>CM064492.1:56298149-56307345 GCA_032716605.1 Paralithodes platypus
CTCACTCCCGCAATACAACTGGAGTAAGTACACACACACACACACACCTACAACCATTTTTCCGTACCACATATAAAGAAGACTCCCAAACAAGCCCCTATGACCAAGCCTCGTTCAGTGGGGTGTCAAGGGGGGGGGGGGGGGGTTAGTGCTTTTATATAGAGAGGAATATTAAGTGTAAAGCTTGTGTTTGAGTGTGACGGGACTTATGGCTGTGAGTGTACTTCAGAGAGAGGACCTCCTTTGAGTGTGACGGGACTTATGGCTGTGAGTGTACTTCAGAGAGAGGACCTCCTTTGAGTGTGACGGGACTTATGGCTGTGAGTGTACTTCAGAGAGAGGACCTCCTTTGAGTGTGACGGGACTTATGGCTGTGAGTGTACTTCAGAGAGAGGACCTCCTTTGAGTGTGACGGGACTTATGGTGTGAGTGTACTTCAGAGAGAGGACCTCCTTTGAGTGTGACGGGACTTATGGCTGTGTGAGTGTACTTCGAGAGAGGACCTCCTTTGAGTGTGACGGGACTTATGGCTGTGAGTGTATTTCAGAGAGAGGACCTCCTTTGAGTGTGACGGGACTTATGGCTGTGAGTGTACTTCAGAGAGAGGACCTCCTTTGAGTGTGACGGGACTTATGGCTGTGAGTGTACTTCAGAGAGAGGACCTCCTTTGAGTGTGACGGGACTTATGGCTGTGTGAGTGTACTTCAGAGAGAGGACCTCCTTTGAGTGTGACGGGACTTATGGCTGTGAGTGTACTTCAGAGAGAGGACCTCCTTTGAGTGTGACGTGACTTATGGCTGTGAGTGTACTTCAGAGAGAGGACCTCCTTTGAGTGTGACGGGACTTATGGCTGTGAGTGTACTTCAGAGAGAGGACCTCCTTTGAGTGTGACGGGACTTATGGCTGTGAGTGTACTTCAGAGAGAGGACCTCCTTTGAGTGTGACGGGACTTATGGCTGTGAGTGTACTTCAGAGAGGACCTCCTTTGAGTGTGACGGGACTTATGGCTGTGAGTGTACTTCAGAGAGGACCTCCTTTGAGTGTGAAGTGACTTTATGGCTGTGAGTGTACTTCAGAGAGAGGACCTCCTTTGAGTGTGACGGGACTTATGGCTGTGAGTGTACTTCAGAGAGGGACCTCCTTGAGTGTGACGGGACTTATGGCTGTGAGTGTACTTCAGAGAGAGGACCTCCTTTGAGTGTGACGGGACTTATGGCTGTGAGTGTACTTCAGAGAGAGGACCTCCTTTGAGTGTGACGGGACTTATGGCTGTGAGTGTACTTCAGAGAGAGGACCTCCTTTGAGTGTGACGGGACTTATGGCTGTGAGTGTACTTCAGAGAGAGGACCTCCTTTGAGTGTGACGGGACTTATGGCTGTGAGTGTACTTCAGAGAGAGGACTCCTTTGAGTGTGACGGGACTTATGGCTGTGAAGTGTACTTCAGAGAGAGGACCTCCTTTGAGTGTGACGGGAATATGGCTGTGAGTGTACTTCAGAGGGACCTCCTTTGAGTGAGGGACTTATGGCTGTGAGTGTACTTCAGAGAGAGGACCTCCTTTGAGTGTGACGGGACTTATGGCTGTGAGTGTACTTCAGAGAGAGGACCTCCTTTGAGTGTGACGGGACTTATGGCTGTGAGTGTACTTCAGAGAGAGGACCTCCTTTGAGTGTGACGGGACTTATGGCTGTGAGTGTACTTCAGAGAGAGGACCTCCTTTTCCCTCATGTCTTGCCCATTATTTTGATATTTTATGACGCTCATATCATGTCAATTTTAAGACCTTTCGTGTCATTTTGGTGTCAATGTTTTTCCTGGCGAGCGTTTACAAGTTTATCTTGATGGGGGTTCTCGTTTTGTTTTTGTTTTTTTTGTTAAGCTTGATGGAGGTCTAGGGACAAATTATAAACCTCCCCTTAACTGGAGAGAAATATAAAGTTGAAAGCTTTTGTGTGGGCGCGACGAGACTTATGGCTGTGAGTGTACTTCAGACAGGGATTCATTTTCGGTGTGAGTATCCTAGGTTCGAGTCCTTGGAGTTCCACATGTATTTGTTGATTTCATTAATTGAGTTTAGAAGTAAAGTTGGTTGGTGAAAAAAATATTAATTCTAGTAAATTATTCTGCTGCTTTGGTCTATTAACTTCTAAAATGTCTTCTGAATTACTGTAGTCTATTCATTAGAGGTAGGACAGAAATCGTGACTCCTAACCTCTGTAGCTAAAAAAAAGGCTAGAGCAAATGGGCTGTAAATTCCCACACCTATTCCCTGGCTGACTCTTCCCAAATGGTACAAATATTGGCTCGATTACTCTAGTCATTTAAGAGTTACAGAGGACAGTGGTCAAGATTGGTGGCCTACTTACAATGAATAGACTTTTTTTTTATACGCAGTTCGGTATCGCTCGCCCAGACAATAATCGACTGTGGAATAGAGGGAAGCGTTTCATTATAGTCAAACTAATTAATTATAGTTTACTGTAATCATTGGCTAAATTGATTATGCTATTTTTGTTTGTGCAATACACTTTTATGTCCATGTATTTATTTATCCTTATTTACTCTATTTGTATTGTTTGTTTCTTATTATATTTCAATGATTTATCTTTATGTATTTTATGTATTTACCTTTAATTTATTGGGTACCTGGAAGGGTTAACCCAATTCAACTGTGAGTATAAAATTCACAGTTCCACGAATACCGCGCTGGTCACTCACTGTAAAAGCTCTCTATCTCCCCCCCCCCCCCCCCCATCACACACACACATATCGACACGTGTATTTATTACAAACATACAGACTGGAACAACTAAACCGCATATCGACAAATAATTGTTTATTTTAATTGCAAAAACCACTATTTTCGTAATCGCAGTCATGTTATAGTTTACAGTACATAACATGATTACGATGCATATGCTGTATATATCTGCAGTATATATATATATATATATATATATATATATATATATATATTCCTTTGTCTATGTGTATGTAGGAGACAAAAGGCAAAGCTGTCTGTAACAAGTGTCTTCAAAATTGAACGAGTGACAGATCCGAATTACAATATTGTGTTGTCAGAAAGAATTGTTGTGTGCTTGTTTAATGTGATAAGTTAATAGGAGGAGCAAGGTTTTGTAAGAGTTATATATACACATATATATATATTTATGTGTGTGTGTGTGTGTGATTTTATTATTATTATTACTCATGTGTCACCACCAACTCTTTGTCGCTCACACTAAACTGTTTGAGCTGTTTCTCTTTCATCTCCTATTGTGTTATTCTCTTTGAGATAGAATTCCCAGTGTGTGTGTGTGTGTGTGTGTGTGTGTGTTTGAGGCTTACGACACGTTTTAACCCATATCACCGGTACCGTCCTTTTAACTCTTTTCTGGCTACTGGTAGACGATTTTATTCAGTTTAAAATGGGCCTCCAACCATTAACAGGCTTCGAACTATCTCCTTTAACCCTTTTTACTGCGACAGATCCTTCTTAAATTACACAAAATCGTCTAACTATAGCAAGCATAGAATTAAAAAGACGTCGCCGGTACAGAAGGGGTTACCAGTTTATTCTGGCTATCATTTGACGATTTTATGCAGCTTAACCCTTTCTAAATTCGATTACACATTGCTGCCCTGTATTATGGCTACTATTAGACGATGGTATGCAGATTAGGAAGGGTGTGTAGAAGTCAGAGGGTTGATTGAGAATTATTAGACGATTTTATTCAGATTAGGAAGGGTGTGTAGAAGTCAGAGGGTTGATTGAGAATTATTAGACGATTTTATTCAGATTAGGAAGGGTGTATGGAAGTCAGAGGGTTGATTGAGATAGTCTTTACCTTTATAATTCCCACAGCTCCTTCCTTAGCTGCGTAAAATATCGTTAAATGACAGCCAACATTAACTGTCAAATGTGTCATAATCGTTAAGGGGTTAAGGGGAGATTTCCACTTGAGGGATATTTTTCTGGACCCCTTTCTCCCTCATATTTAGTCCCATTAGTTTTGAAATTTTAAGACGTTAGCCCCATTAGTTCGGCGATGTTAAGAATGTTCACTCCATTTCTGTCAATGTTAAGACCTTTCGTGGCAGTTAGGTGTCGATTTTATCCTGGCGAGCGATAGCGAGCCTGTAATTTGAGAGCAATCGGCCTTCGGCCGGGACATATTTCTACCGAAAAATGTCCAAATTTATCTTGAAAGGGGGTCTAGGGGGTATAATCTTTAGCTTGATGGAGGTCTAGGGAACCAACTAAATACCTCCCCTTAACCTTGAGAGTTTAGACGCTTATAACAAATGTTAACAGTATATTGTGGCTACCAATAAGGCGATTGTATGCAGCTTCGGAGAGATCTGGGAGAATTCAAAGGTCAAAGGAGGGTTACGACACTTCTTAACAGCTTAATCTGGCTATCATTAGACGATTTTAAGACCTTTCGTGTTTAAGGTGTCGATTGTTGTTGTTGATGTGGATTGTTGTTGTTGATGTGGATTGTTGTTGTTGATGTGGATTGTTGTTGTTGATGTGGATTGTTGTTGTTGATGTGGATTGTTGTTGTTGATGTGGATTGTTGTTGTTGATGTGGATTGTTGTTGTTGTTGATGTGGATTGTTGTTGTTGTTGATGTGGATTGTTGTTGTTGTTGATGTGGATTGTTGTTGTTGATGTGGATTGTTGATGTCGATTGTTGTTGTTGATGTGTATTGTTGTTGTTGATGTGGATTGTTGTTGTTGATGTGGATTGTTGTTGTTGATGTGGATTGTTGTTGTTGTTGATGTGGATTGTTGTTGTTGATGTGGATTGTTGTTGTTGATGTGGATTGTTGTTGTTGATGTGGATTGTTGTTGTTGTTGATGTGGATTGTTGTTGTTGATGTGTATTGTTGTTGATGTGGATTGTTGTTGTTGATGTGGATTGGTGTTGTTGATGTGGATTGTTGTTGTTGTTGTGGATTGTTGTTGTTGATGTGGATTGGTGTTGTTGATGTGGATTGTTGTTGTTGTTGTTGATGTGGATTGTTGTTGTTGATGTGGATTGTTGTTGTTGATGTGGATTGTTGTTGTTGTTGTGGATTGTTGTTGTTGATGTGGATTGTTGTTGTTGATGTGGATTGTTGTTGTTGATGTGGATTGTTGTTGTTGATGTGGATTTAAGAGGAACCGGCCGACTTTCTCTACCAAAAATACACAAATTTATCTCAAAATGGTGTTGTTTTTTAAAGATTGATGGAGGTCTAAGGAGGAAACGAAAAACATATTTAATAATTAAATAGTTACACAAATAATTATATTATGACATTTTATCTTTATTACTTTCTATATAGCTTTTCTATGTATTTTTTTTTCTATGTGATTGAGGGAGGCAAAAGGCAGAACTGCCTATAGCGAGTGCCTCCCCCATAGTTGAAAGAGTGACAGGGCCAAGATCAAGGGACGTTCGAGCCAAAATGCCTGGACACACGGAGTTTGAAGCAATTTAAGTCATAGGAAGAGGGAAAGACTGATTCTGGGAGAGAGTTCCAGAACTCAGCTGTTGAGTAGAAGAAAGACTAATTATGTTGCCTCCCTATCTATATATCTATGTAGCTATCTATCTATATATATATCCATCTATCTCTATCCATGTATCAACCTCTATTTATATATCTATCTATTTTCAGACGCCTTGGTTCCTGAGGGGGTGGCCAGTAATGAATCGCCTTCATACTCAAAGGTAAGTCGTTGCTTCTCACTCTTTCTCATAATAAGCTTTATCCCTTAACCCTTTGAATATTTTGACGTATTTGACAGTGTCCTCTAAAGCTTAGAAAGGATCTGTGGGAACCTTTCACTCTCTCTTTGTTTTCACTCACTCTACTCTAGCTATCTCTCTTTTATCTTTATCGCCGCCTCACTTTCGCTTTCTCTAATTCGAGTAAGCTATCTCTCCTTTCTCTATTTCGAGTAAGCTATCTCTCCTTTCTCTAATTCGAGTAAGCTATCTCTCTTTTTTTACTTAGAAATTTAACTGTATCTTTTATTTTTTGGTCACTCACTCCACTCCAACTATCTTGTTTTTTTTCTCTATCGCCTCACTTTCGCTTTCTCTAATCCGAGTGAGCTATTTCACTTTTATCTCTCGTGCAGCCAGTTGGGAGAGCACTATTTCCAAAAGCCTCCGTAATCCCTCAACCCACTTCTCTGTTTTTTTTATATAACCCTTCTGCACTTGCCATTTTGGAAAAGTAGTGTAGTTTTGTTATATATACTGTATATATATATATATATATATATATATATATACTCCCAGCCGGACTTCCAATAATGAAGTCTAACATTAGCCACTGTCTCGTTCATTTCATTCAATCCTCCGCCTCCGCCCTCAACAAACATAATAAATAAATAAATAAATGCAAAAAATCACGTAAAAAGTATATTGAGAAAAAGAAACTGGTGTAAAAAGTATAATACCAAAAATATATATATAAATAAATAAATACATAAAAAAGAGAAACAAATCAGCGCAAAAAGCCTATTGCCACGCCAAGCATCCCCCCCCCCCCCCCCCACCACAAAAAGATAAAACAAAATTAAATATATTGGTGTAAAAATCCTATTGCCTAACCAAGCATTTCCCAGCCCTCCTCCTCCTCCTACTCCCCCCCCCCACCCCCCCCCCCCCCCCCCCCCCCCACATTCAGAACCTGTCATAATCAAGGCCTGGTATGTCTCTTTGTGGACGCGGCCTAATTGTTCCACCATTAAAGCCAATTGGTCGGGCCCTAAATATAAAAAAAAAAAAAAAAAAAAAAAACAATGTATGAAAATAATGTGTGTGTGTGTGTGTGTTTCTCCTCTGGTTGATTGGTGTGTGTGTGTGTTTTATGAAGTAAGAACTGAGGAGATTTCGAACTATCTCCCTTTAACCATTTTTACTACCGCAGATCCTTCTTAAACTGCACAAAAATTTCTAAATATAAATCGTCTTAATTATAGCTGAAATATAACACCATAATCTCAATTAACCTTTATAACTACCACAGATACTTCCTAAGCTGCATACAATCGTCTAAATATAGCTGAAAATATAGTGAAAGGGTTAACGACTATTGTTGTTTTCGTAATTCTGGTCGTGTCAATTAGTGATATTTTTGTTCTTAGTTTATGAAGGGAATTATAAACTTTTCCACACACCCATTTAGAAAGATAAGCTTGATGTGTTGTTGTGGAGATTACACCTGTATAATATACAGTATATGGCTTAAGTTTTTACATGGGTCAGCTGCTGATTAGGCATTTTGCTCATTTTGCATAAAGACAAATCGAGTTTCTAGATTTTTCATATAATTTCCCTTGTAAATCCTACGTAGGCATGACTCGAGCTCCTCCCCCCCCAAAAAAAAAAATATATATATATATACCGGGTATATATATATATATATATATATATATATATATATATATATATATATATATATATTATAGCCGACACAGTATACTGTATATAAAGTTGAGGATGCGGAAGTGTGGCAGAGATTTTGTAGGTGAGTGTAGACCAAAAGTACGTACATACCTGAGGCTGTGTGTGCGTAGTGGAGGACCAGATGTACACACACTACCGTACACAGGACCATCTCTGTAAGGAAAAAGATGGTTGGTTAATGATGGTAGTTGTGGTAATTTTGGTATCAATGGTGATTGTGGTAGTTGTGACTATTTTAGTAGTCGGGGTAGTTTTGGAAGTTGTGGAGAGTTTGGCTATGATAGTTGTTTTGCTAAGTGTGATTTATATAGTAGTAGTTATTGTGTATACTGTATCTATCATTCCAATACGTTTAAAAACAGTTAGATGGTAGATACTGCTGATAAACACACACACACACACGTATGGTCTCTCTCTCTCTCTCTCTCTCTCTCTCCCAGCCTTTAACATTTGCTTGTATATCCCTTCTCTCTCTAAGCTTCCCTGTCTCTCCCCCTCACTTTCTTTAATTTATCTCTCTATTTCTCTCTCTCTCTCTCTCTCTCTCTCTCTCTCTCTCTCTCTCTCTCTCCCAGCCTTTCCTTACCAATCATTTGCATTCCATATCCCTTCTCTCTCTAAGCTTCCCTGTCTCTCCCCCTCACTTTCTTTAATTTATCTCTCTATCTCTCTTTCTCTCTCTCTCTCTCCCTTTCATCGCAGAGCTTTCAATATTCTGTTTCATCTTCCTTACTCCCCTCTTTATCAATATTTTCACCGAGTCTGCAATTATCAGTTCTCTCTCTCTCTCTCTCTCTCTCTCTCTCTCTCTCTCTCTCTCTCTCTCTCTCTCTCTCTCTCTCTCTCCCATGTATAGGCCTAGCTCTGAAAAGGCGTATTGAGTAATCAGGCCATTGAGGTTGAACCGGAGGGGAGGAGGAGGAAGAAGGGAGGAAGAGGAAGGAAGGAGGAGGAGGAGGAGGAGGAGGAGGAGGAGGAGGAGGAGGAGGAGGAAGAAGGAGGGAGGAGGAAGAAGGAAGAGGAGGAGGAGGAGGTGACAGAAAGAAAAAAAGAAGAAATAAAAAAAGCTATGATGATTATATTGATGAAGAAGAAGAAGAAGAAGAAAGGGATGATGGTAATAATGAAGAAAAATAAGAAGAAGTGATGCAGGAGGAGGATGAGGAAGTGGCGATAAAGGCAGAGGGACAGGAGGAGGGAGGGAGAGAGATGAAAGGAGAAGAAGAAGAAGAAGAAGTGTGAGTGAGAGAGTGGAAGATTATTAATTAACAAGAGTAGGGAGAGGAGGAAGAAGAAAGAGGAGAAGGAGGAAGAAGAAAGAGGAGAAGAGAGACGACGGGCAAGGAAGGTCATATGAGGGGAAATAAGATAAATGAATAATAGAAGAAGAAGCGTGGGTGAGAGGGTGGAGGATGAATAATTAACAGGAGTAGCAGAAGAAATAGAAGAGGAGAAGGTGGAGGAAGAAAAGGGGAGCAGAGGGAGAAGGGAGAAAATGTATAAGGAGAAAATTGTGGGGACCAAAGGAATTAGATTATCTTGATTAGTAGTGTAGTAGTAGTAGTAGTAGTAGTAGTAGTAGTAGTAGTAGTAGTAGTAGTTGAGAAAGGAATAGGAGGAAGCGAAGACGAAGGAAGAGAAGGAGAGAAGACTCGTCTGGGTTTGGTAGGGCGGAATAGGAAAGAGTAGTAGTAGTAGTGTAGTAATAGTAGTAGTGGTAGTAGT
>CM064492.1:56307445-56526263 GCA_032716605.1 Paralithodes platypus
CCGTCACATTTTAGTATTTTTAACATTAGCATAACCTAACCTAACTTAACCTAACCTAACCGAAAACTAACCTGTCTCGCGACCGGTCTAAACCCAGCTCATGTTCCCTGTTTATGGGTGTGCGACGGTCTAAACCAAGCTCACGTTCCCTGTTTATGGGTTCGCGAAGGTTTGTAATACTTCAATGTATCTATTTCGGTCAATATACAGGAGGCGCTACAATATTGGTAAAAAATTAAGCTCAATAGCATGTGATTAAGCGATTTTTCTCCAAATTGTTGATGTAGGTGTCATTCCCGCGAAACTAACATAATACATATTATATGGATATTTACGTTTTAAGGGCTTGTTTACACTTCTTTTTTTCGTCTTCATCTGGGAGACTTCTTTTGTGTGACTGTCAGTCAACAACTGAGACATCTGATGGCGAATGCAATGAACTATACTGGTGGCGTCGTAGCCAAAGTAATCACCCTACCTAATTCATGCCAAGAGTACTCGAGTTCACTGACACGTGATGTCTATCGCCCAATCAGGTGTTGCCATGATGTGGACAACAGGTGGCCCAGGATATAAGCTGTCAGTTTGACTCTGGCCAGCTTGTGTAGAGGGTGTGAGCCGATCAAAGCTTTTTCCACCGTCTTTAAAAACACTGAGGCTGCTTAAGACCTTTTCGCCTTCCAATAAGTGTAAACTGTCCAAAGTACAATAACCAGTGTTCCAAATACAGCTGACGAGGACAGCTGGTTTTGAAATGCACATACACTTGTTTTACCTGGGAAAATTCGAAACCAAAATCCACCAGCTGTTGACCAAGATGCTTAGATAATGGTGATCGAGCCTCCAGCGGCCAGCCAGGCAGCCCAGTACCTCCTCTGTTCATTAAGGTTAGTTGGTTGGTCGGGACAACATAAAGGAGCCGGACCACAGCTAGCTCGGGAATCTTAATGGGTCATCGCAAAGTAACATAAAGTAAAAGATTTTTTCGCATAGGATTAAACTGGCATGCAAGGGCTAGTTGGTTATACTGATGTTTTGGACCGACAGTTAGCCCATCGATCTTTTTAGGCCTAATAGGTCCGGTAGAGCATAGGCTATACATCATTGCTATATATGTCATTAAGAGCTGAAATGTATTAGCCTATAAGGGAGAACAAAAATAAAATAAAATACATAGGCCTACTGTAATACAATAAGTTTTTCAGCCAGTCCCCACCCGGGGGGGGGGGGGGGGGGGCACCCCCCACCAATAATACTAGGTTAGGTTAGGTAAGGTTGTTAGGTTAGGCTAATGTTAACCCCATTCTTACTAGGTTAGGTTAGGTAAGGTTGTTAGGTTAGGACTAATGTTAACCCCATTCTTACTAGGTTAGGTTAGGTAAGGTTGTTAGGTTAGGCAAATATTAACCCCATTCTTATTAGGTTGGGTAGGGTAGGGTTGTTGGGTGGGGCTAAGGTTAACCCCATTCTTACTTCGTTAGGTTAGGCTAATGTTAACCTTATGAAAACCCAAACAAAGATTTTATTAGGGTTACTGTGTAATTTTAACATGAAAATTAGTAAAATCCGAGCCAAGTTTCGTCAAAACTTGGCTCGTGTTTTCTAAATGTCGGGTTATATGGGTATGGAAATTTACAAAACCCGAGCCAACATGTTAATAAGGTTACTGTGTTATTTTCCAAGTTTTAAATAGTTAAATCCGAGCCAGTTTTCGTCAAAACTTGGTCGGGGTTTTCATGGCTCGGTTTTCAAAAATTGGGTTTTATGGGTCTGGAAATTGAACAAACCTGAGCCAAATTTGGGTTACAAATGTGTATTATCGTGTTCTATAGTGTTCTATACGCTTTTTACCCCTCAATTTCCCTGATCTTCATAGCCCTCCCCACTATCGGGGGGTGTGTCTTTAGATGGTTAATATACAGGAGACGCAACAATGTGTTTTTCAGGTATTTTTTTTGGTATTTTGATTTTGGTGTTTTAGTCGTATCTAGTGATGAAATTGAATGGGAATTAAGCATTTACCCATTATCCATCAATCTAAAGACACGCCCCCCGATAGTGGGGAGGGCTATGAAGATCAGGGAAATTGAGGGGTAAAAAGCGTATAGAACACTATAGAACACGATAATACACATTTGTAACCCAAATTTGGCTCGGGTTTGTTCAATTTCCAGACCCATAAAACCCGATTTTTTTGAAAACCCGAGCCAAGTTTTGACGAAACTTGGCTCGGATTTAACAAATGTAAAAATGAAAAAAACACAGTAACCTTGGTAAAATATTGGCTCGGGTTTTGTCAATTTCCAGACCCATAAAACCCGACTTTTTGAAAACCCGAGCCAAGTTTTGACGAAACTTGGCTCGGATTTAACTAATTTAAAAATGAAAATAACACAGTAACCTTATTAACATGTTGGCTCGGGTTTTGTAAATGTCCATACCCATATAACCCGACATTTAGAAAACACGAGCCAGTTTTTGACGAAACTTGGCTCGGATTTTACTAATGTTCATGTTAAAATTACACAGTAACCCTAATAAAATCTTTGTTTGGGTTTTCATAAGGTTAACATTAGCCTAACCTAACGAAGTAAGAATGGGGTTAACATTAGCCTAACCTAACAACCTTACCTAACCTAACCTAGTAAGAATGGGGTTAATATTAGCCTAACCTAACAACCTTAACTAACCTAACCTAGTAAGCATGGGGTTAACATTAGCCTAACCTAACAACCTTACCTAACCTAACCTAGTAAGAATGGGGTTAATATTAGCCTAACCTAACAACCTAACCTAACCTAGTAAGAATGGGGTTAATATTTGCCTAACCTAACAACCTTACCTAACCTAACCTAGTAAGAATGGGGTTAACATTAGCCTAACCTAACAACCTTACCTAACCTAACCTAGTAAGAATGGGGTTAACATTAGCCTAACCTAACAACCTTACCTAACCTAACCTAGTAAGAATGGGGTTAACACTTAGCCTAACCTAACCACCTTACCTAACCTAATACTGGGGTTAACATTAGCCTAATACTAACAACCTTACCTAACCTAACCTAGTAAGAATGGGGTTAACATTAGCCTAACCTAACAACCTAACCTAGTATTATTGGTGGGGGCTGCTGCCCCCACACCCCCGCTGGTTGGGTACTGGCTGAAAAACTTATTGTATTACAGTAGGCCTATGTATTTTATTTTATTTTTGTTCTCCCTTATAGGCTCATACATTTCAGCTCTTAATGACATATATAGCAATGATGTATAGCCTATGCTCTACCGGACCTATTAGGCCTAAAAAGATCGATGGGCTAAATGTCGGTCCACAACCTCAGTATAACCATGTAGCCCTTCGATGCCAGTTTAATCCTATGCGAAAAAATCTGTTACTTTATGTTACTTTGCGATGACCCATTAAGATTCCCGAGCTAGCTGTGGTCCGGCTCCTTTATGTTGTCCCGACCAACCAACTAACCTTAATGAACAGAGGAGGTACTGGGCTGCCTGCGCTGGCCGCTGGAGGCTCGATCAACACTAAGCATCTTGGTCAACAGCTGGTGGATTTTTTTTTTCGAATTTTTCCATGTAAAACAAGTGTATGTGCATTTCAAAACCAGCTGTCCTCGTCAGCTGTATTTGGAACACTGGTTATTGCACTTTGGACAGTTTACACTTATTGGAAGGCGAAAAGGTCTTAAGCAGCCTCAGTGTTTTTAAAGACGGTGGAAAAAGCTTTGATCGGCTCACACCCTCTACACAAGCTGGCCAGAGTCAAACTGACAGCTTATATCCTGGGCCACCTGTTTTCCAAATCCATGGCATCACCTGATTGGTCGATAGACATCACGTGTCAGTAAACTCGAGTACTCTTGGCATGAATTAGGTAGGGTGATTACTTTGGCTACGACGCCACCAGTATAGTTCATTGCATTCGCCACCAGATGTCTCAGTTGTTGACTGACAGTCACACAAAAGAAGTCTCCCAGATGAAGACGAAAAAGAAGAAGTGTAAACAAACCCTTAAAACGTAAATATCCATATAATATGTATTATGTTAGTTTCCCGGGAATGACACCTACATCAACAATTTGGAGAAAAATCGCTTAATCACATGCTATTGAGCTTAATTTTTTACCAATATTGTAGCGCCTCCTGTATATTGACCCTTTAGATTGATGGATAATGGGTAAATGCTTAATTCCCATTCAATTTCATCACTAGATACGACTAAAACACCAAAAACAAAATCAAAATACCAAAAAAAAATACCTGAAAAACACATTGTTGCGTCTCCTGTATATTAACCTCTATTTCAAGTCAAATATACATTTCCGCGCATCATCAAACCATACTAAGTCTACTACTAATAATATTAACCCATTAGTACCAACAGAATAGCGACAAAATAGGGGTAGTATAACTGTAGATTTATCAAAACTACCACTAGAAATGAGATTCCAGCTGTGGTGTGACTCGTAAATATTGACCACACCTTCTTTATGCAGTATAATCGATATTTACCCCCTGCTGGCAACATAGATGACGATTTCAATAATTCATGAGGGAGTGAGGGGGGGGGGGGGGGCAAAGCCCCCCCTCAACCCATCGTGTATCCCACATTGGAATTATAACCAAGACCATGAAAACTCTAATTTCTCAAAATCTGGAGGAAAAAACACGAACAATAAGGGTGCGAGCCTATTCTCTATAATTACCGTTTGGACCCGGGATTAAACTGGATAAATTCCATTTAACCTCTTGAGGATTATAACACACTTTAACAGTGTATTCTGGCTATCACTAGGGGATTTTTAAACAGCCTATGAATGATATGAGACAGATAAATGGATAAAAACTGGAACAAACAACCCTTTGGCTTTCACATACCCTTTCTAATCCGAATAATATCCTATCAATAGCCAGAATAAACTACCAAAACGCGTTATAATCCTCAAGGGCGTTATTATAGTCCAATCCAATTCAACAACTCACTTTTCCATAGCTGCAGGATGAGAACGTCGACTTCACTAACCACTACCACTACCACCAGGGCACAGGGTTGATGCTACACTGACATTATGAAGCCAAACGAGGAATTCACTCAGGAACATATTGAATCGTGGTCTTTAATTTTCGAAGCCATCGCAAACGGAATTGAATCATCTCATTAAATATATATACCCAGCAAATGAATTCCATTGGTTCATTTAAGTAGTTCGAGGAATTGGATATGTACAGTCGTGAGCCATAATACCTGTACACCCATTTGAATCCTCGATTCTTTAAAGCCAAATTGTGAAGCCTCTGGAATATAACAGAATATTGGAGTGTCTCACTTGAGTTCGATACAGATTCATATGCAGGTATTATGTTTCATGACTCTAGACCAAAATACATTCTGATTAAAAAGCTACACGGATTCGCTCACATGCTTTGAAGCCTTGGCATTTTTCAGGAAATGTCGTGTTCAAAGTCTGTATTGGTTGTCAGTTACATGGCTTTGCTTCGAACACCAATACGAATCAATAGAGCATCAACAATCAATGTAAATCTATTGCCACGTTTCTGTTACGCACTAAACAAGATCCCCCATCGAGATATTTTTCAGTAGAAAAAATTCCCCACCCTTAAAAATTACAGGATCGTTGTTGCTCGCCAAGCATTAATCGACACCTAAATGGCACGAAAGGTCTTAATATTGACAAATACATGGGGCGATAGGTCTTAATATCGCCAAAGTAATTGGGCGAACGCCTTATAATCCCATAACTAATGGGACTAAACATGAGGGAGAAGTAGGTCCAAAAAAAACGTACCCTCACCCCCCTCCTTCATTAATGATAGCGAATTAAGTAGAAACATGAACTGGTGTGATCAGTGTGCTGTGCTTTAGAGGGGGCTCACCTGCTTTTTTTATCTCCTTTTCTCTTTCTCTCTTTCTTTGGCTTGTATTCGTTCGGCCCCATTCAGCCTCCTGTTTTAGACGTTTAATTATCCCCAACCAGGTGTCGATTTCTTCCTGGCGAGCGATAGCGAGCCAGCATTGTATGGCAATATCCGGCTTCGCCGGAGAAATTTTTCTACCGAAAAATTTACAAATTTAGCCTGCTGTCAAAACCATTTAATATATTATACTGGCTCGCTACCGCTCACCAGGAAAAACCGACACCTGGATGGGGATAAACGTCTTGAAACAGTAGGCTGAATGGGGCCAAATGGATACAACCCAGAAAGAGAGGGAGAGAGAGAAAGAAAAAAAACGAGGTGGGCCCCCTTAATCAATTCCAATTATTACTCCATTTAACCCTTTCAAGATATTATTACGCATTTATTTTCTGTTTTCTGATTATTATTAAACTATTTTATTTGGATTAGTAAAGGTATATGGAGGTCAGAGGGGTAATTGAGATAGTGTTTACCCATTTAATTCCCGCTGACTTGCATAAAGCTGTATATAATCTTCTAATGATAGCCAGAATAAACTCAAAATGCATCATAATCTTCAAAGGGTTAATTCGTTTACTAGGCACGTCCTATAATACACCATTAGGAAGGTGTAGCCATTTACTATATTTGGATAGGATATTTGTTTAACCCCTCGAGGATTATGACGTATTTTCACAGATTATTCTAGGTATCATTAATCGATTTATATAAAGTTTAGGAAGGATCTGTTGGCATTAAAAGGATAAGGCCTATCTCAATTAACCCTCTGACTTCCAAATAGCCTACCTAATCTGAATAAGTTCGTCTAATGATAGCCAGAATATACTAAACACGTCACAACCTTCATAGGCTTAATACAGTGTCCTAACAAGCTATTACCTAAATGGGTGTGGTCATTTGGCATGCTAATGTTCTGAAGTTCTTGTAATGGAAGAAATCCGTTTAGAACACGAATAGCTTCTTCACATAATTATTGTTCTTCACAGATGTGAACAAGTTCTTCACTTTGAAAAATTACTTGAGTACTATATATGACGTAAATGAGTAATACATACAAATTATTGAAACATCTACTGAATTATCTGTTCACGTATGCAACTTAATCCATATATAGTCTGAGAATTCCATATTAGGAACACCCTACATATAACAATAAACTCGCTTTAGTTCATGAAAAATAAATTCTCAAATTCTCAAAGTATCTCCCTCAATCTAACATTCCTTCATCCTATGACATGAACTGCTTCAAGCACCCCGTATGAAGGCATTTTGAGTCAAACGTATCTTTGAATTTTACTCTGTCACTACTTAACATTTGGGTAGGCACTCGTTATAGGCACCTCTGCCTTTTTTGCCCTTCTTATACACGAGAAAAATATATGAAAACAAAATATATATATATATATATATATATATATATATATATATATATATATATATATATATATATATATATATACAGTATATGTATATATTAGATAAATAACCATATATACACGTAATTAATACATTTCTTGTACTCGCTAGGAAAATTAAACACGCAGCTGCAAGCTTTCGTCTGTATTCCAAGACATCTTCCGGCAGATAGAGAAGAAAGGGTGGGAGTCAATTTATTACCTGTTAATAGTTCTTATTATTCTCTTTGTTGTCTATTGTATTTATATTCTTATAATTATCTTTGTATATGTGTTAGTGTCATTGTATTAGATTGTTTTGTTTTCCTTGTTTAGTGTTATTGTATTTGTTGTTCTGTGATACTTGTCAAAAATTAATTCATTTTTGTCTTACTGATTGGTATCTGTCACGGGTTAGGAGAGATCAATTGACTCCCACCCTGTCTTCTCTATCTGCCGGAGGATGTCTTGGAATACAGACGAAAGATTGTAGCTCCGTGTTTTATTTTTCTAGTGAGTCCAATCAATAAATAAATAAATAAATAAATAAATAAATAAATATATATATATATATATATATATATATATATATATATATATATATATATTCTCAATATATATAGGTAATTGGGTAATAAGAATGTGCAAGTGTTACCTTGTGTTTATATCCCGCTTACGCTTTATCAGAAAGGTTATCGGTATATACAGGTTTCCACCAGGAGAGAAGCAATGAATATGCCCACGCTGGTAATGCAGAGGCCGAGGTCAAGGTCTGGACCAAATTTTAAGTTGATGCAGAGTGAGGAAATGCGATGGGACATTTCTAAGGATTGGCGTCGCATAAAGTATAATCAATGAATTGAATGTTATACATATCTAATGCTAATAATAACAAAAATAAATATAATAGTAATATTGATATTTATGCTATACAAATAATAATAATAATAATAATAATAATAATAATAATAATAATAACAATACTATTAATACTACTACAATTAGGGGGAGGTGTGGTGGAGTGGTCTTGCCACTGGACTGGTAATCCAATGGACCCTGGTTCGAATCCCGATATGCCAATAGGAAGATATTATTGGGATGGAATTTGAGCTGTACCTAGTATCAGTGCATTACAACAAAAGCCACCAGAACGCCAACAAAATACTCTCATTGTTCCCTGATTAAATAGCACTGTATGAATATTCCCATATTCAAAGTATGCTATATGGGGTCAATGCCTAGTGGGTTAATTGCTCAATAGGTGGCGTTCTGAGAGTGAGGGTCCAAGTCTAGGGGTTAAGACAGTGAGGCACAGTGGCGAAGCAGCTTCAGAAATGGGGCTGCTTCGAGCCGTGAATGGGTGCTTCACATGTCTTATTCCCTAGACTGGAATGAGACCTAACGGGCTTCACTGTGTTAAGCGGTAGAATGTAAAGGCTCTCAGCTTATGCCAGAGAGGGAGTAGTTGGAATATAGAAATAATAATAATAATATTAATTGAGTGATAATACAAATTAAAACTGTGGACTGGGGACAGAGGTGCATGATGGCGGTTCGTTCGTGGCCATCCCTTCGGGGATCACGGCGTCAGGCAATAGATAGATATATAGATAGATAGAATAGTCAATCAATCAATAGGGGCTTATGCCATGGCGGTGAGTTGCTGCATTCACCTTCTGATTTCACACCTGGGGTCTCTCTGCACAAGGTACAAAGGAGTACAAAGGAAATCAAGCAACAACAGATATAGTGACCCTTCTAGGTTGCTTGTCCTCCAAAACACTGAGGATCAAGTGTCCAAACAGTGGTTTAGAGTGGGTAAGGGAACATTGGAAAGGGAACTACTGCCCTGGAACTAATGTCCGTGGCAGGATTAGGAAGTTAGTAGGGGACAGATGGGTTAGTAACTGAGGGGGGATAAAATAAAGTTATTCATTTACAAACGCAGTCAGTCGCGGGTTTGAAGCGAGATATTTGTCTAGGCGGAGTTTAAATGAATCAATGGTGATGCAGTCTATAACGTTTCGGGGAAGCCCATTCCACAAGTTGACAACTCGATTGAAGAAGAAATTCTTAGATTCGTGTGAGTTAAAAGATTTACCAATAATTTTGCAACCGTTTCCCCGCGTGTAATTAGATTGGTCGATATTGTCGATGCCTTTGATGATTTTGAACACTTGAATTAAGTCACCTCTTAATCTGCGCTGGGTTAAAGGAAATAGATTTAATTCTCTAAGACGCTCTTCGTATGGTTTGTTCTTTAGGCTAGGTATCATTTTGGTAACTCTACGTTGAACTCGTTCTAGCTTGTTTATATCTTTTTGGTAATAAGGGCACCAGGATTGAACGCAGTATTCCAGAAGAGGGCGGACTAAGGAATTGTAAAGGGTTAGGATAACTTCTTTGGATTTATGCTCAAATGACCTGCCTATAAAGCCAATTATTTTGTTTGCCTTCTTAACAACTTCTGAACATTGTTGACTCGGTTTTAGGTTACTCGATATTGTTACTCCCAGATCGGTTTCTCTGTTTACATTCTTAATGAGGTCTCATGAGTAAGGCCTCAGTTCGGTCCATCCTACGTCGTTCTTGACATGATTGCTCAATTTTTCTCAACCATGACTCACGTGGTATTCACTGAGGTCTCCTCCACTCAGGGTTGTCACCCACCAAATAAAGCATGACTGTGGTCAACTTCAGGGACGCAAGCCATTTGTCCATTTAGCCGAATCAAGTGCTTATGAACTAGACGCCAAATACGTCTTGAATCAGTGTCAGATAGTAGACGTTTGATTTGATATGTGGCCATACTAATGGTACCACATGATCCTAAGTAGAATTTTGGTGCTAAATGAGTTGATGCATATCTTCAAATCACCACTGAGTGTCCATGTCTTACGAGCATATAACAAGACAGGGAACGCCAAAATCCTGAAGATCCACAACTTGGTCCTTCTGTAAAGATATCAACATTGTCATATACCCTCTTTGAGGAAATTATAACACCATAAGTTGAGCCAAGGTGACGAACAGCACTGTTTTTAATCTCACTACCAAGATGAGTAAATTTATCCAAGACACTTATATTCCTACCACATGCATGTACACAAGTACAGATGGAAAGTGGTGTGGACGATGAAGGATAAGACAGTGGTGGAACGAAAGTCACTGATTGATTATATACAGTATGTGTGGATGAACGAATGAAGAAATCTGTGCTGGATGATAGGGTGTATAGGGGTATTGAAGGGGGTCTGTTTGATCATTATGTAGTAGTAGCTAAAATTAGGATACAAAAGAAGTGGGTGAGGAGAGCTGGAGGGAGGCGAGAGGAAGGTGGAATGGTAAGGAGGGTGGAGAGGCTACAGGAGGAGGAAATCAGGGAAGAGTACAGGAGAGCAGTACAAAGACGACTAGGTGGGTTCGACCTGGAAGATATGGAGGAAGTGGAGGAGATGAGCAAGGTGTTTAAGGAAGAGATCTGTGAAGCATTTGAGGAGGTGTGTGGAGTGAGGAGAAGAGGGAGGGGAGTGAAAGGTTCAGCATGGTGGACAGAAGAGGTAAAAATAGCTGTGGAAGACAAGAAGAAAGCATATAGAGAGTGGTTGGGTAGTAGAAGGAATGAAGATTTGGAGAGGCAGAAACGAGCGAGGTACGTGGAGAGAAAGAGAGAGGTGAAAAGAGTAGTGAAGGAAAGTAAGAGAAGAGTAGATGAGGAATTTAGAAGGAATCTGAGTGTAAAATGGAGGGAGTGTAAGAGACTGTTCTGGAAAGAAGTAACAAAAATTAGGGAAGGTAGCAAGGGAAACAGTAAGGGTGTGAAAGATAAGAATGGGAAAATGCTAGCCGAGAAGCAAGAGAGAGTCGAAAGATGGAGGGAGTACTTCAACAAGTTGCTAAATGTAAGGAATGAAGAGCCAGCAAACATAGTTGGATATGGTATGGGAGGGAGAAGAAGAGAAGTAGTGGAGGAGGAGGTGGGGGTCAGAAGTGTAGGAATCCATGAAAAGAGTGAAGTTAGGGAAAGCACAAGAAACATATGGAGTGTGTGGGGAAATGTTTGTCTTCTAAGCGTAGTAGGGAAGGTGTACAGTAGGGTAGTGATTGAGAGAGTGAGAATGAGAATGGAGAAATGGATAGGCGACAAGCAAGGAAGGGAAGTGGATGTGTAGATCAGATTTTTACCCTGAAATGTATTGTGGAGAAATATCTGTAGCAGCAGCAAAAGGTGTATGTTGCCTTTATGAACTTGGAGAAGGCCTATGACAGAGTGGATAGAGAAGGTATGTGGAAAGTACTTAGAATATACAGAGTAGATGGCAAGTTGCTGAAAGCAGTGAAGAGCATATATGTATGAGGGTGCAAAGGCGGCAGTACATGTGGAGAATGAGCAGAGCGAGTTCTTTTACCTAAATGTTGGGTTGAAACAGGGGTGTGTGATGTCCCCGTGGTTGTTTACTGTGTATATGGATGGAGTCATGAAAGACATACAAGGAAGAGCAGTGGATGTTGGTGTATCGCTGAAAAGGGAGGAAAATTAGTGGAAGCTGCCTATACTGCTGTTTGCGGATGATACAGTTCTGATGAGCGATAATGAATGGGAGTTGCAGGGTCTGGTAAATGAGTTTGGAACAGTGTTTATGGTCTTCGAAAGGGGTGAAGTCACAGAATGTGAAGTGAAGTTCAACGGTCAGGCTATGGAGAGTGTCAACTCCTTTAAGTATCTGGGCAGTGTGTTGAGTAAAGATGGGACTATGGATGAAGAAGTGCGGAAGAGGGTTGTAGGAACGCTGAAAGCAGTACGGTAACAAGAAATAGGGTGGTCAGTATGGAAGTGAAGAAGTCCTTGCATGACAGTGTGGTAATCCCGACACTGACTTACAGAAGCGAAGCATAGACGTTTGAGAAGAGACTCAGACCAAGAGTGAGAGGGGTGGAAATGAGTTACTTGAGAAGTTCGTGCGGAGGTACATGGAGGGATAGAAAGACGAATGAGGGTGTAAGATGGAGGTGTGGTGTAGAGGTAGAGGTGCTGGAAAGTGTGAAAAGGAACAACTTGAGATGGTTCGGGCATATGGAACGTATGGGAAGTGAGAGAATGACTAAGAAGGTGTACGAGAGTGAGGTGGAAGGACAGAGAGGGAGAGGTAGACTGAAAGAGAGGTGGAAGAATGGAGTGAGGAAGTATATGGATGAAGGCGGTGCTGGTTGGGAGGAAGCGCGTCGACTGACTGGGGACAGAGGTGCATGGGGCAGTTCGTTCGTGGCCACCCCTTCGGGGATCACGGCGTCAGGCAATAGATAGATAGATAGATGCAAGTACAGACTGCGTTGCTTCACCCAACAAATCATTAAATGCTTGTACTTTAATCTTAGCCCAAGACACTTTGCAACCAAGGGCTCTGACTCCTCAAGTAATGCCACAAGAACTAGAGTGATATTATCTAGTGATTTTGCTAGATCACTGCATATCTGCAAATTCAATGTCAGTGATATTGATGTTTCCAACCAATATTCCTCATTGACTACCACTTACTGCCTGAGCCAGTGACCAGTTTATTGAAGTATTGAAACAGTACTCCTGTGTCACTCTTGAAATCACAGAGAAGAAGGGGGAGGCCTGCGCATCACACTTAACCTATCAAATACTAATTCGTGATTTGAACAGCCCGCCCTGTTGTGAACACTCGACTGAAAATTCGACCTTCGCAAAACATAATGAAATGTATATCAGTGTGTTGGTGTCACACCCCTGCATTCCACTGTGAATATCTTTTGCACACAAATTATGTGGGTGTCTTGTGGGTAGGGTCGAGAACTACATGATTGGCGCGAATGGCACCCCATCAGCTGGCTTGCGAGCAGGTGGAGGGAAGGGAGAATTACGTAATATCCCTTACATCTCCTATACAAATCAATATTATAACACCAAAGGATCATTAAGGCATATTTGAGGAATTAAGACCCAGAAATTTGGTGTAGAGAACGAATAAACCACTGAAACAAGTCAAGAATGATTATGGTTGGAAGGAAGGGAGGAATTTTTGCTCCGTTCTTCTCTTTGTTATTGATCTTGCTTGCAGCCATCATGCTCACTAAGGAGCCGCTTCATTCACACCCTGGTAGCCTACAGTATATGTACAGTATATAGTATATGGGATATATCAGGGGTTGAGGGACGGTCCCAGAGCCCTGCCACCGCTTCCGCGATGATGAGGATGGAGAAGGGTGCATGTTTGTGTGTGTGTGTGAGATGTAAGTGTCTTTTCATGTTTAGTATCGAAAGTTACAACTTTACCTACTTGTCAACCAATGTTCATACGCATCCTGTCTTCGCCTCGGTTTTGGTAAGTGTTTGAAAATCGTGCTCATGTGAGGCCTATTGCATTTCACCAGGAGAGCCTCTCATGAGGCCTATCGTATTTTACAGGTTAACACTCCCTGATTCTGTATAAAGTCCAGACACCAGATTATTTTTTTCTGCAGGTATCCTAGAGTGAAAGAAGCTTCGACCATGCCACACCAACCACCAAACACTGGGCTGAAACTCATTAACTAGTGTTGCTAAAGGTGCGGCCACATGTGTCGTCATACATATGTCGGCGACATATTGTAGGCTGTGTTACCTATATGTTATCTAGTTGATGGTAATATTTTAATAGGGTGTAAAATACAAATCTTGTTAACAATTGTGTGTAATATGTTGGTAATACATGTTACCGACATTTTGATAACATGTGTGTCTGCACCTGTAGACTGACCACGACCCACGTGCAACGCAGACCAAAAAGAACATGTTTTTCCTGGTGCAATCCCAGATTAGAAGTTCAGTAGCATAATAATTCCTTTATAATCTATATTTTATTAATTTCACCACAACACCAAACACCCCAATGAAATTAATTAAAGTATATATGATCCGCCGGGATTCGAACCCGGGTTACCACACACAGATGTTTGGCATCTTAACCATTACACCACCAGAGTGCTTAAACCTCCGCTTTACTCCATACCGGTATGGGGTACTTTACTTAGAACTAGTATATTTTTCTCCAGTAATTTTTATGTTCAAATTTTATGTTAGTGTACTTTATTTCAGAGATTAGCTAATAGAGATATTTATCCCAGATTATCCTCATCATTATATAGTTTATAGTTACAGTTTATATATTGTTTTGCTTAAACTAATTCTCCTTTTCATTCTCCTTCCATCCCTTTGTCTTTTTCACTCTCCACTCTCTCTCTCTTCACATTAGATCGCTCACTATCTCCTAGCTATAGCTCTCTCACACTCTCTCTTATATATACATATCTGGACCTCGGCCTGTTACTCTTTCTATTAATGTCTGCAACATTCGCAGACTTTCCTCTAATGTTCACTCTGTTGAACACCATCTCTCCTCCTACCAACCTGATCATCTTTTCCTCACCGAAACTCAGGTGTCTGTAGCAACATCAAGCAGCCCCTTCTCTGTATCCTCCTACTTTATCTATCCTAGTTTCAAAGCCAAAGGCGGATGTTGTGCATATGTGCACAACAAACTCACTTGCTCTCGTGTTCCCGATATCGACTCCTCTGAATTCTCAACTTTAAGGCTCAAACTTTCCTGTCATTCTCTTACTAAATATTTTTGTGCTGTCTATCTTTCCCCTTACTCTACCAACTTTCCCAAATTCTTTGACTATCTAAACTCTACAGTGATTTACAGTGGAACATATTCTATCCATTTCTACTTTCTCAGAAATCTCCATCTTAGGAGATTTCAACGTTCACCACCGCCAATGGCTTTCCTCTCACACTACTGACCCACCTGGTGAACAAGCCTACGTCTTTTTTATCCTAAATGACCTAGAGCAGTTAGTTCACCAATCCACCCGTATCCCGGATCGCCTCGGAGATCAGCCCAAATTCTTGGCTTGTTTCTAACTTCTAACCCTTCTTCTTATACTGTCGATCTTTTCTCTCCTTTGGGCTCCTCCGACCATAAACTTATCTCTGTCACCTTTCCTATCTCTCCAGTACGGCCACCCGATCCTTCTAGCCGGCGGCGCTTGTGGCACTTTGGCGCTGCCAACTGGGAGGCTCTCCGGCAGTATTTCTTTGATTTCCCATGGAATGATTTCTGCTTCCGTGGCCGGGGACCCTCGGAGAGTGCTGAACGCATTACCGAGGTAATCCTATCTGGCATGGAAACATACATTCCATTCTCTAGCTGTTCCCAAGCTTTCTGGCATCTAGCCAAAAACCTCTCCAATAATTTCTCTTCCTCGTCTTTCCCTCCCCTTCCCCACTCTGATGGCACAACCATCACTTCTTCCTCTGACAAAGCTAAACTCTCCGCTCAAACTTTTGCTAGAAACTCCACCTTGGATGATTCTGGTGCTATTCCTCCCTCTCCACCCTCCTCTCTCTTACTTATGCCTAATATCCTAATCTCTTCTAAAGATGTACTTTCTACCCTCTCTGGGCTTAATATTAACACCTTACGAGCGGCCTATGCGGTTTATTTATGTGTACCGCCCAGCGGGGTGTTTTTAGCCAAAATAGGGCTGTTTACGTGATCATTTTCATGCCTAAATAAGACCCAGAACGTAAAACAAGTATCTATCCCTGAAAGGGCATAAACAGAGCTTTCGAATGACACCATAACGATCCTTGTATGATGGATAGTTTTCTTGCAATAACCGTGCAACGCGAGTGCAAAAAGCAGGTAATTCGGTACTTTCGGTACATAATTGAGTATGTAGCGAGTGAGAGAGGGAGGAGGGAGCTGAGATTTGTGTCAGTAGGTTCTCCGCGGTGGTCTGGAGCAGTCATACGCTCGCTAGTCTCCTGCCACCACTTGTCTCTCTCTCTCTCAGCCACATTACGTGCTGAAATTGCCACTCGAGTTATGTCGAGCGCCGCCACATAGTCCAGCTTTATTTAACTCGACTTAAGTGGTGAGCCGCTTTTTAAGGGTTAAGAAGGCATACGGTCCGGACGGTGTTCCTCCTGTTGTACTCAAAAACTGCGCTTCCGTGCTTACTCCCTGCCTAGGCAAACTCTTTCGTCTCTGTCTATCCTCTAACGTCTTCCCTTCATGCTGGAAGTTTGCTCTCATTCAACCTGTCCCAAAGAAAGGTGACTGCTCTCAATCCTCCAACTATCGTCCAATTGCTCTCATCTCTTGCATTTCTAAAGTTTTTGAAACTATTCTTGCTTCCAAATTTCTTAAGCATTTCTCTTCTCATAATCTGCTCTCAGATTGCCAGTATGGCTTCCTTAAGGGTCACTCTACTGGTGATCTTCTTTCATATCTTACTAACTCTTGGTCATCCTCCTTTTGGGACTTCAGTGCGACTTTTTCTATTGCACTAGACATAATTTATCGAAAGCCTTCGATAGAGTCTGGCACAAATCTTTAATTTCTAAACTACCCTCCTTCGGTTTCTATCCCTCCATCTGTGCCTTTGTCTCTAATTTCCTCTCCGGCCGTTCCATAGCTGCGGTTGTGGATGGCCATCGCTCACTTCCTCACCCTATAAACTCTGGTGTTCCTCAGGGCTCTGTCCTATCTCCTATTCTCTTTCTAATTTTTATAAATGATCTTCTCAACTGTACCTCAATTCTCATCCATTCATACGCAGATGACTCAACCTTACACTACTCCCTTAGTTTTTCAGAACGCCCAAGCCAGCAATTCCTCAACGACAAACGGAATGAAGCCATAGAACACTTTAATTCTGATGTTTAAGGTCCTGATGTGGCGGCGTCTACGCCGTGGGACCACCTCCCGGAGCTGCCAACCGCGGATGGCTGCCGACCCTCCACGGCCGGAGACAAGATCAATCGACCAGTGGAGGACAACCGGATGCCGGCCGCGGGGAGCAGTTTCGGGAGCCAAACCGTCACAACTATCCCCTGCCCCCCCTCTGGGGGCACGGGTCCTTGGAGTGGCTTCGGTCGCGCCGGGAATTTCCACACCTCTCACACCACACACACACACATCACAAAGTTTTTCCTACACCGAGAAATGACTCTCCGGCTGTCATTTCTCGAAGACTTCTTCTGGCCGGAGACATTGAGAGCAACCCAGGACCCACGTACACATACATATATCCAACTTGATCAAAACCCATCACTTCGAGTCGCCACACTAAGGGTTCAGTTCTCTGCAATTCATGCAGGAACTGGACCCACTTCACCTGTACAACACTTGCCTCCAAGAAACACTACACGAACACCTGGACCTGTTCCTCATGCCCCTCCCTCTCCCAGTCAAATCCCTCGCCTAAAACCCGTCCACCTCTCCTCCCCAACCCACCTAGCCTTCCCATATCATCCACTCCCCCCCCTAAAACCCATCCACCTCTCCTCCCTAACCCACCTAACCTTCCCATACTATCCACATCCTCAACTCAACACACCACACCCCATCCTAATCCATTCCAACCCCCATCTCCTGCTCCCCAATCCCCACCCCCACCTCACCCATCCCAACCTCCAGCCCCTCCCTCACCCCCACCCTCACCCCCACCCCATCCTCGTGCAGCAGCACCCAACATACATCGTGCACATAACATTAACATTCTCCAATTGAACATAGATGGCATTAACACAAAGAAACACGAACTCTCACACTTCATCAAACAACACAACATACACATTGCCATCTTACAAGAAACAAAACTCCGCACATCACAAAAAACACCCACATTTCATAATTTCACCACCATCAGACAAGACCGGGCTGTCGGCGGGGGCGGTGGACTCATCACCCTGGTACACAATGAATATCATACATAGTAACCAGTGTACAAACCAAATCCCTCCTCCCCCCAAATGATAACACAACAGAAATACAATCAATTAAAATACGCACTGGCAACAAATCCAACATAACCATCATAAACACATACATCCCTCCCCAAACATCCCCTACAGTACCAAATGAATACAGACCACACTTACAACACATCACAAACACCCCACACATCATCCTGGGTGGTGACTTCAACGCCAAGACGTCGGCCTGGTTTGTCGACAACCCCGACACAGACAGAGGGCTGGTACTACAAAACCAAACAGATAACCTCATCATCCTTAACGACATCCATCAACATACCCATATTCCTCACCAAGCCCTCTATAACCCATCATCTCCAGACATCACCTTTTGCTCCCCAGAACTCGCCCCCACAACATCCTGGAGGGTGGTCAGAACCTTAGGCTCTGACCACCTCCCGATCATTATCACCACCAAAACCAGACTCACCCCAGCTAGCCACAAACACACATACACCAATTATAAAAGAGCTAACTGGGAAGCATTTACAAATGAGACAGAACAACACTTCACAACTCTAAACAGTACACCCATCACTAACATCAACAATGCTGTACACATACTCAATAAAACTATCCAAAACGCTGACAAGAAACACATTCCAAGAGGTAACAGAAAAAGACACAACCCCAACTTCACACCAGAAATTCAAAACCTCATCAGACAACGCGACACACTGAAACACTCCCCAGCACCCCACACACAAGACATCACACAACAAATTCAAGCACTCAACACCCAAACTAACAACAAAATACAAGAACAACAAAAACTAAATTGGAATAACTTCCTACAAACACTTGATCACAAAACAAACCCCAAAAAACTCTACAAAACACTAAACAGCATCACACTTTCCAACAGCAACACAACACAATCACATGCTGCAATCACAACAACAGACTCTACTCCTTCATGTAAACAACAAGCAAACACTCTCATCAATCACTTCTCACATGTCAGCCACCTAAAACCTCACAAAGAAGACCGACGTGTCATCCGACGTAAGAGACAATTCCCCACAGACCCTGACTATACACCCTTCACCAATCACCAGACAAAGCATATCATCAACAATCTCAAGCACTCACCCGCCTGTGGCCTAGACAACATAAGCAACATACACCTCAGACACCTGGGACCACAAGGCATACAAGCACTCACTAACATATCAAACTACAGCTATTCACACAACACAATACCAGACATTTGGAAGCATGGTATCATCATCACATTCCCCAAACCCAACAAAGACCCCACGCTACCCTCCTCGCACCGCCCCATCACACTCCTTTGCTCCCCCTCCAAAGTCATGGAACGCCTAGTATTACAACTATTTTTTTTTTTTTTTTTTTTTAAAGAGACAATGAACGGAGGAAGGAAAAACACAGATAAAACAAAAAGGTCCATGTGCCTAAAGGCATCCTCCATTCATAAAATGTTTGTAACAACTGGATTTAAACATTTGTAGATTGTAAGTTTGTGGAAAGCAATTCGAGGGAAGTGAATTCCAAAGAGTAGTAGCTCTGGGGATAAATTAATTCTGATAAGCAGAAGTTCTGCATTGTGGAGGAGAAAGTGTAAATTCATGGGCGCTCTCAGCTGCCCTAGTTCTACGGGGAAAGATGTGGAGAGGCGGCACAATTGAAGCAAGTTCCTCGGAACAATTGCTGTGAAAATATCTGTAGAATAATGCAAGGGATGCAACGTTTCTTCGTATGGATAATGTAGGAAGGTCCTGTGTGATTGCAGGGTTATTGATTAATCTAATAGCTTTATTTTGAATTTTGTCCAACTGCCTCAATGCAACCACTCCACTTCCACCCCACAGAGGTGAACAGTAATCCATCTGAGAACGCACATGACTTTTATATATCACGGCCAACTGCTCGTCAGTGAAGAATTCTCGAACTCTGTACAGGAGTCCCAGTTTTTTAGAGGCATTCTTAGCAATGCTTCTAACATAATGTGTCCAGCTCAAGTTAGTAGTTAATGTTACACCGAGAATGTCAATACTAGGGGAAGTGGGAATATTTACATCATTAAAAAATATATGGGAGTCAGTGAGATTCTGTCGGTTAGAAAATTGAATGTACTTGGTTTTCTGTGCATTAAAGGAAACTAGATTCTTTTGTCCCCATCCATTAATTCTAGAAAGGTCCTGGTTCAGAGAAATTGCAGTGTTTATTTTTGAATTTATAAGATCGGGTTGGGTGACAGAATTGGTAAATGTGAAGGAACTGTGGAGTGTTGAGTCATCTGCGTAGGAATGTATTGGATTATGAGTGGTAGATATGAGATCATTGATATGAATGAGGAATAGAATTGGGGCCAAAACTGATCCCTGGGGAACACCAGCATTTATTGAGTGAAATTGAGAATAAAGGCCATCTACCATTACACGTATTTTCTGTTATGAAGATAAGAAGAAATTAGTGGAACTAATGATGCAAGGCCGTAGTGTGACATCTTCGACAATAAGGATTGATGACAGACTCTATCAAATGCCTTTGATATATCCAGTGCTATTGTATGTGTTTCACCATGTTGGTCTGTAGCTTGGTTGATTTGATGCGTAAGAAGGCAAAGCATGTCTGCAGTTGATCGACATCGTCTAAAACCATATTGCCTATCACTGATTAATTTATTATTCTCAAGATGATTATTTAATATAATTTCAAAGACTTTACCAAGAGTGGAAGTTATAGCTATTGGTCTGTAGTTTGATGGATCTGAAGAGGCACCTTTTTTAGGAACTGGATGGATGTTTGCTTCTTTCCAGGGTACTGGGAAGCATGAGGTATGAGTACACAGACGGAAAAATTTTGCCAATACAGGAGCGAGCACCAAGGAGCAATTCTTAAGTACTATTGGAGGAATTTCATCTGGACCAGGAGCCTTATCTACCGAGAGATTCTGCAAAATAGTTTTGACATGTCTGGTGTGGATCTTAAGTGAGGGAATTTCAGGCGAATTAAAATTAAGTACAGGGACATCTTGATTTATTTCATCTAAGGTTGAGTTGGTGGAGAATATATCCGCAAGAAGGTTAGCTTTACCTCGTGGGTCACTTACAAGATTGCCAGTCGGAGATTTTAATGGTGGAATGGATGAAGTAGTAGTGAAGTTGGATTTAAATGAGTTAAGAGTAGACCAAAATATTTTGTTATCATTTGGATTATTTAGAAGTTTATTTGCCTGCTTGTGGAGAAAGTTTGATTTAGTTAGGTTTAATACAGTTTTGGCATGATTTCTGATGTTTCTAAAGTAATTAAAGGCTTCATGTGTTTTTGATCTTGTGTATGCATTGTAGGCTATTGCTTTTTGTTCAGTTACTCTAGCACAATTATGGTCAAACCATTTAGGTGAATAATTAGATCTTTTACTGTACTTTTGATGAGGAATAAAAGTTTCCATTCCAATTTTTACAAAATCTTGTATGTGGCTCAAGGTGGAGTGTGCATCATTAGAAAAGAAAGAGGTCCAGGGAATATCAATAAAGAAACCTTGAAGACCCTCCCAGTCTGCCCTATCGTAATGCCATTTAGTCACCAAAACAGGTTCAGAGTGGGAAGGTGTGGTAGGTGATAGACAGGTGGCCTGTATCAGACAGTGATCAGAAGATCCAAGCGGGGACCTCACTGTAACATCATAATTTTCTGAATTGGTTGTTAAAAATAAGTCCAGTAGGTGGGAATTATGATTAGGATTATCTGGTACACGGGTGGGTTGGTTGACTAGTTGAGTGAGATTAAATGAGTCTGCAAATAGCTCACATTCAAGACCAGCATCATCAGTCCTGGCTGAATAAGTGAGCCATTCAACATTATCGACATTAAAATCACCCAACACAGTGATTTCAGAAGAAGCATTTAAGTTGAGGACACTGAGTTGTGAGGACAGAGAATCAAAAAGACTTTGCTCTGGAGGAGTATTTGGGGAACGGTAGATGCAACATATGTATTTAAATTTACCAGCAGAAATTAATTTGTATATAGAATAATCAAAATAGAGTGTAGAATTACACCCGACCTACCCCTAGCTCCAACACAACATGGATTTAGGCCACTGCACTCCACAAACACTCTTCTCACAGACCTTACACAAAGAGCTTTTGACGGCATCAACTCAGCTAGACCACCACACAGATCACTATTAGCCACACTCGACATTAGTAAAGCCTTCGATGCCATCCCACGCCACAACCTAACAAACAAAATCTACAACACAAACATGCACAACAACACAAAAAGGTGGCTGGCCAACTTCCTAGCAGGCAGATGTGCACACGTATCTTTTGCCGGTCAGTCATCTAAAATCAGAAACTTTCCAAACGGAGTCCCACAAGGATCCGTCCTATCGCCCGCACTCTTCAATCTGTACATGCACGATATAACTACACCCAATACTCCCCAAATAAACTTAGCCTCCTATGCAGATGACATAACACTCACATGCACACACCATGACCCAAGAAGAGCAACAAATCTCCTTCAACCCCATCTCAACACACTACATGGCTGGTGCACTACAAACAGACTTAATCTAGCCCCAGCCAAATCCACCGCAACCCTGCTCACAAGCTGGACAGGGGAACACGAATACATCCCTCAACTCACCATAAACAACACACCCCTAACACATACACACACACCTAAAATCCTAGGAGTAACATATGATACTCATATGACATTCAAACAGCACACCACAAACATTAAAAAGAAACTGACACCCAGACTTAACGCCCTCAGGTCACTTGCTCACACAAAATTTGGACACAACAAAGAAACTACCACCACAGTATATAAACATACATAAGATCAGTAATGGAATACGCAAGCCCAGCCTGGGCTTCTAACCTAGCTGAAACACATCATAAGACCTTACAGACTATTCAAAACAAAGCCCTGAAGATCATTACAGGCTGCACAGCTACTACACCCACAGATCATCTTCATCAAGAAACAAAAATCCTCAAGTCAAAGACCATCTGGACATGAGAGGCACTCAATTCCTGGCAGCAGCCTCCACGAACCAAGACCACCCACTAAGCTACATGGCAACACACCCACAGACACCAAGAAATATCAAAACAACACCCAGCACACGGTATCACACAATTATTGTCCTCTCTCCCTCCCTGCCCACCCCTAACCAACTTCCAGAAGCACATCCATACTCATATCTCTCGCCAATCCATACACTCACTCACAGACAACACGCAGCTGCATGCACGACCTCCCGAAATCCATCCTTCCGAATCCTCCCTTCCTCGCGAGGACAGAGTCCACCTGGCCAGGCTGAGATGCGGACACCATCCAGCTCTCCTGAGCTATCAGAAGAGACTGGATGACTCCGTTGTCGACGCCTGCCCGGGATGTAACACAGCACCCCATACCATTAAACACATCATAGAAGACTGCATTTCACACAACCACTTACGCCAACAACACAACCTACACTCAATGAGAGCTCTGTGGGAAAGCCCGATCGTGGCCATGGCCTTCCTCAGGGACTCGGGGCTGTTCGGCCAGGCAGCTTAGGGAACAACAACAACAACAACAACACTTTAATTCTGATCTAACTACTATCTCCAATTGGGGCAGAGAAAACCTTGTTACCTTTAATGCTTCCAAAACCCAATTTCTCCATCTATCTACCCATCAGGAACTCCCTGCGGACTATCCCTTATTCTTCAACAATACAAAAATCAATCCTTCATCTTCTCTCAATATTCTTGGTGTCTCTTTTTCTTCTGCTCTCAGTTGGAAGGACCATATTACCAGTCTTGCTAAGGCAGCCTCCCAGAAGCTGGGTGTGCTCAACCGCCTTAGGGGGTTCTTTACCCCTGCACAGCTTCTTGCTCTGTACAGGGGCATAGTGCGTCCTTGTATTGAGTATTGTTCACATGTGTGGGGAGGTTCCTCTCACACCGCTCTCCTAGACAAAATTGAAAGGAAGGCCTTTCGTCTCATTAACTCCCGTCCACTCACCAACTCTCTGCAATCTCTCTCTCTTCGCCGCAATGTTGCATCTCTCTCGCTATTCTATCGCTACTATAATAATCAGTTATCCTCAGAGCTTTCCCAGTGTATACCACCTCCTTTACGTAGGGCACATGGTACCCGTCTTGCAACACAATCCCACAGCTACTCTGTGCAACTCTCCAACCCAAGTGTGAAATGTTACTCCCAGACTTTCTTCTATTCAACAGCTGAGCTCTGGAACTCTCTCCCAGAATCAGTCTTTCCCTCTTCCTATGACTTAAATTGCTTCAAACTCCGTGTGTCCAGGGATTTTAGCTCGAACGTCCCTTGATTTTGGCCCTGTCACTCTTTCAACTATGCGGGAGGCACTCGCTATAGGCAGTTCTGCCTTTTGCCTCCCTCACTCACATAGGAAAAAAAAAAATATATATATATATATATAATTATATATATATATATATATACTGTATATATATATATATATATATAATACAGTATATTATATATATATATATATATATATATATATATTTTATATATATATACAGTATATAGTATATATATATATATCCAAGCCCACCCACTCTTTCTTCTCTAAATACTATTTTTTTCTATGTGTATCAAGGAGACAAAAGGCAGGCTGCCTGTAACGTGTGTCTCCTTCAATGCTAACATAGTGTCAGAGAGCCAAATTCAAGAGACCTTGGTGTCAAAATGTCTGGACACACTAAGTTTAAAGCAGTCTAAGTCATAGGATGAAGAAAAGATTGATTAAGGGAGAGAGTTCCAGAACTCACTTGCTGAGTAGCAGAAAGATTGAAAAAATGTACTAATTCTTGGGTTGGAGAGCTGGACAGAATAGGAGAGGGACTGTGTTGAAAGGTGGGTGTCTCACACTCGCCGCAAAGGAGAGGGGATGCACTGAGAGAGCTGGGATGAACACTGATTGTTTTTATAGTGATAGAAGAGTGAAATATATGCAACAGTGTAGCCGCTACACTACACTTTCTACACGCTACACTGTAGCGTGTAGAAAGAGATTGTAGGGAAATAGTAAGAGGAAGTGAGTTGATGAGGCGAAAACCTTTTGACTCTACTTTTTCGAGAAGCGCCGTATGAGTGGAACCTCCCCACACATGCGAACTCGATACTCGATTCATGGATGCACTGTGGCCCTATACAGAGCGAGAAGCTGTACGGGGGTGTAGAACCCACAGAGGCGGTTGAACACACCTAACTTCTGGGAAGGTGCCTTAGAAGAGTAGTAGTAGGATCTTTCCATGAAGATACACCAAGAATATTGAGAATAATATTCTTCTCTCTGTCCCTATGATAAGTCTCCGTAATAAGGCCAATACGCGAGTCCACAGCGGATTCAATAGTCGATTTGGAACAAGTTTGTATGTTAGCCCGCATGGTAACAGTTTATTTCGGCTATAATTGGACGATTCTATAAAGCTTAGAAAGGAAATGTGGAATAAATTTGTTGAAGACTATATCAATTGACCCTCTGACTTTCATATACTCTTCCTTAGCTGAATAAAATTGTCTATAATAGCCTGAATATACTATCATAACGCGTCATGTTCTTCAAGGGGATAATAAGTGTAGATTTTACCGTCAGCGAGCCAGAATGGAGGTCAAACTAGATGATGCAAATAACCTGATCGAGACTTTGACCTGCAGAATTGATTATGTTCCAAGAATGTGTAGCGGCCGAGGTTGGTATACCCTGTTCCAAATAGGTATGCGATAAATCTGGAACCATAGCCTCTATAACTCAAAAAGGGGTAGAGCAAATGGGCTGTAATTTTCCACTCCTATTCCCTGGCTGATATTATTATTATTTTTGTTTTGTTTTTATTATTATCTTTTTAGTTTCCTCCCTAGAGGCTCAATCAAGTTTCGAGATACATTTGTGCATTTTTCGGTAGACCAACATGCAGTAACCCGGTTCCTCCTAATTTGCAGGCTCGCTATCGCTTTCCAGGAAAAAATTGACACTAAATTGCACAAAAGGTCGTAAAATCGCAAAACTATGGGGGCAAATGCCTTCAAATCTATTACATAAGGAGGAGAAACATGAGGGAGAAGGGGATTCAGACCCCCCCCCCTCACCCTCAGTGATATCCCTACACCATCGCCGATTCAGATTGATAATTCAGATGTTTTAAGCAATATCACCGTTACAGAGAGAGAAGTATTGAATTGTTTAGATAAACTCAAGGTAAATAAAACGCCTGGACCTGATACAATCTCGCCTAGAGTTCTAAAGGAAGCTAAGGATGAGCTCTCTAAACCACTGACATTACTATTCAATAAATCCTTGCAGTCTGGAACTATGCCCGATCAGTGGAAGCTAGCCAACGTAACACCGATATTCAAAAAAGGCAGCAAATCCCTATCCAGTAACTATCGTCCAATTAGCTTAACCTCAGTTGTATGTAAAATGCTAGAAACTGTCATACGAGACAGACTCGTAAATCACTTAGAGGAAAATAACATACTTAAAGATACTCAACACGGCTTTCGTAAAAAACGTTCCTGTTTAACAAACCTCTTAGACTTCTTCCACGATATCCTCAACCTCTACGATGAGAGTAAAGCTGTAGATATTATATACCTTGATTTTCAAAAGGCCTTTGACAAAGTTCCCCACAAACGTTTACTGCTAAAACTAAAAGCGCATGGAATACAAGACGGTGTGTTGAAATGGATAGAAAATTGGCTCAGCGACAGAAAGCAAAGAGTAGTCATAAACGGTAAGGCATCAAAATGGACCAATGTAAGTAGCGGGGTACCCCAGGGATCGGTACTAGGACCAATTCTCTTTCTAATTTTACATCAACGACATAGATGAGGGTCTCACCTGTACAATCTCAAAATTTGCTGACGATACAAAAATTGCAAATAGCGTACTCTCGAAAGAACAAGTTGACGATATGCAACACAATCTAGATAAATTGTCATGTTGGGCCCAAATTTGGCAAATGAGTTTCAATGCGGATAAATGTAAAGTACTACATATCGGATACCTAAATGAGAAAGCAAACTATTCGATGAATGGCACTCAGCTTAAGAATGTAAACAGAGAAACCGATCTGGGAGTAACAATATCGAGTAACCTAAAAACCGAGTCAACAATGTTCAGAAGTTGTTAAGAAGGCAAACAAAATAATTGGCTTTATAGGCAGGTCATTTGAGCATAAATCCAAAGAAGTTATCGTAACCCTTTACAATTCCTTAGTCCGCCCTCTTCTGGAATACTGCGTTCAATCCTGGTGCCCTTATTACCAAAAAGATATAAAACAAGCTAGAACGAGTTCAACGTAGAGTTACCAAAATGATACCTAGCCTAAAGAACAAACCATACGAAGAGCGTCTTAGAGAAATTAAATCTATTTCCTTTAACCCAGCGCAGATTAAGAGGCGACTTAATTCAAGTGTTCAAAATCATCAAAGGCATCGACAATATGAACTGTAGTAAGTACTTCACTATCGACGAATCTAATTACACGCGGGGAAACGGTTGCAAAATTATTGGTAAATCTTTTAACTCGCACGAATCTAAGAATTTCTTCTTCAATCGAGTTGTCAACTTGTGGAATGGGCTTCCCCGAAACGTTATAGACTGCATCACCGTTGATTCATTTAAACTCCGCCTAGACAAATATCTCGCATCAAACCCGCGACTGACTGCGTTTGTAAATGAATAACTTTTATTTTATCCCCCCCTCAGTTACTAACCCATCTGTCCCCTACTAACTTCCTAATCCTGCCACGGACATTAGTTCCAGGGCAGTAATTCCCTTTCCAATGTTCCCTTACCCACTCTAAACCACTGTTTGGACACTTGATCCTCAGTGTTTTGGAGGACAAGCAACCTAGAAGGGTCACTGGATCTGTTGTTGCTTGATTTCCTTTGTACTCCTTTGTACCTAAGCTGAGGGGCTAAGCAAACTAAACTACACTCTTATGTGCAATACAAAATATCTATCTATCTATCTATCTATCTATTGCCTTGCCAAACGCCTTATTTCCCTTTATGAGTATGGCCAATACATAAAATTCCCCCAAGCAGACCTGTCCCCTGCTAGAAGGACAACATATGCCAGTTTATTTAAGGACTTACAGGATCGACGACTCAACTTAGGGTCTGTCCGACTAATAGGCCCTGTATGTATCTTTTAGCATCATTTTTCTACAGTGGTGTGCTGCGAGTCCATCAAATAACCTGCGTCACTTTTAAGTGCCGTATGGATTTGTATATGGATTTCTCCCCTAGACGGGTTTCCAAACAAGGCTAACGAGTCGCATTCACTCAGAATACAGAATAAGCATTACAATAATCCATGTTTTTCGTGAGCGGTTAGTCAGAGTATCAAAAATTCCAATGAAAAACTCAGTCAAACACTAGCTATAAAAATTGCACGACGGAAAAAAACAAAACAAACAAACGACCACACGAAGACTAGTAAAAGTGTTAATTGACCACTTGCGAGTTTCAGGCTTTAAGGAAGTTGTAGCCGTGAACATCGACATAAAACAGTTATTCAACAATAATGTAGGTTTCTGATTGATAAATAGTATGTTGAATTGGGTTTTATGTATTTATGAATGCACTATAACCGTATTTTAGCTGGTAATTCTGCTAAATATCAATATCTACAGCCACAACTTCCTTATAGCCTGAAACTCGCAAGTGGTCAATTGGTGCTGCTGCAACTGAAAAAGAACACTGGGACCAGACACACATACACACACACACCCATGAAGGGTGGTGTATGTAGGTTAGGAAAGGGCGTTGGAGCATATAGCGTAAATATATCGGTGGGAAGATAACATCGCCATTTATCTCGGTGTAATACTATTCTTCTATAAAGTTGGTGTCACACGAGCGCATTTTTTGGCAATATTCAATGAACATTTTTTTTTCTCGTACTATTTTGAGGCTCTCTCGCATTGGGATCGGAAACTAGATTGAAGGTAGATTATGTTAGCTAGTTTATTTGTTATCAAACTTAAGTTTGGAAGCTGCCAGACTACATAGCCTTTACCCTATTAATTTCCACATACTCTTCTTAAGCTGTATACAATTGTCATATGATAGCCAGCATAAACTGTCCAAATGCTTCATAATCCTCAAGATGTTAATGATAAAAATACTATAGTACCATGTCGAAAATGGTATTGATTTCTATTATGTTATCCTGTCCAATGATTTTACAATTGACTTCGTTTTTCTCACTCTCTATTTGTCTCTATTCTACTGTCCTGGGAGAGAGGCATCCTGACCACGATTCGAACCCAATCGTTCCAGATACTTCTGGGAGAGTTGGGTACCGTATCCACTCGGTGGTCGAGTGGATATGGTGCCCAACTCTCACAAAAAATCCGGGAAAAAGTTGGTTCGAATCCTGGTCAGGAAACCTTTCTCTCAACCTATCCGACATTATCATTAAATTATATTTTGCTATTTCCAATTGTAATCAACTGATATGCTCTTTCAGTCTTATGTTATCCAATTCATTGATTTTGTTTTGTAGCCTTCCACTACTGTATACAATATACTGTGGTATTATAATCAGTTTCAACATACAGTTTTATACCTATATAGCTATATGTTATGATATGTATGTTTATTTTATAATGTGTTATTGTATTCATATTTTAGTTTTATTTATTTTATATATATTTGTTTGTCTTTGAATTCAATGTCATTCAGTTAAGCCGTATTGTATGTATTCATAGATACGTCCACAATTCTAACTTTTCTATTATTGCATTTATTATATTGTTGCTTGCCATATCACTCCACCTACACTGCAAATTTGTTATATTATATACTTTTCTTTTTTCATCTAAATGGTATTCATAGAATTTCCTTTTACTCGCTTTCTACGTCCTCTACCTCTCCACCCACATTGCATTTGGGATTATTTTGTTTTGTGTTTGTTTTTCACTACAATATATTTTTGTGTTATATTCTAGTTCTGCAACCCACATATCTCCAACCACATATAATTTGTACTACTATGATATTTTGTCTTAGTTTTCAATTCAATATAATGTTCTATCCCTTTCTTTTATTCTAGTTCAGAACCTCACACATCTCTATTTTGTATTTTTACTTAAGGAAGCCCACCTCGCTTTGTTTCTCTTTCTCTCTCTCTCTCTCTTTGGCTTGTATCCATTCGGCCCCATTCAGCCTACTGCTTTAAGACGTTTACCCCCATCCAGGTGTCAATATTTTCCTGGCGAGCGGTAGCGAGCAAGCATATATATATATATTTGTTTTGACAGCAAGCTAACTTTGTACATTTTTCGATAGAAAATGTTTCCGGCGAAGCCGGATTTCTCCATATAATGCTGGCTCGCTATCGCTTGCCAGGAAGAAATCGACACCTGGATGGGAATAAACGTCTTAAAACAGTTGGCTGAATGGGGCCGAATGGATACAAGCCAGGGAAAGAGAGAAAAGGAGAGAAAGATAAAACAAGCCGGTGACCCCCCTTAATGTTCCCTTTGTTTTCCACTTCAATATATGTTCAATCATTGTCTTATATTCTACTTATGTACGCCACATATTTACCACTTCAATATATGTTCAATCATTGTCTTATATTCTACTTATGTACGCCACATATTTCCACTCACATTGTAGCATTTTGAATTATAATTTTGTGGTGTAATTTTTCCAATTCAATATAATTTGTTATCCTTCTCTTTTATTCTAGTTCTGCACCCTCCATATCTCCATCCACAATGCATTTTCCATTACTTTATGTTGTCTTAAATTTCCACTGCAATGCATGTTATATCTTCTTCTTTCATCCAGTTCTGCTCCTCACATCCCTCCACCCACACACACACTGCAGCAGCCTGGCCCCATCAGTGCTATGAATACTAATGTTAATTTGGCGGCGCAATGAGAGAATAATTAAACAGTAACTTGAATCGACGGGGTTAGGGTAGTGGGGGAGGGTAGGGGTAGGGGGTGACTTGCCGACATACTGTGTTGTTCTTACCCCACTATTTCCTGTAAAACCACTGAACAATATATATATATATATATATATATATATATATATATATATATATATATATATATATATATAAATATATATATATATACGGTACGCTAGTAGATTCACATGCACCCGCAGAGACCTTCTATTATTATTTGTAGTATTACTATAATTATTATTATTATTATCATCATCACACATAAAACACACACACTCACATATTCACACACATACACACATAAACACACACAGACACACATATTATTTCCATACCCTGATACATACAACCGTTCACTTCCATGCCTGCCACCACTACAGTACTTGCACGCAATTCACCACTTGTATTGCGAGTTTCTGGCTATAAGGAAAATGGAGCTGTAGACATCGATATTAAACACAAATGCAATACTAATGTAGTTTTTTTCTATTTTTATATATATATATATATTTTTGTTTATGGATAGAAATAATGCTATTTTTATTTGAAGTATTTATAAATGCACTACAGCCATATTTTAGCTAGTAATTCTGTTAAATATCGATGTTAAATGCTCCAACTTCCTTATAGCCTGACACTTGCAAGTAGTCAATTACGTTTTTATGTCAACCTGCCGCATATTCATACAATCACGTTACTTTTCACGTACAGTCATTAAAAGTTCGTGGACCTCACCCTTTTGTTATTATGCAAGTATATCTTTAAAAACAAATTTATGAATATAATTTCCAATACATCAACTACTGCAATCCAGATAGTTATAATTGCATAGGGGAGACCAGGAATTTTTAAAAGTGACTGTACAGCCAGAAGTACAAATTCTGCGACACCAGCCAAATTATGTCAACCCCTTCATCACGAGAGGTTTATACTCAGCTGAATTAAATGAGAACATTAAAAGGGTAAAGACTGTCTCAATTAACCGTCTAACTGCCATACACTCTTCCTAATCTGAATAAAATCGTCTAATAATAGCCAGAAAATGATCAAATGCGCCATCGTACCTGCTAAAGGTTGACAAGCATCTCTGGAAAGAAAGGGGCAAATACCGTTTTAAACAACTCTTTATTTATTTTTTTATTTTGTTCTATATATTTATTTATTTATTTATTTTTGAGTGTCCTTGCTAGACCTCCATCAAGCTTAGAAAAACACCCCCTAGACCCCCTTTCAAGATAAATTTGTAAATTTTTCGGTAAAAAAAAATCCTGGCCGGAGGCTTCTAAAATTAGAGGCTCGCTATCGCTCGTCAGGAAAACATCGACACCCAAAGGGCACGAAAGGTTTTAATATTGATAAACAAATGAGGCGAAAGGCCTCAAAATCGCAATCTAACGGAAGAAACGTCTTAAAGCCTCATAGCTAATATATATGCTAAACATGAGGGAGAAGGGGGTCCAGAAAAAGCGAATACTGCCCCCTTAACTCCCACAACTCCTTCAAAAACATAATGAATTAGTCTAATAAAATACAAACATAAGATAACCGTCTGTATCATGTATACTGTATAGAGAGGGTAAACCACAAATACAGTATATGTAAACTATTTAATCTCAAATGCTTTTAGCTTCAGTTTTCGGATTCGTCTTCAGCAACAGGACGTGTTTCTTCAATTTGTTCATGCTATAATTTAAACAATAATTTTCAGTTTAGGATGGAATTTTGGAAGGCAGATGGTTAATCGAGATAGTTTATATATTTATTTATTCCTAAAGATCCTTTTAAGGGAGGATGGGCCAGTTTCCTGGACCACTTTCTCCCTCATGTTTAGCCCCAATAGTTTTCAGAATTGATGACGTTCGGCCCATTAGTTTGGCGCTTTTAATAACGTTTGCCCCATTTCGTTGTCAATTTTAAGACCTTTCGTGCCATTTAGGTGTCGATGTTTTGATGGCGAGCGATAGCGAGACTGTAATCTTAAGAATAACCGGCCTTTGGCCGGGACAATTTTCTACCGAAAAATTTACAAATTAATCTAGAAGAGGGATCTGATGGATGTTTCTTTAAGTTTGATGGAGGTCTAGGAAGGAAACTAAAAAATAATAATAAATAAATAAAATAATCTACCAAAAAGTGAAGCTCCAAAACATCGTCTGATAATAAACATATGAAGGAAATGCGTCATCGTGTCTGAAAGGGTTAACCCATTTAGTACCGGTGACGTCCTTTTCATCATATCCTGGCAACTATTAGACGATTTTAATCAGCTTAGCAAGGATCTGTGGATGATCTCTAGCTTTTTATTTGCTAGAGGTCCTTCCTAAGCCATGCAGAATCATGTAATAGTTTCCTAAATAAAACGAGGACACAACATAAGTTTTAAGTTTTCCTTCTAGGTGTCAGCTTGAATTCATATGTTGTCACCAACCAACTCTACTTATAAACTCAATTAATGAAATCAACAAATACATGTGGCACTCCAAGGCCTCGAACCTAGGGTACTCACATCGAAACTCAGCGCATTTATGCATTACGCTATCAAGACAGTTAAAGAATTATGCACAAACCTACGATTTATTATGCAGTTTCGAATCCTGCATATTAATCTGAGCATGTACACACATTCCAACTGCGCTATGGTAGCCTAATTCATAGACGAATATCAGTAACAATCGCCTGAACCTAACTAGAAAAATAGATCACCGGTACCGAAAGGGGTTAATTTTAGATATTATTATACAATGCCAAACATGAGAACCAGCCCCCCATGCATATGCCGGAGAATGGCCCCACCACTCTTGCATTCTTCCCAGCAAGTCTATTAAGATCTTGGCGGCGGGCTAACACGGAATTAAAGAGAACATTAAATCCGGGTTTGGTTTACGCTACGCCGCTGGGGTTGTGCAATGGTGATAACACACTAGCGAACTTTCCGGCAACACGTCTCTTTCGACTACTTTGGTCTGGCAAATTCCGTAGTCTTATGCTATTTAAGCGGGTAGTGCTTGGTTTTTGGTCTATATATTCACTTAGGTGGGTCACATTATATATGCTTTCATTAATTGCATTGGAGGTGTTTGGTGTTGTGGTGAAATTAATAAAAAAATATATTTATTTATTTTTGAGTTTCCACGCTAGACCTCCATCAAGGTTAGAAAAACACCGTCTAGACCCCCTTTCAAGATAACTTTGTACATTTTTCGGTAGAAAAATGTCCCGGCCGAAAACCATTTCCTTCTAAAATTAGAGGCTCGCAATCGCTCGCCAAGAATAAAATAGACACCTAAAGGGCACGAAAGGTCTTAATATTGACAAACTAATTTTCTAAACATGAGGGAGAAGGGGGTCCAGAAATAGCAAGTACTGCCCCCTTAAGGTATCTCAATTACTTTATACTACATCTACTCTGTCAAATATTAGGAGTTTTAGGGTAAATTTTGTAGTCTTATTTGATTTATGTGCGAGTATCCTAGGTTCGAGTCCTGGGAGTGCCACATGTGTTCATTAATTTCGTTGATTTCATTACTCCCTCTCGGACGTAGGCTGATAGCCTTTACACTCAACCGCTGAACACGGTGAGGTCCGTGAGGTCTTGCTCCAGTCTAGGGAGTGAGACATGCGAAGCTTCACGGCTCGAAGCAACTCCATCTCTGCGCTTACACAGTCTCACCCCCACAGAATCGGACCCTCACTCTCAGAACGCCACCTATTGAGCAATTAACTCACTAGGTATTTCCCCCCTGTAGCATATTTTTGAATATGGGAATATTCATACAATGCTATTTAATCATGGAACAATGAGGGTATTTTTTTTGGCATTTCGGTTTGCTGTGGTAATGCACTGATACTAGGTACAGCACAAATTCCATCCCAATAATATCTTCCCATTGACATATTGAGATTCGAACCCGGGTCCATTGGATTCCCAGTATTACATCTACTGTCAAATATGAGTTTTAGGGTAAATTATGTTGTAGTTATATATTTATTGAAGTATCGCATTTACTCTTCATCTACTCGGTCAAATATTAGGAGCCTTGGGTAAATTCTGTAGTCGTATGTGATAATTTAGGTGTGTCAATTATTCTACATATATTCCGTCAGATATAAGTATTAGGGAAAATTCTGTAGTCGTATATGATAATTTAGGTGTGTCAAGTATTCTATATATATTCCGTCAGATATAAGTATTAGGGTAAATTCTGTAGTCGTATATGATAATTTAGGTGTGTCAATTATTCTATATATATTCCGTCATATATAAGTATTAGGGTAAATTCTGTAGTCGTATATGATAATTTAGGTATCACACTTATTTGACCTCTGATCTTTCAAATAAAATCAGTTTTAAGGTAAATTCTGTAGTCTAATGATTATATTATACGAATCACAATTACTCAACATCTGCTCTGTTAAATATCATGAGTATTATGGTAAATTCTGTAGTCTTAACTAATAATTTAGGTGTGTCAATTATTCTACATATATTCCGTCAGATATAAGTTTTAGGGTAAATTCTGTAGTCTTGTGATCATTTAGGTATAACAATTACTCTACATCTATTGTCAAATATTATAAGTTTTAGGGTAAATTATGTAGTCTTATGATAATTCAGGTATCACAATAATATATTACTCTACTTCTACTGTCAAATATTATGAGCTTAAGGAGGTATTCTAAGGGTAAATAAGTGTCTATTTGAATATACCTTTATGAAAGTATATTGGTAGTACTAAATATATCGGATACACGTATGAACATGCAAATCACTATCAATATACTCTATGATATTATATACCGTGTTATACACTTGCTTTACACAATGTACTCCTGTTGCCAATACCAATTTTTAACATCGTTCTTAACACCAATGACACCCCAAATTAAATTAATGAAAGCATGTGATTCGAACCAAAAATATCACATACAGAACTTACACACTCTAACCATTACACCATCAAAACAGTTATAAGTACAGCACCTGACCACTATACATTATCATATTATTATATTACACCATCAAAACAGTTATAAGTACAGCACCTGACCACTATACATTATCATATTATTATATTACACCATCAACACAGTTATAAGTACAGCACCTGACCACTATACATTATCATATTATTATATTACACCATCAACACAGTTATAAGTACAGCACCTGACCACTATACATTATCATATTATATTACACCATCAACACAGTTATAAGTACAGCACCTGACCACTATACATTATCATATTATTATATTTAATCATGTATTACTTTATTATGATTTTATTTGAAAATTGGTTGCCGAATACAGTTGCTGATAAAAGCTCTTGTGTGACTCTGTTCCCCCTCCCCCCTTTTTGGTTTTCTCTATGTATGAAAGAGACAAAATGCAAAGCTGCCTGTAACAAGTGTCTCACCCAAAGTTGAAAGAGTGGCAGAGAGCCGTGTTCAAGGTATGCTAACGTCAAAATGGCTGGACACACGGAGCTTGAAGCCGTTTAAGTCATAGGATGAGGAAAAGAAAGATTGAGAGAGAGACTTCCAAAGCTTACTTCACTGTCAAAATCAAGGTTATATAAAAGGTATATACAGTAAGATCATTGGGTATACTGATAGTGATTTACTTGTCGATCACTATATTAGATGGGCTTATACCTTTATGAGAGCATATTATTATGGACAATATATTTAATCTTTTCATACCCAGAATATGAAACAGTGTACGCCACATAGAGTTAATATCGGGAGTCATTTAAGGGAGCCCACCTCGTTTGTCTTTATCTTTCTCTCCCTCTCTCTTTGGCTTGTATCCATTCGGCCCCATTCAGCCTACTGTTTTCAGACGTTTACCCCCATTCAGGTGTCAATACTTTTTTGGCGACCGGTAGCGAGCCAGCATATATATATTTTTGTTTTGACAGCAAGGTAAATTTGTACATTTTTCGATGGAAAAATGTCTCCGGCGAAGCCGGATTTCTCCATACAATGCTGGCTCGCTATCGCTCGCCAGGAAGAAATCGACACCTGGATGGGGATAAACGTCTTAAAACAGTTGGTTGAATGGGGCCGAATGGATACAAGTCAGAGAGAGAAAGAAAAGGAGAGAAAGAGAACAAAAGCCGGTGACCCCCCTTAATTAAAACCCCGAGTATACGAGCCTAATATAGGTTTTATACTGCTAGTGTGATTAGTTACCCGGTACCACACGAGCGCTTTTTCCCTCAACATTTATCCTCAACGCTGGTCTGGCAGTTTGTGAGGTCAACTGTGTAAACTATGCTTCCACCTCTAAGATAACCTTTTCAGTACCGGTGCCGTCCTTTTACTATATTCTGGCTATTATTAGACGATTTTGTTCAGTTTAAAAATGGCCTCCAGCAATAAACAGGCTTCGAAATATCTCACTTAACCCATTTTACTACCGTACTACATATCCTTCTTAAACTGCGTTAAATCGTCTAAATATAGCTATAATACATTATAAAAGACGTTGCCGGTATAGCAGGGGTTAATATATTATCGGTCTAGTTTCCGACACCAGTGGAAAAGAACCTAGAAATGTTGATAGAAAAATGTTGCCCACAGAAAGTTGAGAAAGGTCTAGTGTGATAACCCCTTAATTAACCCTTTGAGTACCAGTGACGCGTGTTATATTTTCTTCTAGCTATATTTAGACGATATTATGCAGCTTGGGAAGGATTTATGGTAGTTAAAAGGGTTGGTTGAGATAGTGTCAAGCCATATCAATGCTAGAGGTCCTCCTTAACCTGAATAAAATCGTCTAATAGTTGCCAAAATATGATACAAGGACGTCCCTGGTACTGAATGGGTTAACCCCTTCTATACCGGCGACGTCTTTTGAACATTTTAGCTACTTTTAGACGATTTTATTCAGTTTTAAAAGGACCTCCAGCAATAAACATGCTTCGAACTATCTAACTTAACCATTTTTACTACCGCAGATCCTTTTTAAACTGAACAAAATCGTCTAAATATACCTAGAATAAAATTAAAATTACTTCCCGGTAGAGAAGGGGTTAAGGTTGGTTGAGGAGGAGCTTCGGGATAACGTACGGTGCTTGTAATGGCCGGAGCTGGAATAAATGAATAGCAAATAAGGTAAATTACATCAAAGGTGAGCTTTGGGGTAACGTGAGCTATTTGTAATTGAGGGTGTTGTAACAAAGGAATGGCATATAAATGGTAAATTACATCAAGTACAGTTGGCCAAATAAGTCATGTCTTCGCTGTCATTACGTTTTGCTCGCTGTGTGCTGTATTAATGTCTGTCAGATGTTGAATAGGGTGTGTAAAGATAAATTAATGCTTATATAGTGCTGATACCAATTATTGATCGAAATATACTTGGTGCCACGACATCACTTATTTGACCAACTGTACTAACAGTGATGTATGGGGCTGAGACATGGGCTCTGAAGTTACGACAGAAAAGAAGGTTGGATGTGATGGAGATGAGCTGCTTGAGGAGTATGTGGGGAGTAACGCGTAGAAACAGATTGAGGAATGAAGAGGTTCGGAGAAGAGTGGGACAACAGGAGCATTTATCGGCCAGAGTGGAAAGAAGGGTGCTCTGCTGGTATGGACATGTTGAACGCTTGGGAGATGAAGGGCTTACAAAGAGAGTATATGAGTCAGAAACAAGGGGAACTAGATTGAGAGAAAGACCTTGGAGGAGATGGAAAGATGGTGAAATAAATGTGTTGGAAGATAAAGAGATGACTGAAGAACAGGCAAGATAAGTGGTGATGAAAAGGAATGAATGGAGAATGCTTTTGCATAAATAAGTGATAACGCGGTCGTAGGCAGAGGGGTCGGGCACCAGTTAGGAAGTCAGTGGGTTAAGGGGAGACAGGCCGTTTTTCTGGACCCCCTTCTCCTTAATGTTTAGCCCCACTAGTTTTGAGATTTTAAGATGTTAGTTCCATTAGTTTGGGGATTTTATGATATTTCACCCCCTTTCTTTGTCAAAATTAAGACCCTTCGTGCCATTTAGGTGTCGATTTTTACCTGGCGAGCGATATCGAGCCTATACTTTAAGGAGGAATCGGCCTTTGGCCGGGACGTTTTTCTACCGAAAAAATTACAAATCTATCTGTCTAGGGAATGTTTTTCTAAGCTTGGCGGAGGTCTAGGGAGGAAACTAAAAAAAAAAAAATGAATAACCAAACAAACAGCCACTCTCCCCTTAATTGATATAAATAAATAAATACATAAAATACAATATATATACAACCCAAAATAAAGGTTGCCTCGAGGAAAGAGCGGCCCAACACGGTACCAGCGACGTGTGTTATAATTCATTCTAGCTGTATTTAGACGTTATCATGCAACTTAGGAAGGATCTGTAGTAGTTAAAAATGTCGGTCGGGATTGTTTGAAGCCATATTATTGCTAGAGGTCCTTCCTAAACTGCATGAAATCGATTAATAGCAGCCAAAATAGAATGGGAAGGATGTCGACGGTGCTCAAGGGGTTAATAAGAAGTGCTGTTATCTTCAGGACCAGGCTCACTACTCCCCTCCCCCCAGATCACCCCCTGATACCAAGGGGGTGTTGTGCGTGTGAATGACGAGAGTGTTATATTGATTTTAGTTACAGTCAAAACAAACTCCAATGTCCATTTTCTATTTACCCAGCCCCTGCATGCCCTGTGATTGGTCCAGCCTTCAATCTTAAGGGGGGTCACCGTTTTGTTTTATTCTTTCTCATCTTTTCTCTCTTTCCCTGGCTTGTATCCATTCGACCCCATTCAGCCAACTGTTTTAAGACGTTTATCCCCATCCAGGTGTCGATTTCTTCCTGGCGAGCGATAGCGAGCCAGCATTGTATGGAGAAATCCGGCTATGCCGAAGAAATTTTTCTGTCGAAAAAATTACAAATTTAGCTTGCTGTCAAAACAAAAATATATATATGCTGGCTCGCTACCGCTCGCCAGGAAAATATTGACACCTGGATGGGGGTAAACGTCTTAAAACAGTAGGGTGAATGGGGCCGAATGGATACAAGCCAAAGAGAGAGGGAGAGAAAGAGAAAAAAAGCGAGGTGGGCTCCCTTAAACCCTTGTGGATCACGACGCTTTTTGACAGTTTTATTCTCCGAGCACGCCACATACCAAACCGACTCCAGCATTTATTCTTAAGGGAAGAGGGATCGTTATTCCGGCACCCCTTCTCCCTCATGTTAAAGCCCCATTTGCTTTGAGATTATACGACGTTCGGCCCACTAGTTTGACGATTTTAACAGCTTTCAACCCCATTTCGTTGTCAATTTTAAGGCTTTCGTGCTATTTAGATGTCGATTTTATCCTGGCGAGCGATAGCGAGCCAGTAATTTTAAGAGGAAGGCCAGGACATTTGTATACCGAAAAATGTACAAATTTATCTTGAAGGGGGATCTAGGGGGTGTTTTTTTTAGCTTGATGAAGGTCTAGCGAGGACCAAAAAAAACAAAAAAACAATGAATATATAATTTAATAGACCAACAAAATAGTCACTTTCCCCTTAACGTGAATTTAAACAATAAATGAGTAAAAATACTGAATCAAACATGAGTATAAAGAGGATGATTCTAAATATTTCCCCAGCATTTCAGGATTATTCGATACAATGTGTGTTTGATTAAGGACTGTCCATATTCTACTGTATGTGTTTATGTATGTTTGCACCTATTATTTTTGAACATGTTTACAGCTTAGGCGTTTTATCTATTTCATCTATCTACCTATTTGCTCAGGCCCATTCCCCATTTTTTGTTTTCATTTATTTTCATTTTTTTTTAACTGGGTGTGGCCGACTCGAGACAGAGCCCGAATAGGGAACAAAACAAAAAAACAATTAACACACAAAAACAAAAACTAAAATTCACACATATCTAGGCGTTTTATAATTGTGTGTACATATGTGCCGGAGTGTATTGTTATTATTTGTTCTCCTTTCAGTACAAGCTTCAACTCTTTATGGAACGTTGTTGCTGAAGGTTTGTGTTATTGTGTATGTATCCTATGATATTATGACTCTAATGTACTTTGAATTTGGCTCCCTAGCACTCTTTCAACTTTGGCGAGGAGACTTGTTACAGGCAGCTTTGTCTTGTGTATCCTTCATACACATAGAGAAAGAAAAAAACATGGTTCGTGTATATTACGTGTTGTGCATGCGAATGACGAGTGTTAGTTTTATTTTAGTTACAGCCAACAAAATATGCATTTTCTATTTACCCAGCCCCTACTCTGTGATTAGTCCCAATTTAGCCTAATTTTAACGAATAATATTTATAGAACTGCGTCGCAAAGCTAGCCAGTTAATTAAGCAATGTAAAAAGACTCTGGAGCTGCATGTTGCGAAACAAAGTAAAACTAACCCAAAATAATTATATAGTTACATCAGAATGAAGAAAGTATTTACTTCAACTATTGGACCTTCCGTCAATGAGAATGGAGACTACATCAAAGACGAATAATACATTTATTGAAAATGAGTAATGGCCTAAATGTTTGTTTGTTTTGTTTTGTAATCAGCTTTCATAACAGAGGACTCAAGTATTACAGACTACAGCATTGCCCGTTCACGTGGGCGATTCCGATGACTTAAGCAATATCAGCATTAAAGAGAGAGAAAAGTATTAAACGTATGTAAATGATTTTCTTTTCTCTCTCGCAGAAACAACAACCATCACTGCATTTAGAATAATTAAATAACGAAGATTCTACTCACTTTTCTCAGTTACATGAAGGACTTACTTTTGGAATTGCTATGTTACTAACTTATTTGTCTCCTACTAACATCTGCTAACCTTGCCATGGACACTAGTTCCAGGGCAATACTTCCCTTTTTTATTATCCCTCACTCACTCTGAACCACTGTTGGACACTTTGAGCGGCAGTGATTTAGCGTACAAGCCACCTAGGTCACCAGATCTGTTGTTACTTGATTGTCTTGTAGGCCTTTGTATTCCAATGATTTTCTTCTGGTCTCTCCTTTTCCTTGTTACTTTCTTGCATAATTTTCCTTCCGCATATCGTCTTTCTTCCTTCTTCAGATAAGCCCTTCCTCTTCCCCTCCTGCAGTATGTATGTTTCATTTGCATCTTCTATCACCAACCGGTCTCCTTTTCTCTGTTATAAAAAAGTTTTCTCTTGATCACCTACAATATACTTCTTCCTTATCTTCATGCATCAAATTATTCCCTACATGCCTTCTAAATGTCTCCTACAGAATACAGTTCATTTTTGTCTTCTTTCACCACTTGTATTCCCTCTGAAATTCATCCCCTGTATTCCCTTACAAATGCGTCACCCACTCCCCTTCGCGCCCTCTCCACCCTCTTGTGCATGTTTCCTCCTCTAGAAACGGAACTCATCTTCTTCTTCACGATTATCTCTTATTTCCTTAGCCAAAATAGTCCTTGTTAGGTATATTATCTCCTTTTTCTCTTCCTCTTCCTTGTCCTATATGCTCTGATTCCTCTACTCCTCCTTCTCTTCACCTCCTCTTCCTCCCTTACTCATACCTCCTCGTTTTCCTGCCTCATCCTCCCCTCCTACCTCCTCCTCTGCTACCTCTTCCTCCCTTCATCCTACCTCCTCTCTCTTCTACCTCTTTCTCCCCTACTCATACCTCCTCTTTCTCCTACCTCTTCCTCCCCTAATCCTACCTCCTCATTCTCCTGCCTCTTCCTCCCCTCCTACCTCCTTCCTACCCTCCTGCCTCTTCCTCCCCTCTTCCAACCCCTCATTCTATCTGGGCCTGCCATCAACTGCCACTAACAAATTGCCCCTCGACGCCAAACGGATGCAATTCTTTCCTCCCTCCTCTCTCGCTTTGGAAATTAAGTTAATTTAATTTGCGTGTGTAAGGAGAGGGGCGGTCATCACAAAAGTCCTCCTCGGGAAGTAAAGGGGCTTGCCGGTGTGACGAAGCTTTTTGCCACTGGATACATTTTTTTTCGCCAGGGTCAGAAAACTTCATCCTCAAAGATTGGGAGACGTATTGGTGCGTTAAACTGTATGTTCATTCAATAGAGAGGTGTGGGCGACGTGTGGTATTACTGAGCAATAACCAGATGTATGACATGTATGGGTAACAAAATATTGTGCCACCCTATATATATATACAGAATATATATATATATATATATATATATATGGGCATGTGTGGTGGAGTGGTCATGCTACTGGACTGGTAATCCAATAGTCCCGGGTTTGAACCCCGATGTATCAATGGGAAGATATTATTGGGATGGAATTTGTGCTGTACCTAGTATCAGTTGATGGCTGTAGCAATCTTTAGTTTATTTTTCTTCCTTTCATTTGTATTTTGTATTATTTTATTTTTTTTACAAGCAGACTAGTAAGGGCCATTAGGAACTGCTGTTGCTTGCCTTCCTTTGTAACATCACCAGGTATTCCATCTTTTTTTGTTCACAGCGAGTGTTCCTCAGCATCAAATGTTATCAGGGTATAATTTTTCCCCTTCAATGACCCTTTCCCACTGATGCGATTTCATACGATTTTCATTGCAGACACCAAGAAATGGGCACATTCGTGACATGTCGCAACAAAATCTTGAACCCTCGCATGATAATCGTTTGACTCGCAAGGCCTCACAAGGACCCTCGCAAGTCATCGCAAATGTTCGGATTGTTCAAAATTTGGGACGAGGAATTGCGAGGGGTCTGAACCCTCGCAAGCATCGTCGAACATTGCCGAGGAATCGGTGAGGCCCTCGGAGATCCTCGGCGACATCGGCAAGACATCGAGGAGGGTGTCGCACAAAAAAAAAGTGTGCCGAGAGTATACCCGCCACGGGTATAAGGTATACTTCGCTTGCGAAGGGCTGTGCGACGTAGATGAATGATCGGAAGACACCTTGCCGAGGCCAAAGAGCATCTTCGGCGAGGTGGGTAAAAAAAGAAGATTAGGCCTATAGTGAACCTGTCAACCCTTTTTTCTACACCTCTCGTAAGGGGGTTCACCTTTTTTTTTTTTCTCTTTCTCTCCTTTTCTCTCTTTCTCTGGCTTGTATCCATTTGGCCAAATTCAACCAACTGTTTTAAGACGTTTATCCCCATCCAAGTATCGATATCTTCCTGGCGAGCGACAGCGAGCCAGCATTGTATGGAGAAATCCGGCTTCGCCGGGGACATTTTTCTATCGAAAAATGTACAAATTTAGCTTGCTCTCAAAACAAAAATATATATATGTTGGCTCGCTACCGCTCACCAGGAAAATATTGAAACCTGGATGGGGGTAAACGTCTTGAAACAGTAGGCTGAATGGCGCCGAACGGATACAAGGCAAAGAGAGAGGGAGAGAATGAGAAAACAAAAAAAGCGAGGTTGGCTCAATTAAGCTGTAATGTAAACATACGGCAAGGACATTGCCAAACTCCGAATTAAGGGGAGATGGGTCGTTTTTCTGGTCCATTTTCTTCCTCATGGTTAACCCCATTAGTCTTCATATTTTATGACGTTCGGCCCATTAGTTTGGCGATTTTAAGACATTTCACCCAATTTCGTTGTCAATATTAAGACTTTTCGTGTCATTTAGGCGTCGAGTTTTTCCTGGCTAGCGATAGCGAGCCTGTACTTTTTGAGGAACCGGCCATCGGCCAGGATATTTTTCTACCGAAAAATGTACAAATTGATCTTGAAGGAGGGTGTTGCGGGGTGTTTCATATGCTTGATGGAGGTCTAGGGATGAAACTAAATAAATCATAAACAAATATATAAATGAGCAAATATTACGCCCATCCCCCCTTAAGGGGAAACGGACTGTTTGTTTGATCATTCATTCCTTTATTTCTTAGTTTCCTCACTAGACCTCCATCAAACTTAAAACAAAAAACTCTAGACCCCCTTCAAGATAAATTTGTACATTTTCGACGAGATGGGTTGGGTATGAGGGGGGATCTGCTTAGTGTGGGCTAATCGGCGCTAAGCAGACCCCGTAATCTTGTGTTGATCTCTGACCGTTTTGGTGAGGTCAGTCCTCAAGGCATTATTGAGTTGGGTCTATAATTAGGCCTTGTAATTGGGGTTGGGTGTGACAGGGATCTGCCTTGTGTGGGCCGATCGGCTTTCTGCAGACTCCCGTTTTCTTATGTTCTTATGTTTGTGCCATGAAATATATACAAAAAGTTTTCTGATAAGCTCGCCGAGGTATCCGCCGATTATGTCGTATCCATCGCCGAGTGTAAACTTGTCAAAGTTTTTTAACGGTCAAAATCGTTGACGTCGCACAAATTCGTTGCGAATTGACAAAACTACGTCCTATGCGACGAATTAATCCCCTGAAGCTTCAAGTGCACAAGTATTTTATCTCGCTGTTCATCTATACCTTTACCCCTTGAGGATCATGACGCGTTTAGACAGTTTATTATGGCTGTCATTAAGGGGGGTCACCTGCTTTTTTTTCTCCCTTTCTCTCATTCTCTGGCTTGTATCCATTCGGCCCCATTCAGCCTACTGTTTTAAGACGTTTATCCCCACCCAGGTGTCGAATTTCTTCCTGGCGAGTGATAGCGAGCCAGCATTATATGAAGAAATCCGGCCTCGCCGGAGAATTTTTGTATATTTTATATTTTGTAGTACATATCGAAAAATGTACAAATTTAGCATGCTGTCAAAAACATTTTAACAAATATGCTGGCTCGCTACCGCTCGCCAGGAAAAAATCAACACCTGGTTGGGGATAAAAGTCTTAAAACAGTAGGCTGAATGGGGCCGAATGGATAGAACCCAGAGAGAGAGGGAGAGAGAGAGAAAAAAACGAGGTGGGCCCCTTAAACGATTTTACACCTATAACGCGTCATAATCTACGTTTCTGTCTTTATCTAAATTTTATTTGTTTTTTTATTTGAATACTTTTTTCTCATTTACAAGAGGGACAATTAATACAGGAAATAGGGTACCGGTATGTCATATTGTGTGCCAAGTATAAACATTAATTGAAGCCTGAGTACAAGTTGTGACTTACGTTAAAGATAAAGTTAACGGAAGCAAAAGTTCACAATACAACACACACACACACACCATTTCTAAATCTCTCTTTACCACTAATAAAATCACACGTTGCGTTTGTAAATATGAGTAACATGGCCCAAAACTATTTTTTTGTTATGATAGTCTCTCTCTCTCTCTCTCTCTCTCTCTCTCTCTCTCTCTCTCTCTCTCTCTCTCTCTCTCTCTCTCTCTCTCTCTCTCTCTCTCTCTCTCTCTCTCCATCTATCTATCTACCTATCTTTTTATTTAAATATTGTAGTACATACGCCTCAGAGAGTGCGAAATGCAATCCCAAGGTAATCCTCTCGGGCATGGAGGCATACATTCAATTTTCTTTCTCTCAGACTAATGCAAACAAATCTTGGTTTACTCACGTTTGCTCTACTGCTGCCTGCAATAGGGAGGAAACTTTAAAACGGTACCGTCGCCTTCAAACTCAAGAATCTCATTCTTTACATTCCTAAGTTCGCCCTCTTCTGGAATATTGCGTTCAATTCTGGTGCCCTTACTACCAAAAATATATAGAAAAGCTGGAACGAGTTCAACGTAGAGTTACCAAAATTATACCTAGCCTAAGGAACAAACCATACGAGAAGCGTCTTAATGAATTAAATATATTTCCTTCAACCCAAAGCAGATTTAAGAGAATTAATTCAAGTGTTCAAAATCATCAAAGGCATCGACAATATGAACTGTAGTAAGTACTTCACTATCGACCATAATTACACGTGGGGAAACGGTTGCAAAATTATTGGTACATTTTTTTAACTCACACTAGTCCAAGAATGTCTTCTTCAATCGAGTTGTCAACTTGTGGAATGGGCGTCCCCGAGTCGCTATAGACTGCAGCACTGTTGATTCCTTTAAATTTCCCCTAGATAAACATCATGCCTCAAACCCGCGACTGACTACGTTTGTAAATGAATAACTATATTATTCCCCCCTTAGATCCATCAAGGATTATTGAGTTTACAAATTACTAAGATGTTACACTGTGTTATGTTACTAACCCAACTGTACCCTTCTAACATCTCCTAATACTGCCACGGACATTAGATCCAGGGCAGTTCTTCCTTTTCCAATTTTACCTTACCCACTCTAAACCACTGCTTGGACACTTGATCCTCAGTGTTTTGGAGGATAAGCAGCCTAGAGGGGTCACTAGACCTGTTGTTGCTTGATTTCCTTTGTACTCCTTTGTACTTCCTATGCTTCTGACCGGAATCAAGCAAGATCTGTTCTTCGACTCGCCAAGCACTCTTTCATCAATAATAAATGCACTGAACTATCCAACTCTAGCTCTTCCCAAGTTTCTGGTATCTAGCCAAAAACTTCTCCAACAATTTTTCTTCCTCATCTTTCCCTCCCCTTTTCCACTCAGATGGCACTACCATCACTTCTTCCTCTGACATAGCTGAACTCTTCACCCAAACTTTTGCTAGAAACTCCACCTTGGATGATTCCGGTGCTATTTGTCCCTCTCCACCCCCCTCTCTCCTACTTGTGCCTAATATCCTAATCTCTTCTAAAGATGTACTTTCTACCCTCTAAAGGCATACGATCCGGATGGTGTTCCTTGTGTTGTACTAAAAAACTGTGCTTCCGTGTTGACTCCCTGCCTAGGCAAACTCTTCCGTCTCTGTCTCTCCTCTAACATCTTCCCTTCTTGCTGGAAGTTTGCTCACATTCAACCTGTCCCAAAGAAGGGTGACCACTCTCAACCCTCCAACTATCATCCAGTTGCTCTCATTTCTTGCATATCTTACAAAGTTTTTGAAGCTCTTCTTACTTTATAATTTCTTAAGCATTTCTCTTCTCATAATCTACTCTCAGATCACCAGAATGGCTTCCTTAGGGGTCTAATGGTGATCTTCTTTCATATCTTACTAACTCTTGGTCATCCTCCTTTCGGGACTTCGGTGAAACCTTTTCTATTGTGCTAGACATATTGAACGCCTTCGATAGAGTCTGGCACAAATCTCTAATTTCTAAACTACCCTCCTTCGGTTTCTATCCCTCTATCTGTGCCTTTATCTCTAATTTCCATTCTGGCCGTTCCATAGTTGGGTTGTGGACGGCCATCGTTCACTTCCACATTCTATCAACTCCGGTGTTCGTCAGGTCTCTGTCTACCTCCAATTCTCTTTCTAATATTCATAAATGATCTCTTCAACTGTATCCCAATGGAAATACGCCTAACGGCCTTATTGGGCTATCCTTAGTTGGAATTATGCAAGGCTGGTACATGTCATATATGTAACATATTATGTGGTACCAACATTGTAAAATGCTAACTGAATAAATATTATTATTATTAGTAGTATTTCTTCCAGTCCTATCCATTCATATACTGACAACTCTACATTACACTATTCAACTAGTTTTCCAGATCGCCCCAGCAAGCAATCACTCAATAAATCACGGGATGAAGCCATAGAACACTAATCTTTTGATCTAAAAAAAAAATCCAATTGGGGCAGAGAAAATCTTGTTACTTTCAATGCTTCCGAAACCCAATTTCTCCATTTAGCTACCCGTCAAGAACTCCCAGAGGACTATCCTATATACTTCAACAATATAAAAATCAACCATTCATCTTCTCTCAGTATTCTCGGTGTCTCTTTCTCTTCTGATCTCTCTTCGAAAGATCATATTACCACTCTTGCTAAAACGGCTTCCCAGAAGCTAGGTGTGCTCAACCGCCTCAGTGGGTTCTTTATCCCTGCACAGCTTCTTGCTCTGTACAGCGGAACAGCGCGTCCTTGTATTGAGTGTTGTTCACATGTGTGGGGAGGATCCTCTCACACAGCACTTCTAGACAAAGTAGAAAAGAAAGCCTTTTGTCTCATTAACTCACGTCCACTCACCAATCTCTCTCTCTCTTTGCCGCAATTTTACATCTCTCTCGCTGTTATATCGCTATTACAATAATCAGTGTTCCTCAGAGCTCTTTCAGTGTATACCACTTCCCCTACGTAGGGTACGTAGTACCTGTTTTGCAACACAATCCCACCCATACTCTGTGAAACTCTCTAACCCAAGAGTGAAACAATGCTCCTAATCTTTCTTTTATTCAACAGCTGAGCTCTGAATTCTTACCCTAAATCCATCTTTCCCTCATCCTATAACTTAAAATGCTTCAAACTTCGTGTGTCCAGACATTTTGGCTCTAACATTCCTTGATTTTGGCCCTGTTTCTCTTTCTACTCTGAGGTAGCCCCTCGTCACAGGCAGTTTTGCCTTTTGTCTCCATTATCAACGAAGACAAAACTGATGATGCTGAATAACGTGAAAAATGCATTATACAATAACATTATCTGAAGACGAGTTTATGCTCTCCCCACCCTCTCACTCACTCACTCAGTCACTCACTCACTCACTCACTCACTCTCTCTCTCTCTCTCTCTCACACCTAGTTTCTTGCCCATAGGGCTCGTCCCTCACACACCACCTTCCCCTTCCTCTTCTACCGGGTTATGATCTTCACTCCATCACACTCTTTCAATCTCAATCTCACTCTCTCTCTCTCTCTCTCTCTCTCTCTCTCACACCTAGTTGCTTGCCCTTAGGGCTCGTCCCTCACACACCACCTTCCTCTTCCTCTTCTACCGGATTATGATCTTCACTCCATCACACTCTCTCAATCTCAATCTCAATCTCACTCTCTCTCTCTCTCACACCTAGTTTCTTGCCCTTAGGGCTCGTCCCTCACACACCACCTTCCTCTTCCTCTTCTACCGGATTATGATCTTCACTCCATCACACTCTCTCAATCTCACTCTCTCTCTCTCTCTCTCACTTAGGGGGGGGGGGGAGGTTCCAGGTAGACCCCGAACCGTAACATACACACTCACTCTCTCTCTCTCTCTCTCTCTCTCTCCGGTCCACCTGACTTTAATTACTAGCCCAGGGAGACCACACGCAGAGAAAGAGCAAGATAATTATTGGAGAAACATATGAGAGAGAGAGAGAGAGAGAGAGAGAGAGAGAGAGAGAGAGAGAGAGAGAGAGAGAGAGAGAGAGAGAGAGAGAGAGAGAGAGAGAGAGCTACATAGAGCTACATAGATACACAGACCACACAGACCTCAAGGTCCTTACTAGGCAGTCTGGCCTTACAAACTATACATGTATATATATATATATATATATATACACCGGTACATACATATACACACACACACACACACACACACACACACACATACACATACAGTACATGCATTTTTTTTTTTTTTTTTTTTTTTTTTTTATATCACCCCAGCCCTCTGCAGATAGAGGTCAAGCCTTCCCTTGAAAGCGTTTATTGTGTCGCTCTCCACCACTCTCGCTGGTAGTTTATTCCACTCTGTCGCCACACTGTAGGTGAAGACACTCTTTGTGACATCTAGGTTTGCCTTTTTGGTTTTTAATTTCATTCCATTTCCGCGAGTTTGATTAGTATTGTTTAATGTGAATAGTGCATTTACATCGACTTTGTCGAAACCTTTTAGTATCTTAAAGCACTCAATAAGCTGACCCCTCAACCTCCTCTTTTTTTAATGAGAACAGGTTCAATCGTTTAAGTCTTTCTTCATATGGTTTATTTCTTAATGAGGGTATCATCTTCGTCGCTCTACGCTGTACTGACTCGAGTCTTACAATGTCCTTGATCAGATAAGGTGACCAGAACTGCACACCATATTCAAGGTGGGGCCTCACCATACTTTTGAACAGTGGCACTATTACGTTTTCATGTTTATATGTAAATTTTCGTCCTGGTGGTGTAATGGTTAAGGTGGCAAAAATATGTGTGTGATAACCCGGGTTCGAATCCCGGTGGATCACATATACTTTAATTAATTTCATTGGGGGTGTGGTGGTGAGATTAATAAAAATAATTTTAATAAAGCCCAATGCTATGTTTGCCTTATTTGCAGCTGCTATACATTGGTCGGAAGTTTTTAGGTTTTCAGATATTAGTACCCCTAGGTCTTTTACTACCGTTGCGGTTTTTATTTGTTTGCCATTCATTTCGTATTTGTATTTCATATTTCTGCTACCAACCTGCAGCACCTGACATTTATCGACATTGAAGGGCATCTGCCATTTTTTCGACCACTCTGATATCGAGGAGAGAGAGAGAGAGAGAGAGAGAGAGAGAGAGAGAGAGAGAGAGAGAGAGAGGAGAGAGGAGAGAGAGAGAGAGAGAGAGAGAGGAGAGAGAGAGAGAGAGAGAGAGAGAGAGAGAGAGAGAGAGAGAGAGAGAGGGGGGGACATATAATTACTGGAGAAACGTAATAGGGAGGTGGGGAAGGAGAGGAAATGAGCACCATGCACTTGCACCATACACTTGCACTCTGTTACATTGTGAAACTAATTTATATAATGTACAAGAATATAGGACACATATAGGCCTATCATAAGGTATCAAGTCCTCATTGCTATGTTATTATGTATCATCACAAATATATGTACACATACCTTTATGTATTAATATAGCAATAAGATATTTGAATTTGAATTTATTTGAATTTGAAGGTGAAGAGAGGAGGAAGGGATAAGTTGCTGAGGTACCGGTAGTTGTAGTTTTATGATAATGGAAGTTATATATTTTCAGACAAATATCATAAAGGTCAACTGGACTCCTATAGAAAGGTCAACTCAATGTCATAGGTGAACACTCACAATGAATTTAAAAAAATATTCAAATTTCTGCAAACCCAGTGTGTTAGTTACTTGTACAAATTTTTGTTTCTATGTATATGGAGGAGACAAAAGGCATGTTGCCTGTAGCGAGTGTCACGCCCAAAGTTAATAGAGTGACAGAGCCAAATTCAAGGGACGTTGCAGTTAAAATACCTGGACACTTGAAGTTCAAAGCAGTCTAAGTCATAGGATGAAGGAAAAATTGATTGAGGGAGAGAGTTCTAGAGTTCACTTGTTGAGTAGAAGAAAGATTGAGAAAATTTGCCAATTCTTGGGTTGGAGAGCTGGACAAAATAGGGGTAGGACTGTGTTGAAAAGCGGGTGCCTCGCACTCGCCGCAAGGAAGGGGTATACACTGAGAGAGCTCAGAAGAACACTGATTGTTGTAATAGCGATAGAAGAGAGAAAGAGATGCAACATTGTGGAGTGTAGAAAGAGATTGTAGGGAACTAGTAAGAGGAGGCGAGTTGATAAGGCGAAATGCTTTTGATTCTACTTGTTTGAGAAGTGCGGTATGGGTGGAGCCTCCCCACACATATGAACAATACTCAATACAGGGGCGTACTGTGCCCCGATACAGAGCAAGAAGCTGTGCGGGGTTAAGAACCCATGGAGACGTTTTAGCACACCTAACTTTTGGGAAGCTGTTTTAGCAAGAGTGATAATATGATCTTTCCAAGAAAGGTCAGATGAACAAGATACACCTAGAATGTTGAGAGAAGATGAAGGGTTGAGTTGTGTGTTGTTGAAGAATAGTTGATAGTCTTGTGGAAGATTGTGATGGAGAGATAGAGGGAGAAACTGGGTCTTGGAGCCATTGAAAGTAACACAATTTTCTCTGCCCCAATCAGAAATAATAGAAAGATTAGAAGATAGGCATTCTATGGCCTCGCCACGTTTGATTAGGAGTGCTTGCATGCTAGGTTGATGTGAAAACTAGTTGAATAGTGTAAGGTAGAGTCATCAGCATATGAGTGGATATGACTAAAGGTACAGTTGAGATCATTGATAAATATTAGAAAGAGAATTGGAGACAGGACAGAACCCTGAGGAACACCGGAGTTGATACGTTGAGGAAGTGAATGATGGCTGCCCACAACTGCTGCTATGGAGCGATCTGAAAGTAAATTAGAGATAAAGGCACAGATAGAGGGATAGAAACAGGAGGGAGGGTAGCTTGGAAATTGAAGACTTGTTCCAGACTCTATCGAAGGCTTTCGATATGTCTAGAGCAATAGAAAAAGTTTCAGTTTCAGTTTCAGTTAAGGTCATGTGATAGGGCGCCAAGTGACCTGAAGCGGCGGAATAGATAAAACTTGCAACTCTAGACTTTGATAATATTACTAATAAGAGGTTTCCAGCTAAGGCTATTTTCAGTAAAGGCACTGACAGAGTCGAACTTGTTTACTACCTTGTCCAATACGCCAGGTATAATAAACAGACTTCAATAATAAATTATTATATATATTTAGGAACCAAGCCTTCGGAGGCAATTATAGGTACGATACTCGGCCCCCAGCGTGTAAGGTATGAGGGCAGGGTTACCAAATACTCGGCCCCCAGCGTGTAAGGTATGAGGGCAGGGTTACCAAATCAAGTCCGATAGATAGTAAATAAAGCCGAAAATCGCTAGAATAATACCACTATCTCTACAATATCGCTCCAAAATGGCCCCAATCTCCAGAATACCACACGAATTCATGCCGCTAGATGTAATAAGTTACCTCTAGATCGAAGTAAATAGCTCTAGATCTAGCGGGAGAGTAGCTTAATTGGCAACACTAAATACTCGGCCCCCAGCACGTAAGGTATAAGGGAGCCAAGCCAGTATAAGCCCCGACCAAAGCACACCCACCGGCATAAAACAAGTGGCTCCCATTACACACCACCAAGTTTAAATTGCCTACGATGTATATTGAGGCCAGTAATTGGCTCGCCCAGATGGGATATGTGTATGGAAAAAACACAAGTTGGGTTTATATGTGTGTGTGTTTGTTTGTGTGTGTGTGTGTGTGTGTGTGTTTGCGTGTTGTGTGTGTGTGTGCGTGTATGCTTGACTAAACGTGCAGTAAAATATCTAAACACTTATCTTTCTGAATGTATGTTCAGATATGTGTACCCACGCGTATGTGTATATATGTTTGGGTACGTGTGTGGTTATGTGTGCGTATATTATGTGATAATGTGTATGTGTGTGTTTGTATATTGTGTGTGTTTATATGTGAGTGTGTGTGTGTGTGTGTGCTTGTGGGTTATCTTAGTGTGTATTAGCAAGTATTGGTCTTGCTGTGATCACTAAAATAACTAACTAACTATCTATCAGTATGTGTGCATGTGGCTGTTTGGATGTGTTTGTGTGAGAGAGAGTGAGTGTGTGGGGGTGGGTGTGTGTGAGAGAGAGGAGAGTGAGAGTTTGAGAGTAGAGAGCAAGTATGTGCGTGTGTATGTACTTGCGAGTGCGTGTGTGCTTTTGTATGTACGTGTGTGTGTGTATGTACGTATGTGTATGTACGTGAGCGTGCGTGTGTATCTACGTATGTGTGCTTGTGAACGTACATGTGTGTTGGGTGTCTGTATGCGAGTGTATATATTATGCACGCGTGTGTAAACGTATATTGTGAGTCTTTTCGCTATGGGCTCTGTGAAAAATGGCATGAGCGATATTAGAACCCTAGCTGGATCGGTGTCATTTATCTGCCTCTACACCGGATGGGAAATTTTCTGCTGGTGGTTATGTAATGGTTTAGATGCTTATGTTCTGGGTGTGATGTCCCGAGTTCGAATCCCGGGAAGACCATATGCTTTCAATAGTTTATTCAAGTACATTGGGGTTTGTAATTGATGATTAATGGGAGTCACCGTTTTTTTGTTTTTTATCTTTCTCTCCTTGTTCTCACTTTCCATGGCTTGCATCCATTCGACCCCATTCAGCCAACTGTTTTAAGACGTTTATCCCCATCCAGGTGTCGATTTCGCCAGCATTGTATGGAAAATCCGGTTTCGCCGGAGATATTATTCTATCGAAAAATGTACAAATTTAGCTTGCTGTCAAAACAAAAATATATGCTGGCTCGCTAACGCTCAACAGGAAAATATTGACACCTGGATGGGGGTAAACGTCTTAAAGCAATAGGCTGAATGGGGCCGAATGGATACAAACAAAAGAGAGAGGGAGAGAAAGAGAAAAAAGCGAGGTGTACTCCCTTAATGTGAAGAACGGGGTGTTACTTATACCCTGTTCCTAAAAAGTAGGCTACAACTCTTGAACATCAACCGTTTCTGTACAGTCGACGTCCCCTTTAACTTGGTTCTGGCTATTATGAGACGATTTTATTCAGTTTAAGGAGGGTCTCTATCTATTAACCCCTTCTGTACCAATGACGTATTTTGACTTGATTCTGGCTGCTATTAGACGATTTTACTCAGTTTAAGAAGGGCCTCTATCTATTAACCCCTTCTGTACCAGTGACGTGTTTTTAACGTGAGTCTGGCTGCTATTAGACGATTTTACTCAGTTTGAAAAGGGTTTCTATCTATTAACAGGCTTCGAACTATTTCCCTTAACCCTTTTTACTACCACAGATCCTTCTTAAGCTGCACAAACTAGTGTAAATACAGCAAGAATATAATTAAAAAGACATCGAGGGTACAGAAGGGGTTAAACAGTATGAGGGATTTTCGACTATACCCTGTTCCAAATATGTAGGCTAAAACTCTTGAACAATAACCTTTATAACTCCCAAACGACTAGAGTAATCGAGCTAATATGTCTACCATTTGGGAAGGGTCGGCCAGGGAATAGGTGAGAAATTTTACAGCCCATCTGCTCAAGCCCTTTTTAAACTGCCGAGGTTAGGGTTCACTATTCCTGTCCTACCTATTTGAAACAGGGTATAGTGGCTTCACTATAAACGACGACGAAGCTAGTATCAAGGGATTCTTTTCAGCTTAGGATGAACTTAAAGGAGAGTTAATTGAGTCAGTGGTTACTACTTTGTTGCGTAGATATCTCGCTTAAGAGGGGAAGTGGATATGTTTTGGTCTAGTTATTTATTCATTCTTATACTTTTTAGTTTCCTCGCTAGACATCCATCAAACTTTAAAAATACCCACTAGACCCCCTTTCAAGATAAATTTGTACATTTTTCGGTAGAAAATTTCCCGGCCAAAGGCCGTTTCTCCTAAAATTACAGGCTTGCTAGCGCTCGCGAGAAAAAGATCGACACCTAAATATCACGAAAGGTCTTAAAATTGACAACGAAATGGGGCGAAAGGTGTTAAAATCACAAAACTAATGGGCCGAACTTTTTACAAATATTAAAACTAATGGGGCTAAACACGAGGGAGAAGGGGGTCCAGAAATACCAACCATTCCCCGTAACATAACATCGTGTAATGATAACCAGCAAAATATGTAGACATGCGTCCTCCAATACTACCATATATCCTTCCTAAGCCACTGTCACAAGAGTGCTTTTTACGACAATTTTCCATGAGAAAGTTTTCCTCGTGATATTTTTAGCGTTTTTTGCACTGGAATCGGAAACTAGATCGAAGGGAGATTATGTTTGATAGTTTAATTCCTATGAAACTTATATTTTGAAACTATCAGACCACAATTGCTCGTAAAAATTGACGGAAAAAACGCAATTTAGGTGATAATTCTGTTAATTATCGATGTCTACAGCTCCAACTTCCTTATAGACCGAAACTCGCAAGTAGTCAATTACAAAGTTTTATAAGTTACTATACCCCCTCCATCATATGCGACTACTACGTAACCATGGGCCCTCTATGTTAACCCCTTCTTTACCACGACGTCTTGTTAATGATACTCTGGCTAACATTAGACATTTGTATTCAGTTTAAAAAAGGCCTCCAGCAATTAACAGGCTTCGAACTATCACTATTAACCCTTTTTTCCTACCACACATCCTTCTTAAAGTGCACACAAAATCGTCTAAATATAGTTAGAATATAACTAGAAAGAGACATCTCGGTACAGAAGGGATTAATTAATGGTCCTATATAATCCCTGGCGTCATCCATCCACATTAATTAATGGTCCTATATAATCCCTGGCGTCATCCATCCACATTAATTAATGGTCCTATATAATCCCTGGCGTCATCCATCCACATTAATTAATGGTCCTATATAATCCCTGGCGTCATCCATCCACATTAATTAATGGTCCTATATAATCCCTGGCGTCATCCATCCACATTACATTGGTTACGAAGTTCTTTAACACTATCTGGTGTGGCAACGTCTTGGGGGTTACTATGGTATTTGGTTTAATTATTATTGAGGGGTTTTATTGTTTTAGCCATTTTTGAACAATTGTTTTAGTTTACCCCCTAGACTTGGAAAAACGCCTCTCCAAACCCCCTTCAAACTAAAACAACGTCCCCTTCACCCCCTTCAAGCTAAACGTGTACATTTTTCGGTAGAAACATTTCCCGGCCAAAGGCCGGTTTCTCCCAAATTGCAGGCTCGCTGTCGCTCGCCCAGGAAAAATCGACACCTTATTGGGTTGAAGCATCATAAAATCGCCAAACTAATGAGATGAAACGTCTTAAAATCTCCAAGCTAATGGAGTAGAACTGGGAGGATCCAAATTGGCCCGCCTTGCACCTAATAGGGTTAGGCTACTGTACCTCTTGCAACAAATGAGTATACTAACCCCTTCAGTACCGGTGGCATCCTTTTCATTATATTCTGGCAACTGTTAGCCAATATTATTTAGGTTAGAAAGGATGTCTACTCATTAAAAGGTAACAGACTATCTCAATCCCTTTAGCTACCAAATATCTTTCCTAGGCTGTATAAACTCGTCTAAACGTGGCAAAAACTAAATAAATAAGACGTCACCGGTACTGGCAGAGTTAAGGGGACACTGGCTCTTTGTTTGGTCTATTAATTAATTTATTCATACATATATATTTCTTTAGTTTCCTCCCTAGACCTCCATCAAGCTTAGAAAAACATCCTCTAGACCACCCTTCAAGATAGATTTGTAAATTTTTCGGTAAAAACATGTCCCGGGCAAAGGCCGATTCCTCCTAAAATTACAGGCTCGCTTTCGCTCGCTAAGAACATATCGACACCTAAATGGCACGAAAGGTCCTAATATTGACGAAGAAATGAGGTGAAAGGTCATACAATCCCCTAACTAATGGAACCAACGTCTTCAAATCTCAAAACTAGTGGGGCTAAACATTAGGGAGAAGGGGGTCCAGAAAAACAGTGTGTCTCCCCTTAATGATCGTCAATAATCACTGGCATCATCCATTACATTAATCACCCCGATATTGCTATTCATGAATCAAATGAGCGTTGATTAATAACACTCGATTCGATATGCAAACGCCATGGCGATGAATAATATTGCAAACGCCATGGCGATGAATAATATTGCAAACGCCATGGCGATGAATAATATTGCAAACGCCATGGCGATGAATAATATTGCAAACGCCATGGCGATGAATAATATTGCAAACGCCATGGCGATGAATAATATTGCAAACGCCATGGCGATGAATAATATTGCAAACGCCATGGCGATGAATAATATTGCAAACGCCATGGCGATGAATAATATTGCAAACGCCATGGCGATGAATAATATTGCAAACGCCATGGCGATGAATAATATTGCAAACGCCATGGCGATGAATAATATTGCAAACGCCATGGCGATGAATAATATTGCAAACGCCATGGCGATGAATAATATTGCAAATGCCATGGCGATGAATAATATTGCAAACGCCATGGCGATGAATAATATTACGGATAATATATGTGTCGGCATTAATTAGGGTACCGATGCAAATATGATCATCTATTAACACTAGCACTACTTTGCATATGCGTGCGACAGACTGGAAAATGGGAACCAGAAAACCGGCCCACCCCCCAACCCCCCCCCACCCCCCGATGGGCCGGTTTTCTGGTCCCCATGTTCCTTCGCGTTTAGCCCCATTGTTTTTCAGATATCAAGACGTTCAGCCTATTAGTTTGGCGATTTTAAGATTTTACGCCCAATTTCATTGTCAATAATAAAGACCTTTTGTGCCAATTAGGTGTCGATGTTTTCCTGGCGAGCGATAGCGAGCCTATAATTTTAAGAGTAACCGGCCTTTGGCCGGGAAATTTTTCTACCAACAAAATTACACATTTATTTTGAAAGGGGGTCTAGGGGGTGTTTATTACAGCTTGATCGAGGTCTAGGGAGGAAACTAAAAAAATACAAACAGATAAAACAATAAGTATATAAATACGCCCATCTCTCCTTAACTATACTCTGTTTATTATAGGTAGCCCAGTAATTGTAACTCCTAACCTCTATAACTCGAACAGGGCTGGAGTAACCAAGCTAATAATTCTACCATTAGGGAAGAGTCAGTCAGGGAATAGGTGTGGACATTTACAGCCCATTTGCTCTAGCACTCTTGTGTTTATAAAATAAAATATAGAGGTAAAGCTGTCTGGCGTACATAAAACTAATAAATTATAGTATTTTGAAATTTGATTTCTTTGTGTGCCTCATTCATATTTTACTATGTTTATCTGCCTGTTTGGTATAAGATTTGTTTGTCTTCTATGTGGATGAGGGAGACAAAAGACAAAACTACCTGTGACAAGTGCCTTCCCCAGAGTTGCAATACTTAACCATTTCAATCAGATAAAGCTAAGCTTATTGTATTCTAGCTACCTGCAACCAATATCACTCAGCTCAGGAAAGACCTCTAAGTGTTTATTACTCCTCTAACTCAGGTATCTAATCCTAATTTGAAGACAATCGACAGAATAATACTCCAAATATAACAAAATGGCGTCATAGATGGAAAGATTGACTATATAGAATATAAATCTCTCTACACACGTTCCAGAAAATAGTTTAACCCTATTTGGTCCGAGGGGCATCTTTGTGGGCCTGCACTGTTTCGCTCCATTAGTTTGGAGATTTCAAGATGCTTCACTCCAATAGTTTGGCGATAATATGATGCTACACCCTATTACAAGCTGGTCCTATCCAGAGTGAGGTTTGGCATCCTCTACCCAACCTTAGCCGCTTCTTTCTATCTCTTATATTGTCCTACTTTTCCTTCTGGGGGCAGGGGGCTAGGAATCCTCCTCCCTTTGTAAAATTGTCCTACTCAACGCGACAGAGAAAGGGGCGAGGGAACGCGAAAGTGGTCCTGGACCCTGCGAATAGGAACTATAAATATTGTTTCTGTTCGGGATCTGTCTTGTGTCGGCCACCCTCAGCAATGGGGTATGTGCCTGAGTATATACATACATACATACATACATACACCTAATTCAGGTTTCGATTTATTTTTCTGGGCGAGCGATAGCAAGTGTGTAACCAACAAAATTTGGACTTATGAGCGCGGAAAATTGCACTACCTTAGTAATACTCATGCCCCACAAAGATTTAATCTGTGTCACTCGTAATTTCAGCGAAGGAATTCCGCAGGATAATAGATTCCGAGTAAAAAATAGCCTGTTGTGGAATATTCTGAGGCTATAACATCCTGTACTTGGTCGATGAAGTATCCTGTTGACAAAACCCGTAATGAAGCATCCTGTCACGGTCCCGCAAACTCACTCTACAAAGGCCTGTCACACTGGCATCTCGACCTTTTCAGACTTTAATATGACCATGTGTTTTGTAATGTTCTGCAACCCTTTCAGATCGATGACGTATTTTTTCATTATATTTTGGTTACCATTAGATGATTACTTTAGCCAGGACCTCCACTTTTGGTCTCAACCCAGAATTCCGTAAAATCGGAAAAGGACGGCGCAAGGCACGTGCCAAAGTCCTATGTGTGACAGAGGCCCACGAGAGATCCTGTAGAGGGTCGACGAAGTATCCTGTTGACAAAACCCCTGACGATGCATCCTGTCACGGTCTCGTTGCGGTATGCTAACAGGCCCACGAGCAGGGTTATCAAATCCAGACCACAAAGATATGTAAATAAAAGCCGAAATTCGCTAGAATAATGCCACAATTTCCAGACTGTGACTCAAAAATTGCTCAAATCTCGAGAATATCGATAAAATTCATGGTGCTAGATGTAAAAAATTGTCTCTAGATCGAAGTAAATATCTCCAAATTTAGCGGGAAAGTAGCTAAATTGGTAACACTACCCACCAGGAATCCTGTGGTTGGGACAAACCACGCGAACACCCTCCCACGTGTCGAGGTATCCTGAGACCAAAAGAGACTCGAGGGGCATGTATTCTCGAGGCACTCTCAAGACCTCTTGTGACTGAGAGGGGTTTTAACCAATTAATCAAAAGCAAGTTTCTATATTGGTGTGCCGCCACCAAGCATGAGCCTATACGCAATTCCATGTTTGCTAGTTCAGGAGCAATTTATAGCGAGGACTTCCTAAGGAGTACAAAGGAGTACAAAGGAAATCAAGCAACAACAGATCTAGTGACCCTTCTAGGTTGCTTGTCCTCCAAAACACTGAGGATCAAGTGTCCAAACAGTGGTTTAGAGTGGGTAAGGGAACATTGGAAAGGGAATTACTGCCCTGGAACTAATGTCCGTGGCAGGATTAGGAAGTTAGTAGGGGACAGATGGGTTAGTAACTGAGGGGGGGATAAAATAAAGTTATTCATTTACAAACGCAGTCAGTCGCGGGTTTGATGCGAGATATTTGTCTAGGCGGAGTTTAAATTAATCAACGGTGATGCAGTCTATAACGTTTCGGGGAAGCCCATTCCACAAGTTGACAACTCGATTGAAGAAGAAATTCTTAGATTCGTGTGAGTTAAAAGATTTACCAATAATTTTGCAACCGTTTCCCCGCGTGTAATTAGATTGGTCGATAGTGAAGTACTTACTACAGTTCATATTGTCGATGCCTTTGATGATTTTGAACACTTGAATTAAGTCACCTCTTAATCTGCGCTGGGTTAAAGGAAATAGATTTAATTCTCTAAGACGCTCTTCGTATGGTTTGTTCTTTAGGCTAGGTATCATTTTGGTAACTCTACGCTGAACTCGTTCTAGCTTGTTTATATCTTTTTGGTAATAAGGGCACCAGGATTGAACGCAGTATTCCAGAAGAGGGCGGACTAATGAATTGTAAAGGGTTAGGATAACTTCTTTGGATTTATGCTCAAATGACCTGCCTATAAAGCCAATTATTTTGTTTGCCTTCTTAACAACTTCTGAACATTGTTGACTCGGTTTTAGGTTACTCGATATTGTTACTCCCAGATCGGTTTCTCTGTTTACATTCTTAAGCTGAGTGCCATTCATCGAATAGTTTGCTTTCTCATTTAGGTATCCGATATGTAGTACTTTACATTTATCCGCATTGAAACTCATTTGCCAAGGGTTAAGTGCCCCATTAATTACTCCTTCCATTCGTCTATACATTAGGCTACCATAGCGCAATTGGAATATACAGTATGTACATGCTCAGATTAATATGCAGGATTCGAAACTGCGTAATAAATCGTAGACTTATCCATATTTCTTTAACGGTCTTGATAGCGTAATGCATAGTGAGCGGAATTTCGATGTGAGAATCCTGGGTTCGAGTCCTCGGAGTGCCACATGTATTTGTTGATTTCATTAATTGAGTTTAGATGTGAAGTTGGTTGGTGTAAAAAACATAATACTCCAAGCTTAATTGGTGACACACGCCAGACATCTTCACCAGCATCCCCAATGATCTGTAGCCAATATCCGTGCTACCTCGATAAAAATTTGGATGGCTCCGAATGGTCGAGTCACACAAACGTTTTAGCAGGCAGCATTATTCAGCAATCAACGTGTGTTTTATATATATACAAAATAAATACATAGTTTATACATTTGCCTGCATGCTTACCAAACTAGCGTAGCGATGGTGGATGTGTTTTTGCTAGCTAAAGACTTTAAGAGCTTGAAATCAGCAGCTTTGACACCCGAGTTGCCGAATAATAACTGCCAGTAAACTCGGTGATGTGACTGTCGCCTCACCCCAGCGGCCCCTCGCACGACATACTCTACGACCCGGAAATATGTCGGGGTCGGAAGTAAAGATGGTATCCGACGAGCTATTTTTCCGTCAATTTCTACGGGCAATCGTAGTCTGGCATCTTCAAAATTTAAGTATTATCAGAAACCAGCTACCTAACATAATCTACCTTCAGTTTAGTTTCCGATTCCAATGTGAAAGAACCCCAAGCTATTACGAGAAAAAAAACGTGCTCATCAAGAATTGCCGGGAAAAGCACCCGTGTGACACCGGCTTAACCTAACAAGTGCGCATGGGGGTAATTAGACACCTCTCCCTGTGCGCATGTATTTGAGGTGTTTCCGTCACTAAAATATTCATTGTACCATTAATAGCATTAATACTTATCCATATGCGCCTATTATGGGTTGATTATAAAGGTATTAACCTAAAACAACAATAAAACAAGTGAAAACAGCGTTTGGATGGTCAAAATCGGAGATATAGCCCGCGAGTTGTATAATGTATGGGTGAGGCAAGCTGCTTTCCCGCCAATTTCCCCCAAGGCCACTGAAACACAGTCGATCGATACTCTCTCTCTCTCTCTCTCTTGCATTCGCTTGCTATCAGTGATGACCACACCCTGCAACCGGCTTTCTAATGTTAGCACGAAAATATACCTCAGAATAAGGGAATAACAGGGAAAATAGGTGATAACTGAAGGAGAGGAGGAAAGTGGGGAAGGAGGGGAGGTAGAGGACTGAGATTTTGCATGGCTCAGGGGCCATTTTTTTTTTCTTCTTTTTTTTTTCGATGTCAAAAGTTGATTTTTTTTTCTCTGACTCTTAAGAGTCTTCCCGCAGTCCGCCGGGGGAACTCTTAAGAGTCTCCCGGCAGTTCCCGGGTTAAGGGAGGTCACCGGCTTTTCTTATCTTTCTCTCCTTTTCTCTCTTTCCCTGGCTTGTATTCATTCGGCCCCATTCAGCCAACTGTTTTAAGACGTTTATCCTCATCCAGGTGTCGATTTCTTCCTGGCAAGCAATAGCGAGCCAGCATTGTATGGAGAAATCCGGCTTTGCCGGAGACACTTTTCTACCGAAAAATTTAAAAATTTAGCTTGCTGTCAAAACAAAAATATATATATATATATATATATGCTGGCTCGCTACCGCTCGCCATGAAAATATTGACACCTGAATTGGGTAAACGTCTTAAAACAGTAGGCTGAATGGGGGTGAATGGATACAAGCCAAAGAGAGGGAGAGAAAAAGAAAAAACGCGAGGTGGGCTCCCTTAAGATAGAGAAGTATGATGGCCTGTAACTTTTCCTTTGAGAAGAGACCCTTAAGGGGAGACAGACCATTTTTCTGGACCCTCTTCTCCCTAATGTTTAGCCCCCACTAGTTTTGAGATTTTAAGACGTTGGGTCCATTAGTTTGCGGATTTTATGACTTTTCATCCCATTTCTTTGTCAATATTAGGACCCTTGTGCTATTAAGTTGACGATTTTTTCCTGGCGAGCGATAGCAAGCCTGTAATTTTTGGAGGAATCGGCCTTTGGCCGGGACATTTTTCTACCGAAAAATCTACAAATCTATCTTAAAGGGCGGTCTAAGGGGTGTTTTTCTAAGCTTGATGTAGGTTTAGGGAGGAAACTAAAAAAATATATGAAAAAATTATTTAATAGACCAAACAAACAGCCACTTTCCCCTGAAAGGTACATTGACATCAGAGTTTATCCCTTGGATTCTTTCAATAAGCGATTAGGTATATAGATTGATGAGATAGCCAACTTAAATTAAATTATACATCATATTTTGACATTGAATAATTGTATATATTTCTATTGTATCTATTATTCCATTTCAACGTTTAGGGGAGACGAACCGGTTTTTTTTTTTTTTTTTTCTAGACCTCTATCAAGCTTAGAAAAACAATCCCTAACCCCCCTTCAAGATAAATTCGTACATTTTTCGGTAGAAAAACTTCCCAAACCAAGGCCGATTCTTCTTAAAATTTCAGAGCAAATCGACACCTAAATGGCACGAAAGGTCTTAAATTGACAACAAAATGGGGCGAAAGGTCTTAAAATCGACAAACTAATGGGCCGAACATCTTATAATCTCAAAACAGTTGTGAATTAACACGAGGGAGAAAGGGGACCAGAAAAATGACCCATGTCCCCTTAACCTCAACAGTCCATCAGCCTCACCTTAATATACCTCATTAAAATGGAGGAATATATAATTAATGGCAATGAAAAAGACTACATCTAACATCATAACATCCCTATTGGACTCACACAAAACAGCGTAGGAAGTACTTAACCTATTTTCAAATTACTTAAACCGAATACTATTAAATGAATTAATAAAAAATTAACATGTAAATTAACGAATCGATAAATAAATAAATAAATTATATATCCTGTATATATATATATATATATACACAGTATACATATAAATCCTAGTAGGTGTATTTTAATCATATACTATCGTATAGTGTGTAAAACTTATGCATTTTCGATTATAGAGAAAGTTAGGAATTAGGTTATATATATATATATATATATAATTATATATATATATATATATATATATATATATATATATATATATATATATACATATATATATATATATATATATATATATATATATATATATATATATATATATATATATATATATATATAATGGTATGTGTATATTAATATATGTATAACTTTTCTTATGGGTACTACCCATATCGGTTCATGTTGTTTTTCTATCTCTCTTTGCTCTTATGAAAATTCACTCACACACACACACACACACACACACACACACACACACACACACACACACACACACACACACACACACACACACACACACACACACATAATTTAACGCATTCTTTGTTGGTTTTTTCTAAATCTTTATTTAGTCCCCGAACAAATCTGATTGACTACTAATCAACATGGAATAAATCTCCGACCCTTCACACTCACTCTAATAAACCTGCAGGAGCACAAAAAAATAAATAAATAAATATATAAATAAATAAAATGAAGAAATAAATAAATAATACAATAAAACTAACAACTATAACATTATTAACCCTTTCAAGATACAAATACAAAATATCTTTACTGCTTTCTAGCTTTTATTAGGCGGTTTTATTCAAATTAGGAAGGGTATACTGTGTAGGACTCAGAGGGTTAAGTGAGATAGTATATTTACCCATCTCATGCCCACACATCGTTCCCAAGTTGTATATAATCGTCTAATGGTAGCCAGACCAAACTGTCAAAAGTACGTCATAATCCTCAACGGGTTAATTAGAGTTACGTCACAAAAATACTCTATAATCTATCTTGTTTCCGATGCCACTTCAGAGGTTTCCAAAAAGGCATATAAAAATTAATAATAAAGACAAACTGTAAATAAACAAAAATCTTAATAGCATAGAGCATTGGTAGAGTAATTCGTTTCTAGGCAACGTAATATAGAACTGTTGTACGCATTGTAATACAATGCCACACAATGCTACCGGTGCTTTATTTAACGGTGAGTAATGAAACGCAGTGGTGTTGCTATATTACACATACACACACACACGCGCTGATACACACACACGCTGTTACATACACAAACAAGAAAGCACAGACTCGCCCTCACACACACACACACACACACACACACACAAAGAAACGAACACACACACACAGTCACTTACGCAGAAGTTAGGTGCTCAGCCATCTCCGTAGGCTCTTCACCCCCACACAGCTTCCTGCTCTGTACAGGGGTACAGACCACCCATGTATTGAATACTGTTCACATGTGTGGGTAGGTTCCACCTATACCGGACTTCTCGAAAGGGTAGAATCAAAAGCATTTTGTTTCATCAACTCATCTACTCTTACCAATTCTTTGCAATATCTCTACACGCCGCAATGATCCATCTCTCTCTCTCTCTCTCTCTTCTACCGCCACGATTCTAATCAATGCTTTTCTGAGTTTTTTTTCCAGTGTCCAGTAAACCTCCTCCCATACAGAGAGTAGGTGGCACCCGCTTTTCAATATATTTCCACCCCTATTCTGTCTAACTCTCTAACCCAAGAGTGAACCAATTTTCCCAGTTTGTTTTCCACTCGATAAGTAAACTGCGGAATTCTCTCCCTCAAGCTACCTTTCCTTCAGCATACAACTTAACCCCTTCCCAGTGATCCCCAACACCAGACGGGCACCAAAATTTGCCTATTTTGTGTCCTGGGAGTGAGGCAAGCGCGGGACCCCTTTGTCCGTCACCCACCATGGCTGGTTCAAAATCGTTGCAAGATAACCAGACGTCGTACAGAGACGATTCAGGTGTCAATGGAAAGCTCTATTACTTTACGTTCACGGATATATCATTGCATTACAGGCTTTTCTTGTTTATGCATGAAAATGTGCAAGGAATGAAGGTCAATTGGAGCCAAATTCCCGCAGGCAGAGTGTTAAACTCTTTCAAATACAGCGTGTCCAGTAATGTTGGTGCTAACTTACATTGAATATGGCTGTAACACTCTTTCAATTCTCCCTACCAATAAATGCCTACAGTGGCCAATAGAGGCGCTGAACGCAAGGTTTAACGAGGTGCATTGTGTGAAATGGGCGACATCGCGGAGCTATCCACCCTCCCTCTCCTTCAACAATTCTATAATATATGCAGTTAGTCGAAATTTCTGTAGCTGACACATACTTTGGTCTATGCATCTATCTATCTATCTATTGCCTGACGCCGTGATCCCCGAAGGGGTGGCCACGAACGAACCGCCCCCATGCACCTCTGTCCCCAGTCAGTCGACGCCCCTCCCCCCAACCAGCACAGCCTTCGTTCATGTAGTTCCTCACTCCATCCTTCCACCTCATATTCGGTCTACCTCTCCCCCTCTGTCCCTCCACCTCGCTCTCGTACACCCTCTTAGTCATTCTCTCGCTTTCCATACGTTCCATATGGCCGAACCATCTCAAGTTGTTCCTTTTCACACTTTATGCATACTTTTGTTTTATATATTTTAAAATCACCCATATTCATAAATAACGTATATTTACAATACAAAGTCAGCAGGTATTTTCGCGGCAATTTTATGATAATTAATCAGCTTATAATTATGTTTGTAGCCATTATCAGCTGTATATGGACTTTCCCTTTATTACTATACTATATAAGCACTTAGTGTAGTCGTATACTGTATAATAAAAACGTGAAGAATCACACACAAATTGAGATAAATTGTGCATATCCTAGGTGTTGGGTATAGTGATGTCTACAGTCGTAGCTCTGGCGCTAGTTCAGAAGCGGCCACCAGAGGTCTCAAAGGAATTGTTGGTAGGGAGAATTTAGGGGGTGGGGGGACTCGTTACAGGCAGCTTGTGTGTTGGCTCTTAATTACACAAAGAACAAATAATATAAATAATAATAATAATATTTATAACTATAACAATAATAATATTAACAACAGAAACAGCAATAATAATAATATTAATAATAATAATAATAATAATAAAAACAATAATAAAATAGTAACAGTAAAACAGTGTATATATAAACACTCTCTCCATCTCTTCAATTCCCCAAACTCGAACTAATTCCCAGCCTATAATTATGACATTCCAGACTCCCCCATTGCCGCCCCCCCCCCCCCCCCCCCCCCACGGAGCTATGCGACCCCCTCCCACCCCCCAATACATTTTAGCACTTTTCGAACGGGTTTACAGTGTTGGGGCATATTTACACACCTGGTATCAACGGGGGAGTTAAAGCCGTTCGACCAGGGTATAATGGTGTTTGTTGGTGTAATTGGTGGCGTGTGTAGTTGTGGCGTGGTTGTGTGGTGGTTTGGTTGTGGCGTGGTTGTGTGGTGGTTTGGTTGTGGCGTGGTTGTATGGATGTGGCGTGGTTTATGTGGTTGGGTGATTGAAGGTAAGTATTGTGTGGTGGAATTTAGGTGTTGGGTGGTTGAAGGTAGGTGTGAGGTGGTTGTGTGGTTTGGTTTAGGTGTGACGTAGTTGTGTGGTTGTGGTTGGGTTTAGGTGTGGTCGGGTTGATGTGGTTGGCTGGTTGAAGGTAGGTGTGGCGTGGTTGCGTGGTTGTGTGGTTGGGTTTAGGTGTGGTGTGGTTGTGGTTGGGTTGATGTGGTTGGGTGATTGAAGGTAGGTGAAAGGAACATTGGTTGTTGTTACCTTAAGGTGTTAAGATTTGTTTTATTGTTGTTTGGTTGATTGATGATTCTGGTCGTTGAAACGTAGACTCTGGTTTACCTCCTTTATATATTTGTTTAAGTAGTAGTAATGCCGCCACCGCCCTTACTCTAATTTAGGGAAAAGGATTAAAACTTCTTATACAGCCACCAATTTATTAATGAATAATGAAGACTTGATATTATGAAAACAGGAACAATGATGATTAAAATTTACAGGGAGAATTCCCCAAGTAGGGAGGATATCTCCAAATAGTGGAGCAGATAAATGCAAAAATACCCCAAAATAGTTCACTTAATCATGCAAGCATAAAATTTGGCACAAACATTCTCAAACGACCACTCTTTCATAAAAGGGCGTTAGCCACGCAAAAAATCCAAGATGGCTGCCATTCATTGGCCAATTGCATCAACTTCGAGAATATGGGTGTTACTGATGCATTTATCATGGTTTATAATCCCATTCAATCACCAATTTGTTCTTTATTAACATTATTTGTGTCACGCTTTCAATTCCAAGTACTAAAACAAAGAGATGGCATCCAATATGGCGGCCAAACGTAGTATTAATCTTATCTCAGCATTTGTCACTGGCCACAATGAATGCCTTTTTTTATCTACAGAGAGTTTTTGGGGTCATAGATTCTAATTGATCTAAAACTTTTCTCAAAGGATGTAAACATTATTTACAAGGTGTTGGTATACTAATAGAGTGAATGTCAGTGCACAACCAGGGCACACTGGTGACTTCACTGCTGTGTAATTCAGCATGGGGTTCAGTGTCAGCTGATCCTCCTTCACACCCAACCCTTCTCGTCCATATGCTTATCCAATGTTATCTTAAAGCTCCCTACCGTTTTTAATCCCACTATAGCACTTGGTAGTCCATTCCACCCATCTACAACTCTGTTACCAAACCAATATTTGCCTATATCTTTTCTGAAACGAAATTTATCAAATTTGAAACCATTGGTACGAGTTCTTTCGCTATCACTGAGCTTTAGTACATTTGTCATGTCCCCTTTGTTAATCCCACTAACCCACTTGAACACCTCTATCATATCCCCTCTAACTCTGCGTCTCTCTAACGAATGTAAGCCTAATTTCTTCAACCTTTCTTTATACGGAAGATTTCTAATATTATGGATAATTTTTGTCATTCTACGTTGTACTCTCTCCAATGAATCTATGTCCATTCTGTAATAAGGACACCAAAATTGAACAGCATAATCCATATGGGGTCTCACTAATGACAAGTAAAGTTTTAAGATAACATCAGCAGTTCTGTTACTCACACTCCTAGAGATGAACCCGTGAATCCTGTTTGCCTTGTTTCGAACGCTTATACACTGTTTTCTAGGCTTCAAATCATTGTTAACAAACACACCTAGATCTTTCTCACAATTCGAGTTTTCTAATTCCATATTAGCTAGTTTATATTTAACATTTGTATGCATCTTCCCTATTTTTAATACCTTGCATTTATCAATGTTAAACTTCATCTGCCAATTTACTGACCATTCGTGTAAGGTATCTAGATCCCTTTGGAGGCACTCTATATCTCTATCTGAATCAATTGTTCTCCCCATTTTGGTATCGTCTGCAAATTTACTTATCCTACTAGTTATACCTAAATCAAGGTCATTTATGTATATAACAAACAACAGAGGACCTAATACAGATCCCTGGGGGACACCACTTTTGAATGCTCCCCATTCTGACTTCGTACCATTTATGCTGACTCTCTGCTTCCTACCAATTAGCCATGACCTAATCCATCCCAACAACGGCCCACCTATTCCATGCGCCTCACCGTTTCTTACCAATCTCTCATGGGGGACTCTGTCGAAAGCTTTACTGAAATCTAAATATATTATATCATATGACTTGTCATTATCTACTGCTTCATATACCTTTGAGAAAAAACTAAACAAATTAGTAAGGCAAGAACGTCCCTGAGTGAATCCATGCTGGGAAGAATTTATTAAATTAAATGTATCTAAGTGGTTTCTAATTTTACTAGCAATAATTGACTCTAGTAGCTTTCCTATGATTGATGTAAGACTAATGGGACGGTAATTGGATGCTATTGATTTGTCACCTTTTTTTAATATCGGAACTACGTTTGCAAGCTTCCAAGCTTCTGGAACTATACCTGTCTCTAATGACTTGTTAAATAGAAATGTTAATGGGTAACTTAACTCATCCCTACATTCGTTTAATACTCTAGCATATACCTCATCAGGACCAGGCAATTTATGAGGTTTCAGTCTGTCAATTTCCTTAAGCACATCATTTCTACTTATAGTAACCGTACTTAACCTATTTTCTATACTATCGCTATATACCTTACAGACTTCTGGAAACTGTGCCAAATTTTCATTAGTGAAAACGGAAAGAAATTGACTATTTAATGTACTGCACATTTCTAAATCATTTTCTGTCATTTCTCCTATCGAAGTTTTTAAGGGGACCAATTACATCTCTAACCTTGGATTTATATAGTTGGTAAAAAGCTTTAGGATTATTGTTTGAGTCATTGGCAACCTTAATTTCATAATCTTTTTTCTTTCCTAATATCCTTTTTTACCTGTCTTGATAGATTCTGATAGTAAGCAAGTAGGTGAATTTCGCCTTTCCTAATTTTTCTATATATTCCTCTCTTTTGTCCTAGAAGATCTAATAGTCTATTATTCATCCATTTGGGTTGGTTCTGTGTTGATCTAAATTTTCTTTTGGGGATGTATTTATTTTGTGCATTGAATACTGACTCGATAAAATGATCGTATGTATCTACCAAGGTTGAAGTCTCTTCCTGACTTAAGATGACAAGTGCCTGAGAAGGGGTACACTCATTTGGACACCTGGATCGACTTAATTTTTTTACCATAGGGTCCGCTAATAGGGCTCTTCTTAACCCACCATAATTGGCTTTTCTGAAGTCAGGTATTAATGTTGTATTCTCTCTGGTATTATCTTTCCATTGTATATTAAAATACACAGAATTGTGGTCACTATTTCCTAGGTGGTCCCCTATCTCTACATTATTACCATATGTTCATTGTTACTGAAAACTAAATCGAGAATATTATTACCTCTATATCCTGGTATATCAAATTCTGCTAAAAAATGCCTGGTTTCTGTATTAATCCACGTTTCAGTTAGCGCTATTATGTCTATATTTTCTTTGCTAACAAGGGCTCTAAGTTCGTTCATTTTGTTACATAGACTCCTACAGTTTGTGTAATATACTCTCAATTTACTTCTTTTCTTTATACCTAATTTACCTTTATATCTAACGACATTTCCATCTTCCGTTGCACCATCACTACTATCATTTGCAATATAGTCATCATTTTTAGCATGAGACTGAATATCCTTATCGCTTTCGCCTGACGCTAAAATTGTTCCATTTAACCTCTCATATACACTCTCAATATTTCTGTTCAAAACCCCACAACCACCCTATCTAAAGAACTAGCTAATGTGGAAACCCCCACCCGTGAAAGATGAACCCCATCCCTTGCGTACATCCCATCTCTCCCATACAAACTATCCCAGTTATCAATGAATGGTATTGCTTTTTCTTTGCAATATTTCTCCAAACGGCAATTGACACCAATCGCCCTGGATGTCCATTCCTTGGGAACTCCTCTTCTAGGTAGGATACAATGTACTACAGGGATCCCTCCCTTCATCCTAACCTTATCTAACACATCCCCAATTCTACCCTTACCAACATCGTTACTCCCGGCACTGAGACAGATAATGGGGTTATCTCCACTATCTTCCAAGATGTGGTCCATCTTCTCTAAAAACCCCCCAACTCCATGGCCAGGCAGACACACAACCTTCCTAAGTTTAGTGCGGGTAGCCCGCATGGAGTCGCCCACAATCGACACAGACTTACCTTCTCGGGACACAGACTTACCTTTCCCTCGGGAGGATCCAGCAGCTGCAGTAGGAGAACCCCCGGTGGTGGCAGAAGCTCCCTTGGTGGTGGTGGTGGGGGGTAGGTAGCACAGCGTCAGCGGTTGGAGCTGAGTCGGCGGCAGGCACTTCGGCTAACCCTCCCTTATCCTGACTATCTTTTCCCTCACATTCGTCTCGCAAAGGAGAGAATGTATTTGTCACACTCATACCTATTCTACTATCCTGCTTCTTGAGCGTGACTTTCCCACCCGTATTTTTAACAACCTGCCATAAATACAATTTTTCATCAACTTCCTCCCTTTTCCCCTTACTCGACTTAATTTCCTCTTGGCTAAGCTTGAAAGCTATATTTTCGTCTTTAATCAAATCCACTTCCCTCTGAAGTTTAACATTAACCTCCCTTATCACCTCTGCATACCAAGTTGGACGGAGGTTATCTATTTGCCTCCGCTTGTATGCTCAGAAAATGTGATGTACAGATAGGATATACGGTATGTCAATGAACAAGTGATTCAGTTTAGGAGGCGATTGGTTGAGGCATTCCCCCCCCCCCCCTAGCGTAGAGGGAAGTACACGCTCTCCCGCCTCTCTATACTCTGGTTCATTTCATATGACGTTAATTTTTTTCTTCTATGTGGATGAGGGAGACAAAAGGCAGAGCTGCCTGTAACAAGAGCCTCCCCCCAGAGTTGAAAGCAGGTAGGGACGAAAAAACTCAAGCAAGACAAGTTGAATTCCTTAGCAACTAATTTATCGATGCTCAATGGAATAATATGAAACTACTATGTTTCTCCATCATATTGAGACCAAGTTTTAATAATTAGCACCATATTTCACTCCAAAAATCTTCAAAATAACTGGAAAATCTCGATGGGAACTTTGTAATTTACCGTCAGTTGAAAAGAAACAGGGAATAGTCAAGCTAAGTAAAATCCTCTACTGACAGCCAGATAAAAATATAATAAATTGGCGCCATAGTACCTAAGGGGCTAAGCAGACATATATCCTATATAATATTTACTATGACGAATTCATAATCTCGCTACATATTTACATTTCATATACAGAGCAATAAAGCCGGTATCACACGAGCGCTTTTGCCCTCAACATAAATCGACTATACTGGTCTGGCAGCTTATGGGGTAAACATTTAAAATATATCGGTCACCTAAATGCATCTATCATCAGTCTAGTTTCCGTTACCAGTGCAAAATAGTCCACAAATGTTGCCAGAAAAAAAATTATCACCGAATGTTGACTATAAAAGCTCTCGTGTGATACCGGCTTAAGGGGTACAGTTGGCTATAAACATTTGTTACATTCCCTGATTTTATGTGTGGAAGGACAAATATTATGATCGAATTAGGAGTGTTGTTTTATAAGCAGTTGCACTTTATGTGATCAAGAAACGGTTTTATGACAAATTATTGATGTAAGTCAAGCATATTATTTTCATATATTTAAACGTGTATTGTTCTTGCTCTTGTTCATCTTCTGTTTATTTTTCTTATTCTTCTTCTTCTTCCCTACACTCCTCTTCCATGAATATTAATTTTGTCCTCCCTCCTTTCCTTTTTCTCTTCATCACATGTCCCCTTCTTTCCTCCTCCTCCTCTTCCTCCTCCTCGTCTTTGTGTGTATTCTTATTCTCCCCCCCATTCTCTTCTTCTTCTTCTTCTTCTTCTTCTTCTTCTTCTTCTTCTTCTTCTTCTTCTTCTCTTCCCCCACCTCCTATGTCTCCTTCTCCTCCTCCTCTTCCTCCTTGCCCACTTGTAAAGCGAGGAAAGTAGCACCATACAAGTCTAGATGGCGTGGGGAATGTTTGAGGAATAGCTTGGCAGACTCACAACACATATACACACACTCTCTCTCTCACACAATACACACACACATATTCACACCACACACACACACACATATACACACCCACATACATACACACATACATTCATACTGTACGAGTCTAGATGGTGTGGAGAATGTTTGAAGAATCATCAGCCACGCTCACAACACACATATATACACACACACACACACACAACCAAACACACACACACACACACTAATGTACACAAGCACTCACACACAAGCACATACACACAAACAAACACAGGCAGGCAGGCAAACACAGGCACACATATAGATGCTCATGCTTATGCGCACACACACAAAGACACAAACGCTTGTGTTTTTAAACACATTATCTTTCCCTTTGCAGCGCATTATATCAAAGGAATGTTTTGGGATTTAATGTTGTTTACAAAGAGTACACGGATTAGCATTCACATTTCCAAAAGTAACGTGATTGTTGAAGTTGTCGTGCACATCAACATCACGAAGGGAGACAATTGGTTTAAATGTATAAGGGAAAGAGGCGCACACGTGCATGCAGACACATATTGTATAATTACAAACAAACACAAAAGAGCGTTTATTATAATTATATGACTCCATCCATACACACAGTCAGACAAACAGATATATATATTATATATATATATATATATATATATACCGGTATATATCACACACACACACACACACACACACACACACACACACACACACACACACATATACACGTAGACAAAGTCAGACGTATACACACATATTTACACACACACACATACACTCACATACATACACACACACACACACACACACACGCATACCTACTCACACACACAGACAAGCACCCTCCTCCCAGCGTTCAATACTTTCTCTGATTCACTCCAGGGGAAAGAGGAGTGGAAGCAAACAAAAAGGAAGAAAAGGAGGAGGAGGAAGAGATGAGGAGGAGGAATACAAAGGACTTATAAACTGTAACAGACCTATTGGTCCTTACGGAGCAGTTTGGATATCTACACTGCTAAGCTACTAACTACTAGGTAAAGAACAGGATAGTAAAGCAGGAGGAGGAGGAGGAGGAGGAGGAAGGGGACGAGCAGGAGATAAGCAAGATGGAAGAAAAGGAGGAGGAGGTGGAGGAGAAGAAGAAGAACAGTAAATACAAATATGAAGAGGTATACAGAGGAGAGATTTGTAATAAAACGATAAAGAGGAGGAGAGACGTGGAAGGAGACAGGTAAGCAAGAGAGAAAGGATGAAGGAGGAAGCAACAAGGCGACAGTAAAAGAGAAGACAAATACAGAGGAGAGAGAGAGAAATAAAGAATAGCCAGGAGGAAGAGAGAGGTTTAAATAAGTAAATAGGAGGAAAGACACAAACGAAGCAAGAGATTGAGAGAGAGAGAGAGTATAGAGAGAGACCAATAAGGAAGGAAGAGGAAGAGCAACGAGGGGACTGAAAGAGGATTCATGAGGAAGAAGATACAAGAGGAAAAATAAAGGGGATTGAATAAAGCTAGTAATAGAAAGTGGACGATGAAATCAAAGTAGTAATACTAATAATAATAATAATAATAATAATAATAATATATTGTTGTATTAATTTCACTCCAACACCAAACACCTCCCAAAGAAATTAATGAAAGAAAGCATGTGATCCACCAGGATTCGAAACTGGGTTATTACATACACCATTTAAACACTCTAACCATTACACCATCAAGGCAGTTATAATAATAATAATAATAATAATAATAATAATAATAATAATTAAAGTTGCAAGCAACGTTGTCCGGGGTTCGACGGTTTTGCAAGCAGGGTATTGTGTTGGATACAAATGCTGTGTCACAGATAACAAAAGACCATTTAACTTATCGGGCATGGAGAAACTACAGAAGGAGCAGATTGTGCAACCAAACAAGAGCGAGAGAGGGAGATATTGGCTGTAAAAGGGACCTGCCTCTATCCGTTTAGTAACAGAGTTGTAGATATGTGGCTACCGAGTGCTATAATGGGATCAAGAACAATAGAGCTTTAACTTGAAATTAGATAGCATGAGATAGGTTGGGTGTGAAAGGGATCTGCCATGTGTAGGTCAATCGGCTCTGGAGACTCCCATTTTCTTATTTTGTATATTTTCTCATTTGTGAAGGAAAGAGAGGGAGTATGGCGAGAGAATAGGATGTCGTAAACGTATGGAAGATAGCGATAAATATGAGAGAGAGAGAGAGAGAGCGCGGGATGGGTTGGGTGTGAAAGGGATCTGACATGTGTGGGCCAATCGGCTCTCTGCAGACTCCCGTTTTCTTATGTTCTCATTTGTGAGAGAGAGAGAGAGACTAGGATGTCATAAATATAAGGAAGACAGAGATAAATGAAAGTTTTTATGAGATGGCTTGGGTGTGAAAAGGATCTGTCTTGTGTGGGCCAATTGGCTCTCTACAGACTCCCATTTTCTTATGTTCCTACAATTGTGTTTTGGTTGCAGGGATATGATAATATGGGTGTATTGTAAGTAGTGTAAATAACAGGTAACGTTTATGTGATGGGTTGAGTGTGAAAGGGACCTGGCTTATGTGGGCCACTTGGCTCTCTGCAGACTCCCATTTTCATCTTGGTTGCATGTGTAAGGGTACCGGTGTGCAAACAAACAAGAGCGAGGGAGAAAGAGATTGGCTGTGTAAGGGATCTGCCTCTATTTGCTTGGTAAAACAGTTGTAGATATGTGGATAGGCTACCAAGTGCTATAGTGGGATCAATAACAATAGAGCTTCAACATAAAATTTGATAAGACGAGATCAATTGGGTGTGAAAGGGATCTGCCGTGTGTGGGCCAATCGTCTCTCTGCAGACTCCCATTTTCATCTTGGTAGCATGTGTAAGGATCTGCCTCCTTTGTACCAGTGTGCAAATAAGAGAGAGAGATTGGCTGTGTAAGGGATCTGCCTCTCTCATAACAGAGTCGTAGATATTTGAAATAGGCTACCTAGTGCTATAGTGGCATCAAGAACAATAGAGAATTTTAAGATAAAATCAGATAGTCATATGGACGAAATGGATTTGATGTGAAAGGGATCTGCTTTTTGTGGGCCACTTGTGTCTCTGCAGATTCCCATGTTCATCTTGTAAGGGATCTGCCTCATTTGTATCGGTGTGCAAACAAACGAGCGACAGAGAGAGACTGGGTGTGTAAGGGATCTGCCTCTATTCGTTTAGTAACAGTTGTAGATATGTGGAATAGGCTACCGAGTCCTATAGCCAATCGGCTCTCTGCAGACTCCTGTTTACTTATGTTCTCATTTGTGTGAGAGAGAGCGAGGCTCCCTATTTCCTGTTCTCATGCACTAATTTAGTATGTCGTAATCGTAAGGAAGACAGCGATAAATAAGAGAGAGAAAGAAAGATAACTAATACGTAGCCTATAGCAACACTCAAACAAGCACACACATAGCTACACAAGACCATCACACAAGCACACACACACCTATCTAGCGACGAACTGTCCTGTTTACATATCATACACACTCCCCCCATACCCATTCCATCACTTCGTATGTACGATATTATTTCCGTCTTTTTTACTGTGTATGGATTAAGTTATTGGTGTTCACTCTTGACATGTGTCCTGCTACTTCTGCATGCATACATAATAGCATGAAACTGATCAATACACGCGTATGAAGCTATGTATCTCGTATATCGGGGTTCTCTTCCCTTCCATCGGTCCACCTCTTATACCTCCTCCCTCCTCCCTATCCCATATGTGTAAAAATTATATTTTAGCTTTCCGAAGGTAAATACGTACTTCCGATAAATATCTAGCATTGTATTTAAATCATGAATCCTGTTTAATGTCATTATTAAATAGAAACATGTGTAAGGGTTACATTTATACACAGGATAAGATAAGCAAATACAAACCTCAGAGCATAATCATTACGATGAGAGGGTGGTTGTAGGCAGTGTTGCCAGTTGTACCGCTACATATTACCGCTAGATGTAGAGCTATATTTACTTCAGTTTAGCAGCCATTTTTTCATAATTGTCTAGAGACATTTACTCAGGATAATTTGAAAATTTCAGACATTCTAGTTATATTACATTGTAAAATTTGCAAAACAAATAAATCAAAACTCTTTAGGAATTGCAGCATTATTCTACCATTGTTTGACTATGTAGCAACAAGCTAGCGACCTTTGAGTAAGGATCTAGCGGTATTTTGGGGTAACACTTAGGCAGTGTTGCCAGTTGTATTCACTACATATTACCGCTGGATGTAGAGCTATTTACTTCAATTTAGCAGCCATTTTTTCATATCTAGAGAGATTTACTAGGGATAATTTGAAAATTTCAGACATTCTAGTCATATTACATTGTAAAATTTGCAAAACAAACAAACCAAAACTCTTTAGAAATTGCAGCGTTATTCTAACATTGTTTGACTATGTAGCAACATGCTAGCGACTTTTGAGAAAGGATCTAGCGGTATTTTGTGGAGACATACTGGGAGGGTGGGAGGGAGGTGGTGGTTGCAGTGTTGCCAGTTGTAAAGCTACATATTACCGCTAAATGTAGAGCTATTTACTTCAATCTAGCAGCCATTTCTTTTATATCTAGAGATATTTACTAGGGATAATTTGAAAATTTCAGACATTCTAGCCATACTACATTGTAAAATTTGCAAAACAAACAAACCAAAACTCTTTAGAAATTGCAGCATTATTCTAACATTGTTTGACTATGTAGCAACATGCTAGCGACTTTTGAGAAAGGATCTAGCAGTATTTTGTGGTAACACTTAGGAGGGTTAAAATACGAGTCACACGGGCAATTGCCAAAACTTTAAAGGTCCATATCATTGTTATTAAACTAAGCATTTGGCAAAGGGAGGAATTGTTAAAAACCTTAGCCAATACTCTGTTATTCACCAAAAATAAATTTGAATTATCATTATTATTTGGTAGGGTAGGTATGTATAGGTAGGTTGGCTAAATAACTGGTGGAATTCGTAGGGACTCGAACTGTTTTGAGAGAGTTAAATACCAAAACAAATAATAGATCTCAATAACAAAGTGATTATGTTATTAAGCAAAACTGGGGGATGCGTGGAAGCCTATAGACAGTAAACTTTGTGTGGGTAGCGAATGCGGTTTTAAAGTCATTTAAGAATAGACAGTTTTCAATGCTGCGGCCAAACTATTCCACCCATTTATATTCTTTTGGTATCAAAACGTTCGGAATCGCGAGCCTCACCCAACTACGCAAGCATGGCTTTGATTATCGGCACAGTTTTCAAGATGTGGAATTTTAAGTGGAATTAGAGGTTTTTTCAAGATTGCCGGAAAAACCCCCACGTGCAAAAGCAAAACCTCCTCTATAAAATTTGCGGAGCATTAGTAGTGGAGTCCGTATGCCAAAGCCCAGTCGTTTCCTATGAGTGGGAGAGACGGTATTTAGGCGTAAATTTTTTCGGGAAATCGGCTGCCACGGACCTGTTTGACCACCATGCCGGATGTTTAGCATATCAAAAGTTGCCCAATACAGAAACGCACCTCCTGTGAAAGTTTGATCCCGATCCAAAAAGCGGTTCTGGAGTTATTGCGTCGAAACCGGCGCGTAAGAAGAATTTGGCTGAAAAACCGGGTTTAATTATTACAATAGGGGTTCCCCATAGGGATCGAACCCCTAATAATAATAATAATAAGAAGTCGGTCTTTTATTGAGCGCAATTTCTCTCTTTCGCGATGCAATGAAGCGCTGTAAAAGCCAACGGAGTCTATTACCCATTTGCCTTGCTCAAGTGAAAGGAAACCGGTTACCAGTGAATGAGAAAGCCTTCATGACCTTGCGGGGGATTGAACTCGGGTCTGCCAGATGGGAGACCGAGACTATCTCCACTACAAAAAACGGGGTCAACCAGACCCCAGACAGGGTAGTGTAAGTCAAATACGAACTGAAAATTCAGACAATGCACAATCGGTAACATCCAACTCTAATACTCTTAAGGTGTTTTATGTAAATGCTCGTAGCATACGCAATAAATTTTCAGATCTAGAGGTAATCGTGTTTACAGAACATTATGATATAATCGGCATTACAGAATCTTGGTTAAATACGGAAGACAGAGACTTTTTAGCCGAATATACGCTTCCTGGTTATACAATGTTTGAGAAAAGTTGGAGCAATAGAAATGGAGGAGGAGTTCTGTTTTTTACAAAGGAAAGTCTTAATCCCGTCTTAATGTCAAAACCTCAAATTGCGAATATAGACATATCTTACGTACTATTAAATAATAAACGAGGAAGTAAAATAACACTAGCTTTATTATACAGACCCCCATCTCAATCAGTGCAAACTGACAGTGAAATTTATGAACAAATTGCAGAAATAACTAACATACAAGATACCGTAATTCTTGGCGATTTCAACTTACCCGTGACTAAATGGGGCGATATTCTTACTTCACACTCTGGACACGACCTCTATGCTAACTTGCAAGAGAGTTCACTTTTTCAATTAGTACAATCTCCGACCCGTGGTAATAATGTGCTTGACCTTGTACTCGCAACAAAAGAAGAATTAATAGAGAATTTGAATGTTGGGGATGAATTCAGTAACAGCGACCATCGCACGATAACTTTCACTTTAAAGTTTACTAGTAACAAATCAAATAGCAGCATTGAGAAAGTCCCTAATTTCAAGAAAGCAAATTTTCATAAACTTAAATCAAAGCTTAAAGAAACTGACTGGAGCTTTCTGACTAACAATAACGACATAAATACATCTTGGGAGTGTTTCACAACCACTTACCTTAAGGCAGTGCAAGACTGCATACCATCGAAAATACGGCGTCCAGGCCATAATGATAAGCCCAAATGGTGGAATAAAGATATTTCAGACTGTCTGCTTGCTAAAAAATTTGCTAATGATAGATTAAAATCCTCACAAAATGACGAAGAACGGGTAAAATTTGTAGAGCTACGACGCAAAGCCAAAAAGTTAATTAAGCAAAGTAAAAAGACCCTGGAGTTACATGTTGCGAATCAAAGTAAAACAAACCCGAAAGAATTCTATAGTTATATCAGAAAGAAAAAAGTAGTTACTTCAACTGTTGGACCGTTAGTCGATGAAAATGGAGAATACACCAAAGACGAAGTACAAATGAGTAATGCCCTCAATATCTTCTTTGCATCAGTTTTTACAACCTCAGACCTCAGTGATATCCCTACACCATCGCCGATTCAGATTGATAATTCAGATGTTCTAAGCAATATCACCTTTACAGAGAGAGAAGTATTGAATTGTTTTGATAAACTCAAGGTAAATAAAACGCCTGGACCTGATACAATCTCGCCTAGAGATCTAAAGGAAGCTAAGGATGAGCTCTCCAAACCACTGACATTGCTATTCAATGAATCCTTGCAGTCTGGGACTATGCCTGATCAGTGGAAGCTAGCCAACGTAACACCGATATTCAAAAAAGGCAGCAAATCCCTACCCAGTAACTATCGTCCAATTAGCTTAACCTCAATTGCATGTAAAATGTTAGAAACGGTCATAAGAGACAGACTCGTAAATAACTTAGAGGCAAATAACTTACTAAAAGATACTCAACACGGCTTTCGTAAAAAACGTTCCTGTTTAACAAACCTCTTAGACTTCTTCCACGATATCCTTAACCTCTACGATGAGAGTAAAGCTGTAGATATTATATACCTTGATTTTCAAAAGGCCTTTGACAAAGTTCCCCACAAACGTTTACTGCTAAAACTAAAAGCGCATGGAATACAAGACGGTGTGTTGAAATGGATAGAAAATTGGCTCAGCGACAGAAAGCAAAGAGTAGTCATAAACGGTAAGGCATCTAAATGGACCAATGTAAGTAGCGGGGTACCCCAGGGATCGGTACTAGGACCAATTATCTTTCTAATTTACATCAACGACATAGATGAGGGTCTCACCTGTACAATCTCAAAATTTGCTGACGATACAAAAATTGCAAATAGCGTACTCTCAAAAGAACAAGTTGACGATATGCAACACAATCTAGATAAATTGTCATGTTGGGCCCAAATTTGGCAAATGAGTTTCAATGCGGATAAATGTAAAGTACTACATATCGGATACCTAAATGAGAAAGCAAACTATTCGATGAATGGTACTCAGCTTAAGAATGTAAACAGAGAAACCGATCTGGGAGTAACAATATCGAGTAACCTGAAACCGAGTCAACAATGTTCAGAAGTTGTTAAGAAGGCAAACAAAATAATTGGCTTTATCGGCAGGTCATTTGAGCATAAATCCAAAGAAGTTATCCTAACCCTTTACAATTCCTTAGTCCGCCCTCTTCTGGAATACTGCGTTAATCCTGGTGCCCTTATTACCAAAAAGATATAAACAAGCTAGAACGAGTTCAACGTAGAGTTACCAAAATGATACCTAGCCTAAAGAACAAACCATACGAAGAGCGTCTTAGAGAATTAAATCTATTTCCTTTAACCCAGCGCAGATTAAGAGGTGACTTAATTCAAGTGTTCAAAATCATCAAAGGCATCGACAATATGAACTGTAGTAAGTACTTCACTATCGACCAATCTAATTACACGCGGGGAAACGGTTGCAAAATTATTTGTAAATCTTTTAACTCACACGAATCTAAGAATTTCTTCTTCAATCGAGTTGTCAACTTGTGGAATGGGCTTCCCCGAGACGTTATAGACTGGAGCACCGTTGATTCATTTAAACTCCGCTTAGACAAATATCTCGCATCAAACCCGCGACTGACTGCGTTTGTAAATGAATAACTTTATTTTATCCCCTCCTTAGTTACTAACCCATCTGTCCCCTACTAACTTCCTAATCCTGCCACGGACATTAGTTCTAGGGCAGTAGTTCCCTTTCCAATGTTCCCTTACCCACTCTAAACCACTGTTTGGACACTTAATCCTCAGTGTTTTGGAGGACAAGCAGCCTAGAAGGGTCACTAGACCTGTTGTTGCTTGATTTCCTTTGTACACTACCAAGGAGGAGAAGGAGGTGGAGAATAAGGAATAGAGATACGGAAGAAGACAGGTAAATAAGGAACAGGAGAATAAGTAAACAAATTAAACAAATGTATAAGCTTCAGGGAGGATGGGCCTGTTTTCTGGACCACTTTTTCCCTCATGTTTAGCCCCATTAGTTTTCAGATGTTAAGATAGTTGCCCCATTCGTTAGTAGATTGTAAGATCTTTCGCCCCATTTCTTCGTCAATATTTAGACTTTTCGTGCAATTTAGGTGTAAAAAAAAATCCCTGGCGAACGATAGTGAGCCTGTAATGTTGGAAGAACCGGCCTTCGGCCGGGAAATTATTCTACCAAAAATTTTACAAATTAATCAAGAAGGGGGATCTAATGGATGTTTTTTTTTTAATTTGATGGAGGCCTACGAAGGAAACTAGAAAAATAATGAATACATGAACAAATCGCCCAAAAAGTGAACCATCCCCCCTTAACTCTTTCTGTAACGGGCGAAATTTTTTACGTTATATTGTAGCTATATTTAGATATTGTTTTGTGCAGTTTAAGAAGGATGTGTGGTTTCAAAAAGGGTTAAGCGAGATAGTTCGATGCCATTAAATTGCTGGAGGCTCTTTCGCACCTGAATAAAATCGTCTCATAGTAGCCAGAATAAAGTGAAAGTGACGTCACCGGTACAGAAGGGGTTAAGGGGGCACTGCAGGAAATGCCAAGGAGGGAGAGAGAACGTGGTATTAAGGGGAGGCAGTTTGTTTTTTCAAGTCCTCCTCCTCCCTCATGTTTAGCCCTATTAGTTATGAGATTTCAAGACATTCGCCCCATTAGTTTGGCGATTTTCAGACCTTGTGACCCATTTATTTGCCAATATTAAGACCTTTCGTGCCATTTAGGTGTCGATTTTTTCCTGGCGAACGATAGCGAGCCTGTATTTGAAGAGGAATCGGCCTTCGGCCGGGACATTTTTCTACCGAAAAATGTACAAATTTATATCGAAGGGGGGTCTTGTGGGTGTTTTTCTAAGTTTAATAGAGGCTTAGAGAGCAAATTAAACCCCCTCCTTAACCATTGAGCCGAACCAGTAAATTATGCTGCACAAATACCGTCCGAGCTCCCTTAAAAGAGAAAACAAAAGTGTAAAAGAATAAAGAAGAAGTGTGAGATAGCGAAGAGGACAAAGGCTTGGCTGCAAAAGAAGAAACAAGAGGAGAATGAGAAAGATGAATATGGAGGAGAAGCAAATGAATACGAAGAAGGCGGAGGAGAGAGAGAGAGAGAGAGAGAGAGAGAGAGAGAGAGAGAGTGAGTAAGAGAGAGAGAGAGAGAGAGTGAGTAAGAGAGAGAGAGAGAGAGAGTAAGAGAGAGAGAGAGAGAGTAAGAGAGAGAGAGAGAGAGAGAGAGAGAGATCTGGTCCTTAAATACTGTAGTGATATTGTATGATGCATTATTTCACGGAGAAGGAGAGAGAGAGAGAGAGAGAGAGAGAGAGAGAGAGAGAGAGAGAGAGAGAGAGAGAGAGAAAATAAAGTGTTTAACTACATTCCAGGATTACCATAACACGAAAGAAGACAGGAGAGGGTGTTGTGTATTTCAAGATAACCTAACAAAACCTACTTCTCCTTTCTTGGGAACTCAAAACAAACAAGCGAAGTATTTTCTAGATTGCTATATCAACATGCAAAATCGGGCATCACGTTGTTTTGTGAACCCTTTGAAGATTACGACGCACTTTGACAGGTTATTCTTAAACGATTTTATACAGTAGGAAGGTTATGTGGGAAATAAATGGGTAAAGACTATTTCAATGACCCGTCTGACTTCAATATGCCCTTCCCATCTAAATATAATCGTATAATAATACCCAGTAAAACAAATAGTAGAATACATGCATAATAGTATCTTTAAAGCGTTAACACACTCACGCACTTGGGTTTAAATACCATTACTTCATCTTTTGTGAAAAATAAATACCATTTCAACAGTGTTTACAGTAAGCAAAATTGTTTAGTTATAAATAGATGTATATATTTACTCAGGCACATACCCCATAGCTGGGGGTGGCCAACTTGAGACAGAGCCCGAACAGAAACAACATCCAAAGTTCCAATTCTTAGGGTCCGGGACCACTTACGCATTCCCTCGCCCCTTTCTCTGTCTCGTTTAGTAGGTGAATTTTACATGGAGAGGAGGATTCCTAGTCGCCCGACCCCGAAGTAGGAAAAGTAGTACAGGGAAAGAGACAGAGAGAAACGGTTAAGGCTGGGTAGAGGATGCCAAACCTCACTCTGGACAGGACCAGCATTCACCCTTGGTTAAATAATGCCTGATTGAATTACGAAAAAAAAAAAAAAAAAAAAAAAAATATGACCGATAAATTTGCGCTTTGATTAAGACAATTAATTCGTAAGCTTGATAAAATTGGCAAATGGTCCCACCACCATATATTGCCATCATAATAATTATACAGTATGATGGACACACACACACACACACACACACACACACACACACACACACACACACAGCCCGTAGCCTAGTAGGTAGAGCTCTCGTCTCACACACGAGGGGTAGGGGGTTCAATCCCCGGCCGGGCGGAGACAAATTGGGCTTGTCTCCTTTCATGTGTTAGCCTCAGTTCACCTAGCTGTAAATAGGTACCTGGAATAAGTGGACGACGTTGTGACGTCCCATCTGGGGTTGGCTAAAATGGTACAAGGCGAGATGGGTATCATATGGTTCACCTAAGATGATGGCTACCTAAGCCTTCGGGCGAGACGGTACCATCTATAGTGAGAATGGTACCATACAGATCCACCCTAAGCCTTCGTTTCCGATGTCGCCAATTGGCTAAATCAGACTACACACACATCCACAGCCATTCCAACAGTACATAAAACACTTAACATGCATTTCACGCAATACATTCCCAGTTAAGGAGGCGCGATAATAATGAGCTTAGCTCGCATTGCGTGGATTCCCCTTGACGAACAAGTAACTGAGTAATATAGACACACACACTCATACACACGCAAACATTCGCAAGGTAACTCACATTGACAGTCACACCCTTTCATATTATTAACCCAACTATATGTAGGCCTATCCATTTACCTATCCATCTATCCATCAATCTAGATTCACCCCTCCTTCCCCTCAGCTTGCCTGGCCTACACCTCGATTCCCCTCGTCCATCTCTCATTTCTATCCATCCATCCATCCATCCACCCATATATATAATTATATACTGTATATATATATATATATATATATTAAGCGGTTCACCTATCTATTTTTCTGTCTATTTATCAAGCCATATATGCACTCACCAATGTATGTATGTATCGAAGTATTTATCGTTCTATCTACAAATCCTGCCATCTATCCATTCATACATAAATATATTTATAAATCTACTTTCATACCTATCTGTCTATCTATCTATCTATATATCTATCAAGCAATATATCTATCCAGCTATCTATGTTTGAGTCTTATATATATATATATATATATATATATATATATATATATATATATATGTATCTATCCCTTCACCTTTCTTTCTATCCATCTATCCATCTATCTATATTCGCCCCTCTTTCCCCTCAACTAGCCTGGCTTACATTTTGATTCCCCTCTTCACTCTCCCCCCCTCTCTCTCTCTCTCCATAATAATAAGCCCAAATGGTGGAATAAAGATATTTCAAACTGCCTGTTTGCTAAAAAATTTGCTAATGATAGATTAAAATCCTCACAAAATGACGAAGAACGGGTGAAATTTGAAGAGCTACGACGCAAAACCAAAAAGTTAATTAAGCAAAGTAAAAAGACCTTAGAGTTACATATTGCGAATCAAAGTAAAACAAACCCGAAAGAATTCTATAGTTATATCAGAAAGAAAAAAGTAGTTACTTCAACTGTTGGACCGTTAGTCGATGAAAAAGGAGAATACACCAAAGACGAAGTACAAATGAGTAATGCCATCCATACCTTCTTTGCATCAGTTTTTACAACAGAAGACCTCAATGATATCCCTACACCATCGCCGATTCAGATTGATAATTCAGATGTTCTAAGCAATATCACCGTTACAGAGAGAGAAGTATTGAATTGTTTAGATAAACTCAAGGTAAATAAAACGCCAGGACCTGATACAATCTCGCCTAGAGTTCTAAAGGAAGCTAAGAATGAGCTCACCAAACCACTGACATTACTATTCAATAAATCCTTGCAGTCTGGAACTATGCCTGATCAGTGGAAGCTAGCCAACGTAACACCGATATTCAAAAAAGGCAGCAAATCCCTACCCAGTAACTATCGTCCAATTAGCTTAACCTCAGTTGTATGTAAAATGCTAGAACGGTCATACGAGACAGACTCGTAAATCACTTAGAGGAAAATAACATATAGTCCATGAGCCAGGCCAGATATCGGTACCACCTGGGGTGACTAAACACGAATGGTACTAAAATGTTTATAGAGTGACTGTAAGTACATTAAGATATGATAGCCTTCTCGCACTGGTAGCTTAGTCTAATTTTTTTGATGCAATAGGGGCGCTACCCAAAAATAAAGATTTTTAGCGTGACGCTCGGCGTTTTCCTCATTTTCTTTAAAATCCATCACACAATCATCGCGAAACTTTGAACACCTATGTAGAATTATATTCTCTACCAGAGTTGTTCCTAGGTATTTTTAAAATTTCCTCATATTTCGGAATATACTCTATATTTTGGGTATTTTCCTCTAAATCTAGAATAAATCCTTAAATATGGGGAACATTGAAAAATATATTCTAACAGCTCTTGTAGCTTATTTGATTCTCTACAAGAATTATTCCGATGTGTATTTCAAGTTTCTCCATATTTAGGGGTTTATTTCATATTTGGGGATTTTTTGTTATATTTTGGGGATAATTTATTATTGAAAGGAGCAAACATATGTAGAGTGGTTTCCATGTAATGTGTTTGTTTGTTCATGGTTTAATGGTGATATTTTTTTGCAGGTGTGTGTCGACTGTTTGACGGCAGGATGGAACCATCTGCGAGGAAGAGAGCACGGATCGACTGTATCATCCACTGCTCTGATGATGACAGCGATGCTCTGGTGTCACCACAGGATTTGGACTCCTGGAACACATTGCTCAGGGCTGCAGAAATCAGGCAGCATGATCCAGTCCTGGAAGCAGCCAAGGGCCTTGAAGAAGGAGGAATACCACACATACATTATCACCGTAAATGTCGTAGTCTCTTTACAATGAAGAAGTCACTGGATTCTATCCTTGCCAAGGGTGTCAAGATAGAATCAGCAAGCGTCGACCCCAGGAGGAGGGCATCAAGGGATGCCCCTAGTACTAGCAGGGTGTATGCCAAAGTATGTATCTTCTGCGAGAAGTCAAGCAAGTACATAAAAACAACAAAGACAAGGGAGCCACTCATACAGTGTGTTGAGCTACGAGCAGATGAGAAGATTCGCAGAGCAGCAATAAGGAAACTCAACCAGAGAATCCTTGGTTTAGTTAGCAGAGACCTTGTTGCTGCAGAGGGTCACTACCACAAGTCGTGCTACAAACTCTTCACAAAAGATGATTTCCCAGCGGCCGCCAGGTCGGGTGCAGGTGAAAATCAGGAAGAAAGCGAGGAAGCACGCTACGAAGAGGTTGAGACAGAAGCCCTCGAGGAACTCTGCTTGAATATAAGGACCAAATTATTCCCCAACCCAGAGGTACTGCCTATGACAAACCTCACATCTAGGCTTGAGAGATCCATGATGTCCCGTGGTATTATCCAACTGAAACCAGCGACAAAGAAACATGTTCGCCGAAAGATTGAAACCGAGTTTGGAGAATCACTACGCTTTGTCCCAGATGAGAAAGGAAAGCTTCTAATCTATCCACGCAGCCTCTCAATGGACGACCTTGCCCGGCAAGCACACAAAATGGCAAAAGACCTGCAAGAAGCAAGAGCAGCTAACTCTGAAGATGTCTTAACCAAAGCAGGAATGCAGCTGAGGAATGAGATCAATAAACAAGATGTGAGTCAGCCATGGCCTCCCGATACAGATCAGAATGTCATTCCTGCAGCAGTCACTCAATTCCTGCACACCCTGCTGACAGGAGAGTGTGAGTGTGAAACTCCCTCTGAAAGAGCTCAACGTCTTGCCACTTCCTTTGGCAGTGACTTGGTCTTTGCTGTTACCAGTGGCAAGACAAAACCACCCAAGCACGTACTGCTGACCAATGCTGTAAAGTCTTTGACAGGAAACACAGAACTGATCCGAACTCTGAATCGTCTTGGTCACTGTGTGTCTTACTCAATGTTTGAGGAGATCGATACAGCCCTTTGTATCCAGAAGCTGGAATGCTCAAAGGATGACATTCCACTGCCAGCAAACATCTACCCTGGTGTGTTCACAACCCTGGCCTGGGATAACATTGACCGACTTGAAGAGACCCTAAGTGGAGCAGGTACTTCTCATAGAGTCAATGGCATTGCTGTCCAGTCCAAGGTTGCAGGCTCTGTGCCAGAGAAAGTCCTGCCAGAGATTACCAAGTCCAAGATAAGAAGCATCACTCAGACATCATCAATGCTGCCAATATACAATGTTGGGCGGCGGGCAGGGCCACCTAGGATTGAGACTGCGTATGTCGACACTACCAAGGAAGTCCAGGATTCAAAGACAAAGAACCATATCTGGCTTCTTACTCGAATGTCAGACCATGAGGACCAGTCCATCAGCAGTTGGACTGGGTTCAACATCAAAATGCGCAGAGACATTGCAGTGGTTCAGGACACTGTAAGCTACCTGCCCACTATCAATGCTCCCGCAACAGAAATGTCCACCGTTAATGAAATCTTGGAACAAACGCATGCTATCATGCAGTCCTTACAGCTTAACAAGATTGTGTGCGTGTTTGATCAAGCACTCTATGCCAAAGCTGCCGAAGTTATCTGGAAACAAGAGAAGTTCAAGAACATTATCATCAGGATGGGCGTCTTCCACACAATCTGTAATCTCATCTCCACCATAGGAAAGAGGTTTCAAGATGCAGGTCTTAAAGATCTGTGTGTGGAATCAGGTATCATCGCAGAAGGATCAGTGTCAGGAGTGATGAACGGCAAGAGGTACAACAGAGCAGTGAGACTACACAAGCTCGTGTATGAAGCACTGATGAGGCTTGCATGGAAAGGCTTCCTTTCATGGCTAGAAGAAAACCATTCAAGGGACATACACCATCTAGATGAAACACTGAAGGACATCAACAGCTTTCACAGCAATGTGTCTCAGGGACTCTTTCAAGAGCTGATGGAGAGTGAATCATGCACACATATCATGAAGCTTTTCCAAGTTTATCTTGAGACCCTCAGAGATGAACACAACCTCTCAGCATTCTGGATGTCATACCTGGACATGGTTGAGATCATGCTGGACTTAATTCGAGCCTCCAGAGAAGGCAACTGGATGCTCCACCTAGGAGCAATCCGACAGATGATACCGTGGTGTTTTGCCTATGACAAAGTGAACTATGCCCGGTTCCTAACCTACTACTATGCCTTGATGTCTCGACTGCCCATTGAACACCCAGAGGTCCATGAACACTTCATGCAAGGTGGCTTTTCGGTCCAGATCGGTAGCAAGAATCCCTTTGGACGGATCCCTGTGGACCAGACAATCGAAGAGACGATCAACAAAGACACCCAGACACCAGGGGGCACAAAAGGCTTCAGCCTGAAAGGCGGAGCTGTCGCCAGGTACTACCTGACATCGGAGTATCGCAGCAGGTACTTAAGGCAGCTCAGGACTATGGTAGTAGGCCAAAAGTATACTGACTTCAGCCACCCAGACCTACAGATGCCCAGGATTAGAAGAGATGAGGCCGATGTCCAATCTTTAGTTCAACTGATGGAGACCAGCTGGTTGAACCCCTTCAACGCAGAGCAAGAAGATCTTGTCAGTTTGTCAACTGCGACTATGGCACCACCAGAAGTTGTCAAAGACCTTCTAGGGGCCTACAGAATAGGAGAGGATGCATATCAAGCCTTCAAGGAAGAGCGCCTGGAGATCGATACGCCAACTATACAGTTTCATGACACGATGACGAAGACGAAACTGAGAACGTTCACTAACATCAGAATGAAGCCACGCTCACAAGACCATGCCAAGGAGGTTATCTTAAAGGCTGACAGGAACCTATTTGGCCAGATGATCCTTGTTGCCGAGAACAGAAAGCTCAAAATGAGTGATGTCTTGGCTCATCCCCTGGGGCCTTTGCCTTGGGCACTTGCCAGCGGTGATGGGTCTCTCCGCAAGACCAACAAGGCTGCCCTCGCAAAGGAGTTAGAGAGGAATGTTTCTCCTGCAGAAGTGATACCCGAGCCCTCTGCTACCATAATTGATGGGATGAGCCTGGTCCACAAACTGAAGGGAAACGACAAAACTTTTTCACAGCTTGCAGGTACAGCACTGAGTCACGCTGTTCATGAAGGTGCTAAGAGCAGGCGCATTGATGTTGTGTTTGATATCTACAAGGAGACATCCATCAAGGATGCAGAACGAGCCAAAAGAAGTGCAGGCACAGGAATTCATTTCAAGAACATTCAACCTGGGCACAACATCCAGCAGTGGAGAAAGTTACTCGGTAGTTCCTCCAACAAGGCAAGTCTTATCAAGTTCTTGGTAGAAGAATGGAAGGCACCACGGCACAGGGAGAAGCTCAAGGACAAGGAGCTGTATGTCACATGTGAGCAGCGCTGCTTCAAGATCACCAAAGAGCAGTGGGAAGAGGCTCCTGAGCTTAAGTCAACTCAAGAAGAAGCAGACACACGCCTTCTTCTCCATGCACTTCATGCAGCAGAATCTGGGAACAAGTCTGTCATCATCACTGCAGAAGATACAGACGTCATGGTGTTGTGTCTTGGCATGTGCCACAAGATCCCATCCCATCTGTTCCAGAAGTGCGGGACGAAGAACCGGACAAGATTCCTGGATATCACCACACTGAGCCGCACACTGGGAGGCAGCGTGTGTGATTCATTGATTGGTATGCATGCCTTTACAGGCTGTGATACCGTCAGTGCATTCGCTGGCCGAGGGAAGATGACGACACTCAAGCAGGTGAAGATGGACAAGACATACCAGCATGCTTTTCATGAACTTGGACGCTCATGGGAAGTGTCTCCTGAACTCTTTGAGAAGCTACAGGAAATCACCTGCCACATGTACCTACCATCTACCCACACAACTAAGGTAAACAAGCTTCGGTATGAGCTGTTCTGTGCAAGACGTGGAGAGGTAGAGTCAAGTCAACTCCCTCCTTGTGAGGACTGCCTCTTCATGCATGCACTGCGTGCAAACTACCAGGCTGCGATCTGGAGGAGAAGTCTTCAGAGCCAGCCATTTGTTGCGAACCCAACAGACTGCGGTTGGATGACAGATGAGGACGGTAAGCTTGCCGTCAACTGGATGCGAGGCTCACCAGCACCAGATGCTGTTATGCAGCTACTGTCTTGCAAGTGTGTGCGGTCATGCGAACTCCCTAAGTGTACTTGCCTCAGCAATGGTCTAAAATGCACGGACATGTGCAGGTTACAGACATGTCAGAACAAGGCTATTGAAGAAGAGCCGGTGGCACAACAGTCAGATTCCGAGTCTGACGTAGATGATATTTAGGAGTAGTAATTTGCCATAATAGTATGTACAAGCCCATGGCATGCTTAGTGTGTATTTACAGGACTTGTATTAAATGTGACAATTACTATATGCATTTTGTTGACATTTAGGCATTCCTGTCCCCAAATTTGACATTTTAAAAAAAATCGGAATTTTCGGTAGGGTATGTCTATTCAAGAAGTAATAACGACCATTAAGCTACCAATGTGCAAGGGCTATCATATCAAAACATAAACTAGAGACATGTAGCAAGCTAAAAACACCTAAGAGAATTAGTCACCCCGGGTGGTACCGATATCCCAAAATTCGGGTCTTGGCTCATGGACTAATACTTAAAGATACTCAACACGGCTTTCGTAAAAAACATTCCTGTTTAACAAACCTCTTAGACTTCTTCCACGATATCCTCAACCTCTACGATGAGAGTAAAGCTGTAGATATTATATACCTTGATTTTCAAAAGGCCTTTGACAAAGTTCCCCACAAACGTTTACTGCTAAAACTAAAAGCGCATGGAATACAAGACGGTGTGTTGAAATGGATAGAAAATTGGCTCAGCGACAGAAAGCAAAGGGTAGTCATAAACGGTAAGGCATCTAAATGGACCAATGTAAGTAGCGGGGTACCCCAGGGATCGGTACTAGGACCAATTCTCTTTCTAATTTACATCAACGACATAGATGAGGGTCTCACCTGCACAATCTCAAAATTTGCTGACGATACAAAAATTGCAAATAGCGTACTCTCAAAAGAACAAGTTGACGATATGCAACACAATCTAGATAAATTGTCATGTTGGGCCCAAATTTGGCAAATGAGGTTCAATGCGGATAAATGTAAAGTACTACATGTCGGATACCTAAATGAGAAAGCAAACTATTCGATGAATGGCACTCAGCTTAAGAATGTAAACAGAGAAACTGATCTGGGAGTAACAATATCGAGTAACCTAAAACCGAGTCAACAATGTTCAGAAGTTGTTAAGAAGGCAAACAAAATAATTGTTTGCAGGTCATTTGAGCATAAATCCAAAGAAGTTATCCTAACCCTTTACAATTCCTTAGTCCGCCCTCTTCTGGAATACTGCGTTCAATCCTGGTGCCCTTATTACCAAAAAGATATAAACAAGCTAGAACGAGTTCAACGTAGAGTTACCAAAATGATACCTAGCCTAAAGAACAAACCATACGAAGAGCGTCTTAGAGAATTAAATCTATTTCCTTTAACCCAGCGCAGATTAAGAGGCGACTTAATTCAAGTGTTCAAAATCATCAAAGGCATCGACAATATGAACTGTAGTAAGTACTTCACTATCGACCAATCTAATTACACGCGGGGAAACGGTTGCAAAATTATTGGTAAATCTTTTAACTCGCACGAATCTAAGAATTTCTTCTTCAATCGAGTTGTCAACTTGTGGAATGGGCTTCCCCGAGACGTTATAGACTGCAGCACCGTTGATTCATTTAAATTCCGCCTAGACAAATATCTCGCATCAAACCCGCGACTGACTGCGTTTGTAAATGAATAACTTTATCCTCCCCTCAGTTACTAACCCATATGTCCCCTACTAACTTCCTAGTCCTGCCACGTTAGTGGCAGGGCAGTAGTTCTCTTTCCAATGTTCCCTTACCCACTCTAAACCACTGTTTGGACACTTGATCCTCAGTGTTTTGGAGGACAAGCAGCCTAGAAGGGTCACTAGATCTGTTGTTGCTTGATTTCCTTTGTACTCCTTTGTACTCTCTCTCTCTCTCTCTCTCTCTCTCTCTCTCTCTCTCTCTCTCTCTCTCTCCCCTTCCCACCTTTCTATATTTACTCAGCAAATAAATCCTTCCCTACATTTATGTTCTTACCTTGACTGTTCTGCTTTCTTGCAATTGCAGGGATCAGTCGGTCTGTGAGAGAGAGAGAGAGAGAGAGAGAGAGAGAGAGAGAGAGAGAGAGAGAGAGAGAGAGAGAGAGAGTAGAATAGGATGAAAAGGACGTCACCGGTACATAAGGGGTTAATACCCCTGGACTCAAATAGCACACCTCTGGACAGAACACTCCATTATATTCTGACAACTATTAAATGAGTGTATTCAGCCTAGAAAGGACCTCTAACAATCAAACGCTACAGGCTATCTCATTTAATCCTTTGAGTTACCACACATCTTTCCTTAGCGTTTGATAGTATATTCTGGCTATCTTTAGACGATTTTATACAGCTTAGGAAGGATCAGTGGGAATGTAAAAGTTAAAGACTGTATCAATACACCCTCTGACTTCCATATAACTTTCCTAGTCTAAATATAATCATCTAATGATAGCCAAATATATGGAACAACGCATCTTAATCCACACTATGTATATATAATTATATATATATATATATATATATATATATATATATACTGTATAATATATATATATATATATATATATATATATATTTCAAGACATCTTCCGGCAGATAGGGAACAGCTCCGTGTTTCATTTTCCTAGCAAATACGATATATATATATATATATATATATATATATATATATATATATATATATACCGGTATATACCGTATATATATATATATATATATATATATATATATATACCCAGTATATATATAATGTGTGTGTGTGTGTGTGTCTGTGTGTACTAGCAGACAGCATTAAGACAAATGTAGAATATTTACCTTTGTTGTGTAATATTAAAATTCTCAAACATCAGAGAAACTAAGTCAGTTATGTTCGTGTTTTTCTCTTCCCAACTGAATGTCAACAGAGAAGCCCCAGCCCCAACAACAACAGTAGCAACGACGTATTCGATCATTCAAAGGTCTTCGTATTCGACGCAGATAATAATTAATAGACCATCCGCGTAAAAAAAATAAAAAATAAAAAGAAGTAGGCCTATCGACATGGAAAACAATCTGAAACTGCCCGAATATTTATAGAAACAATATACGAGTGTATTTCTTTTATTCTTCTATTTTTATAATTGAAACGTATAAAGCAAAAGGAAATATTAAGTGCGAAGAATTTTTGACATGCACTATCTTAACATCATGCATGAACAACTCTTGGGTTTGGTAAAATGTTTGTTTTTAGGTCAAGCAATATGAAGACAATGTTATGGCTAACGTTGCACTGCTAGCTATATGAGTGGATTATATTACATAACCAAGGTTTACTTAACTAAAGTCATTTATATTTAATATTTAAAAGAACATAACTTTTTAATCGCAGTGACAATAATAGGGAAGGTTAGTTTAGCCAAGACCAATAATATAGTATAATTGGTCTTGAGTTTAGCAATGCACATGTAAAATACGGAGTGTGTGTATATATATATATATATATATATATATATATATATATATATATATATATATATATATATATTGTTACGAATCTGGACCTCAGTTGTTTAGAGACGGTAGCCTATACGAAAATAATTACTAATGGAAATGCACCTTGTCTCTCTACCAAACAACACCACGACGCAACAGTTAAGAGCACTTTGAACGCTTCCAGGCTCTTCTCAGGGCTTAAGGTGCACACTGCCCTGCTCCTATTCTGAATATTAAGTAGAACAGAAATAATCATGCAACTAACTAGCTACGAGAACTCGAAACCAACACCGGGATTAGCAATGCTGGGTTGGATAATCAAAACAGTTAAATACATATAGGCTACCAGCAGACATCAACGAATACAAAAGAGTGCAGGTGTACTTCGAGCGTAACAGGCTATGCGCGCCCTCGACAATACTAAACCGTGCACAAACCAGCCAACGGTAATCCACTCTCAACCCAAGAGAGTTGCACAATATTGCATATAATAATGTTCTAACAATACAAGGCAGTGTCCTAATATGACTACTAACCTCGGGGTGATATTAGTGGAAGCAAGTTGCCCTGACCACCTCTAATATCACACCAGTATATCCTGCTTCAACCTGGGCCCCCCAGTGAGTTACCGCCCAAACAATGAACTCTAAGAGTCCACCTCCCACACTCACTTAACTATGGGGGGGGGGGGGTCCAGACTGAAGCTGGATTCCTAATTATTATTAAACACTCCGTTGCCTCAGTTCGAAATCCGAGATAGGGAACACACAAGTGCTGGGGCAGAACCGTCAAGGTTGTTACCGGGTCCTAAGCACGAACACTGGGAAAAATATGTAGGGGTTATGGATGTGTGTGTGTGTGTGGACTGTCTATGGGATTAACAGTGCTTATTAGTAAGGACCCCGGCAAACCTCCCAGCTCTTCCCTATCACGAATTCCGAAGTAGCCACCGGAGGTACAGAATATAGATAACAAAGGGAAAGATACTAAAATGCTGATCAGAGGAAAAGAATAATTAAAAGAAATGAATGTCTAGGATTCTCTGTTAATTACGTTACGTTACTATTATGCAAGCAAGGAAAAATAAACAGGAGCCGACTGGGGTGCCACAAGAGAGAGCTACCACCACCTATACTGTCTGGCCGCCCACGAGAGAACGAGTGAGCCTGTTCCTAGCGAAGCTGGCGGGAGCCAAATTCACAAGAATAACTTATACTAACATATTCCTGTGTTAACATATTGACTAAAACAGAGTGGCAGATAAACTAAAGTACATCTTTATATTGCAACACAACTGAACTTACAATGGTCACATAATTAAGTAAACTCGTGTTGCTTAGCGAGAGAGCAACACTACCTCCACCTCACCCTCCCTCCCGCGAGAAAGCGACATTCCTTCCTCCACTTCCTCCCTTACCCAGCAACACCAGCCTTCAAATTACAGCGTTGACACTACAACACAACTTCATATACGAAACTAGTAACACTCTATTGGCTCATTCTACACAAATGTTTATTGAGACAAAAATGCTTAGAGATAGGCAAAACTAGTCATGAGTAATTGGAAGGGTATCAGAGAGAACCTCACAATGCCAGGTCTTTCAAATAGACTTGGCACAGCTGCATCTGAAGACAGCTAGGCGCCAGTGCCGTCTAGTTACTCCTAAAAGACCCTATAGACCCTGGTCAGTGTGACACCCTCACACGGGGGAGGGGGGGGGGGGGGGAATTATGAAGCTTTGAAACAAAACTTTCATCAGTAGTTTACAACTGCAAAATATTTACATTGACAGTCTTTTGTATTTTTACATTTTATAGATTTTTTTAACATGAATAAATATGACTTACTAACTAAAAAAAACTTGTGCTCTCCTATCATTCCTCAGAGGACTCACGGGACAAACAGTCTGCCAGGACATTATCCACACCACGGATGTGCCTAACATCGAGATAATATTCTTGCAACATCAAACTCCAGCGAGTAAGTCTCTGGATTTTGTCCTTGAGCTTATTAAGAAACTGCAGAGGATGATGGTCAGAGTAGATTCTGAGCACGGGCCCATATGGTGGCAAATAAACAGTGAAATGGTGTAAACTCAAAATAATAGATAGCAACTCCCTTTCGATCACAGAATAATTCTTTTGTGCTCGGTTAAACTTTTTTGAAAAGTAGGAAATGGGGTGCTCAACATCCTCTCCGAACTCTTGCATCAACACAGAGCCGGCACCCACATCGCTCGCATCTACTGCCAAGACGAAAGGCCTGTTGAAATCTGGGGCACATAATAAAGGATGGCAACAGAGGAGGCTTTTGACATCTTTGAAAGCCTGCTCACACTCTGTTGTCCATTTAAATGGTTTGTTCTTTTCTAGCAAATTTGTCAATGGGGCGAGCACGGTGGAATATCCTTTGATGAACCGGCGATAATAGCCTATCATGCCAAGGAAACGTTGCAAGTCTTTCTTATTATGAGGTGCTCGGAAACTCTGGATAGCCTCCACCTTCGCCCGAGGGGGACAGACCTGGCCGTGGCCAACAACATAACCCAGATACTGCACTCGAGCCTGCACGAACTCGCACTTTGCCAGGTTGACCACTAAACCAGCCTCAGACAACTTCCGAAAAAGCTCACCCACATTGGCCAAATGATCGATCCAATTTGTGTCATAAACAACATCATCTATGTAGACTAAAACAATTGGGGACATCATGCACAACCCTGTCTATTAACTACTGAAATGTGGCGGGAGCATTCTTCAAGCCGTAAGGCATTACCTGGCACTGATACACTCCTCCACCCACCACAAAACTAGCGATTTTCTTGGCACGTTCTGTTAGTGGGACTTGCCAATAGCCTTTAACCCGCTGAGTACCAGCTAAATATTTATAAATGTACCACCCAGGACCGGCTGATTCTGATTTTTTTTTGTATTCCAGAAACAATAGCGAATGGGTTAGGAATGAAGGAAAAACCACGAAAAACCGATCAAAAAGCTCAAAAAATTGTCCTACAGAGCCCCCGAAAACGGATTTTACAAGAGTAAAAAATTGAAGGCAATTTCCCAAAAAAAACATGTTTTTACGCGCGTGCGCGCACGCGGTTGGACTTTGAGAGTTTTCAACCATAGGCATGGGTGCGTGGGATACTTATACAGTTCCCATACAAATCTGAGCCCTCTAGGTGCCATAGGACCAGAGTAATTGGGACCGGACCGGCCAGGACGCAAACCATGCGTCGCTGGGGTTTAGCGTTACATACATTGTGGACGCAAACCCTGCGTCGCTAGGGCTCAGTGGGTTAACTAAGTCCACTTTTGTGATGAACGTGGCTGCCCCAATCTTGTCTACCGAGTCATCAACTCTCGGTAAAGTGTGGTATCTGTCTTGGAGAGTAAATTTACCTTGCGAAAATCGACACAGAAGCGGATCTTACCATCAGGCTTAGGCTGCAAAGTTACTGGGCTTGACCACTCACTCCAGCCTTTCTTGATGAGGCCCTTGTCAACCATATACCTCAGCTCAGCATCAAGAGCGAGCTGCTTCTGTGGATTAACTCTATAAGGTGGTAATTTTATAGGCTTATTCTCCCCCACATCGATGTCATGCACCGCCCAAGATGTCAAACCTGGTGCATCCCCGAACACGTATGGATAAGCCCACAAGGTATTAAACATCTCCTCAACCCTTTCCGGAGGTAAATGGGTCAATTTCTCCCGCAGGGCCAAGTAACCGTTCTCTGTCCATGTCCCAGCCGGCACAGCCTCACCTGGGAAAAACTCCCTCTCCTCCTTCATGCCTTCTACAACCAGGAAAGGGCAACGAGACACGGCATCCTGGTCCCTGGGACCGGAGAATTGGGGAGAGTGCAGAGGGGGGTTGAGAGGCACTGCAGGAGCCTTGCCTGGCGTTCCTACAGTGCATGAACCACTAGCCCAGGGACCTGGGTTATCCAACCACCATCCACCAGGCCCGGGCTCACCCTGCACCTCCGACTCCAACTCTCCAGTCAATAACATAGGCAAGAAATTGACCGGATCTGACTCAACTTTCTCTATTGACCCGTTCTGAGCGGATACAGTAGCACAAACTGCCTCAGACAACTCCCCGTTAACACCAGCAGGTGACTGATCGGCGACCAGGCAACTCTTTCGGCTAGCCCCTTTTGGTGACATAGCCTGTGTGCCAGCCGCACGACAGTACCTCTTCAACATGTTAATATGGCAGAGCTGATGGGTCTTATGTCTATCTGGATTAGGGCCTACTCTCCCCGACCTTAGAAAACAAGTGTTTTAATAAAGCATCACTCTGCGGCGCCTCACCAATCTCCCCCGGTGCCATGGTGGTAAGATTAGGTATAGCCTCCAAGTCGGTCTGATTCGATGATACAGGATCAACCGGTCCTCCCGTAGGGACCCGATCGCTCCCTTCAGTATCACCTCTGGCACCGGGTGAAACGAGTGAGGAGCTTTCCGCTGAGCCTTCCTCCTCGTCCTGCACACCCTCGGCATCCAGCAGATCAGTCGAATCTATGGGTGATGCAGATTCAGTACTGTACATCCCCTCGATCAGATCTATCTCCTGCCCCTAACAAGTTCTCCGGCTGTGCAACCTGGGCCATAGTTCTCATGCTCTCACACACCGGAAACAAATCGGGAGGCAGCTTCATAGCCTCCTTGTTCCTCTCCTCCGGCTGTACCTGCTCCGACACCACTACCGAGGTGGAAAGACTCTACTCCCTGCCATATCTGCTCCAAGCAGAAAATCCATCACCCCCACAGGTAATGTGTCCACGACCGCTACCTTCGCCGTCGCCGTGACTACAGGACACCTAAGATGAACAGGAACGAGGCTATAACAGGCCTCAGTGTTTACACCTCGACATAACACAACCTCGTCAGATTTTATCGGCTTCCCCGTCAAGTTCAAACACATGGACTACTTAGCTCCCGAATCCCTAAGAAATTTGACTGGATACACCTTCCCACACATCTCTACTTTACCCTCATGAACGAAAGCCCGGCACCAAGCGAGCGAGGTTTCTGGACCTGCATTGGTACCTAGTTGAGACACTTTGTCGGGGGCAGGCTGTGCCACGGCCGTTGGCACCCCATGCTTCACCCTTCGGTCTGCCTCCAACCTCGGTAACAATGATTCACCCCCTCCTCCCTGGATACCAACCACTAACGACACAGGCTTAGCAAGCGCTGCAGAAGACTTTGCCTGTGGACAGTTTGGTTTAATATGTCCGGTCTGTTTACACCCATAACACCTAACAACACTGGAATCAGGTCGGGCTGAATTTTGTGCTTTTTTATTTGTCTCAACCGTTATTATTACGTGTGGGACCAGGGCCACTATTACTGTACTCTCCACTTCCACCTGCTCGGTACTTCTCGTCACGTGCAGTCGTGGGGGGGCCATATCTGGCACGATCAGTAAAACCCTTGGTTGCTAATAGAGGTGTCTCTGGTGATAGCTGTCCCCCTGGTATCTGAAAGGGGTGTGTCCCCCTGTAATAGGGGTGTCTCTGGTGATAGCTGTCCCCGTGGTATCTGAAAGGGGTGTTTCTGGGTAGATGACTCGATAGCCTTGGCGGGCAACCTATCTAGGGGAAAAAACCCTACACAAATTACCGATGGGCGACATGCTAATCGGTGCCACTTACAGGTGGCGATTTATATAACAGATAACAGATAACAATACTCGATCGTCAGCCCACACGGCAGCATCAGACAGCTTGCCGGGGCGCTTCTCACGGATCTTTTGGCAAAGCTCTTTGTCGACATTGTTGGTAAAGTGTTCTAGCAGGAAAAGCTCAATTGCCTCATTTAAATTTGTTACATTTTCACTTAAAAGCCAACGAGACAAACAATCACGGAGGTACTTAGCAAACTCAACATGCGTATGATTAGGCTTCTTCCTTGCATTACGAAATTTAAGGCGATAGGCTTCTGGTCTGAGTTCATAAGCCTTAAGGATAGACTGCTTTAAATTATCATACTCTACTAAGTCTTCCACTGACATCCTATCATTATGCCTCGAGCGCTTTTCCCTTGAGAACATTTGCCACCATTGCCGCCCAGCATTCCCGTGGCCACTCGAACTCCCTTGCTTTCTTTTCAAATCGCTGGAACCATTCAGTGACTTTGTCCTCGTCGAAAGCAGGAACGAGCTTCAGGCTACGAGACAACTTTAACTCGCTAGATTCCTCCCTGTGTACCGTGCCCACTTGTCCCCTTGTGTACCTGCCCCCGTCTACCTCAACTTTGGTTATTTGTAACTCCATTGTCATTATCTAAGTTTCTAACCTCTCCTGCATCTCTCTCTCTTCTCTTTTCTCCTGTCTCTCTCTCTCTCCTCTTTTCTCCTGCATTTCTCTCTCTCTCTCTCTCGCTCTTGCATTTCCAACTTCTTCAACTCTACTTGTACTAGAGCATCACTCGAATGCCATACCGGGGCAAAAGTAGGGGGTGGTGTAGGAACATAAGCGGGATGGTAACGTAGCTTAATCGTAGAAAGTCGGGCTGGGATAAATGGGGGGTGGGGAGGTGTAACCTGGCTCTATGCCGCCCAGCCAGCGGCAGGAGTAGAGTGTAAAGGATAAAATGGGGTTGAGTAAGTTGGGGCACACCAGGGGGCACGTCAGGCAACAACGGGGGAACAACAGTAGGACATGTAAACTGGGAAGACGTTATGCTCTCATTAAAAGGACTGGGTGTGCGTGGCGGAGAGCGAGCAGGTGTGATATAGCCTCCTGCCGGCACAGTTGTTGGCTCAGCCTCCTCTCGAACATCATAATAATACTGTCATATACTGTATACTGCTGACATGCTTCCTCCGTGGTAAGAAGAGCCCCTTCTACTCCCAATACTGATGCTATCAACCTCAATTCCTCCACCCTTCTCAACTGCATCTGTGCCCATTCTGGAGAACTCCGAAGGAACACTCTCGCATCCTCCTCACTGGTAATATGCAACGGCACGACACTCTCCCCCTTCACTCTTCCTTGTTGTTCAGACATAATAAAATATAAATGCTAGACACCTATTCTAAAAAAAAATCCTCTGATCAAAATAAATCTTGTTAATACTGCTGGTGCTATTTTGATTATCCTAGGCAAGGTCGCCACTGTTACGAATCTGGACCTCAGTTGTTTAGAGACGGTATACGAAAATAATTACTAATGGAAATGCACCTTGTCTCTCTACCAAACAACACCACGACGCAACAGGTAAGAGCACTTTGAACGCTTCCAGGCTCTTCTCAGGGCTTAAGGTGCACACTGCCCTGCTCCTATTCTGAATAATAAGTAGAACAGAAATAATCATGTAACTAACTAGCTACGAGAACTCGAAACCAACACCGGGATTAGCAATGCTGGGTTGGATAATCAAAACGGTTAAATACATATAGGCTACCAGCAGCCATCAACGTAAAAAAAGAGTGCAGGTGTACTTCGAGCGTAACAGGCTATGCGCGCCCTCGACAATACTAAACCGTGCGCAAACCAGCCAACGGTAATCCACTCTCAACCCAAGAGAGTTGCACATAATAATATTGCATATAATAATGTTCTAACAATACAAGGCAGTGTCCTAATATGGCTACTAACCTCGGGGTGATATTAGTGGAAGCAAGTTGCCCTGACCACCTCTAATATCACACCAGTATATCCTGCTTCAACCTGGGCCCCCCAGTGAGTTACCGCCCAAACAATGAACTCTTAGAGTCCACCTCCCACACTCACTTAACTATGGGGGGGGGGTCCAGATTGAAGCTGGATTCCTAATTAATATTAAACACTCTGTTGCCTCAGTTCGAAACCCGAGATAGGGAACACACAAGTGCTGGGGCAGAACCGTCAAGGTTGTTACCGGGTCCCAAGCACGAACACTGGGAAAAATATGTAGGGGTTATGGATGTGTGTGTGTTTTGACTGTCTATGGGATTAACAGTGCTTATTAGTAAGGACACCGACAAACCTCCCAGCTCTTCCCTATCACGAATTCCGAAGTAACCACCGGAGGTACAGAATATAGATAACAAAGGGAAAGATACTAAAATGCTGATCAGAGGAAAAGAATAATTAAAAGAAATTAATGTCTAGGATTCTCTGTTAATTACGTTACGTTACTATTATGCAAGCAAGGAAAAATAAACAGGGGCCGACTGGGGTGCCACAAGAGAGAGCTACCACCACCTATACTGTCTGGCCGCCCACGAGAGAATGAGTGAGCCTGTTCCTAGCGAAGCTGGCGGGAGCCAAGCTCAAACTAAAAGGGTTGCAATATATCACCACACGATATGATAACACTAAGACAATTCTCAAGAATAACTTATACAAATATATTCCTGTGTTAACATATTGACTAAAACAGAGTGGCAGATAAAATAAAGTACATCTTTATATTGCAACACAACTGAACTTACAATGGTCACATAATTAAGTAAACTCGTGTTGCTTAGCGAGAGAGCAACACTACCTCCACCTCACCCTCCCTCCCGCAAGAAAGCGACATTCCTTCCTCCACTTCCTCCCTTACCCAGCAACACCAGCCTTCAAATTACAGCGTTGACACTACAACACAACTTCATATACGAAACTAGTAACACTCTATTGGCTCATTCTACACAAATGTTTATTGAGACAAAAATGCTTAGAGATACGGCAAAACTAGTCATGAGTAATTGGAAGGGTATCGGAGAGAAACTCACAATGCCAGGTCTTTCAAATAGACTTGGCACAGCTGCATCTGAAGACAGCTAGGCGCCAGTACCGTCTAGTTACTCCTAAAAGACCCTATAGACCCTGCTCATTGTGACAATATAAATATATATATATATATATATATATATATATTCTCTTTTAAACAGACGAGGTTAAAGGCAATGGCAGTTTCAGCATTCAGGATTTTATTGTTATAGCTTTCAATAGTTCTAACAATTTTCCTCTGGGGTTCAGAGATGAGGTACAAAAGGTTAGCAAAATTCATGGTGGATCCAACGTTTCACAAGTAAACATCTTGCATCTTCAGGGAAGGAGAGGTAATGATTAGAATAGGGACAAAGCATCAAATTTATACAAAATTCGAGGATCAAGAATAGGGAGGTGGGCGGAGCTACTGGGTGTGTGGGCGCGGTTCATTGGTGGAAGGCAGTCTATTCGCGAGACGGGCACTAAATCTTATCGGTGGTTGGTTGTTGGCTGTGGGTGGCTGTGATTGGTTGGTGTTGTCAGTTGTGTGCTGAGCGCGGAAGCGTACAGGAGGGGGGCACAGGGCGAGAGGAAGGGGGGCAGTATGCCTGTAGCGCTTGCCTGAAGGAAGAATTTGAAGGTCTTGTGTTTGGTTGTTGATGCTGGGGTTGAGTGTTTGGATGTATAGAGCTTCTAAAATAGCTAGTCTTCTGGGGTCTGATTCTTTGTCGAGTATGGTGGTTTGTTTGTCTAGGTCGGCGCGAGTTAGGGCAAGATGGTGGGGGGCTTGATAGTGATCTTTTATAGCGGCAGATTGAAGGTGGAGGGTTAGTCGACGGGAAAGGCGAGTCTGTGTCATTCCAACATAGGATAGGGGTCCACAGTCCCCGGAGGTGCAAATATGCTGGTATATCACATGATCGTCTTTCGGTTGGTTGGTGGAAATGGGGCGGTTACGGAGGACAAGGTTGGAGGTCTTAGGAGATTTGTAGTAAATAATGAGTTTTATTTTATTGTCAGGGTTGGTGGGGAGGACGTTTTTGTGAATTATTTCTTTCATAATGGATTCGTCTGTTGTGTGGTCGGAAGACATGTAGTTTCTGTAGAAAAACGTAATGTTATTGACCGGGTTGGTGCTAGGGGGGTCTTGTTTGTACCATTTTTCTAGGTGGTGGTTGATGGCATTGGTGACGTCAGTGTTGGAATACCCATTGTTGACTAGGACCTGGGTGAGCCTTTCCATTTCATTGTGTGTGTCATTCCAGGTGGTGCAATGGGTGAGGGCTCTCCTGACATAGGCGGCGATGGTGGACTGATGGTATCGTTTAGGGCATTCACTTTCCCCATTAATACCTTACGAGCGGCCTATGCGGTTTATTTATATGTACCGCCCAGCGGGGTGTTTTTAGCCAAAATAGGGCTGTTTACGTGATCATTTTCATGCCTAAATAAGACCCAGAACGTAAAACAAGTACCTATCCCTGAAAGGGCATAAACAGAGCTTTCGAATGACACCATAACGATCCTTTTATGATGGCTAGTTTTCTTGCAATAACCGTGCAACGCGAGTGCAAAAAGCATGTAATTCGGTACTTTCCCCATATAATTCAGTATGTAGCGAGTGAGAGAGGGAGGAGGGAGCTGAGATTCGTGTCAGTAGGTTCGCCGCGGTGGTCTGGAGCAGTCATACGCTCGCTAGTCTCCTGCCACCACTTGTCTCTCTCTCTCAGCAACATTACGTGCTGAAATTGCCACTCGACCTATGTCGAGCGCCGCCACATAGTCCAGCTTTATTTAACTCGACTTATGTGGTGAGCCGCTAATTAAGGGTTAAGACATTGGCCATTGTTAGTAGGTTTGGTGTACACTGTAGTTTTGAAGCCGTGGTCGTGGAGGGAGACAAGGAGGTCGAGGAAGGGTAGATGTCCATCGGTGGTTTCTTCGTATGTGAAGTTGAGTCCGGAGGCGGCCATGAAGCGCTGCTGGAGGTCCCTGAGTTCGCCCAGGTCCTTCACCCGCACGAAGATATCATCGATGTACCTGCAGTAGACAGTGGGCCGGTGGGCAGCAAGGAGTTCCTCTTCGATAGTCCCCATGAAGAAATTGGCGAACAGGACCCCCAGGGGGCTTCCCATCGCTACACCGTCGATTTGCTGGTACATATTCCCGCGGGGGCAGAGGAAAGGGGACTCCTTGGTACATAGTTCCAAGAGCGTCTTCAGGGCCTTCTCCGGGATGTCCAGGGGGGGCGTGTTAGGGCAGTGGTAAACTCGACATAGGATAAAATCTATGGTCTTGTCAACGGGCACGTTGGTAAACAAACTCTCTACGTCGAGGGAGGCGATGATGTGGTCGTTAGCTGGGGGGGCATCTCGTAGAATTTCTAGGAAGTCATAAGCAGAGTTGAGGTTGTATTGCCGAGGAACAAAAGGGGTGAGAAGTTTGTTCAGGGCCTTGGCGGTCTGGTAGGTAGCAGTAGGGATCTGTGATATGATGGGGCGGAGGGGGTTCCCGGGTTTGTGGGTTTTTATAGTACCGTAAGCATAACCTGGGGTGAATTCGCCGATGAGTTTCTTCAGGTGTACGCCATCGGCTTTGGCATTGATAGCAGTGATGGTGGTGTTGGCTTTCCTTTTTATTTCGTCAGTAGGGTTGCGAGTGATCCTTTTGAATTTGTTTTTATCACTAAGAATGTCGTCCATTTTCCGTAGGTATTCTTCTTTTCCGTGTATCACAAGGCAGGAGGCCTTATCAGCTCGTCGGATGATGATGTTGGGGTTCTCTTTAACCCGTACAGCCCCAGCGACGCGTCTGACGCGTCGGCGATGTATGTAACGCACAGCCCCAGAGACGCGCCTGACGCGTCACCCTAATTGCGCCGACCGTAACCTCAGGTGTAGCCACTCAAGAGGGCTCAGATTTGTATGGGAACTGTGTACGTATCCCACGCAACCGTGCCGATGGTTGAAAACTCTCAAAGTCCACGTGCGTGCGCGCGAGCGCGCAATAACCTGTTTTTTTGGGATAATTGCCTTCAATTTTTTACTCTTGTAAAATCCGTTTTCGGGGGCTCTGTAGGACCATTTTTTAAGCTTTTTGAGCGCTTTTTCGTGGTTTTTCCTTCATTCCTAACCCATTCGCTATTGTTTCTGGAATAAAACCATTTTTTGAAAACCGGCCGGGTTCTGGTGCGCAAACATTGCAAAACTAGCCGGGGCTCCACGGGTTAAGTTGTTTAGCGGCTTTGAAGTGGTGTTTATTGAAGAGCTTGCTTTGGTGGGATCCTCTGGTTTTGGCGGCTTCTGCTAGTAGGGTGGGTTGTAGGGCTGGGGTGGTGGTGATCTTGCCGTCTTTCTGGAATCGTAGGATGTCATCCAGTAGGACTTCATATATATATATATATATATATATATATATATATATATATATATACAGTATACAGGGTGTTCCAGTAATGTTTTTCATAAATTATATGGTGGACTCATCAGACAAAAATAAGAATAAATTACTCTATGAACATGAGGTTGAGTATTTATAATAACGGAGTTATTACATGATTTAAGTTAACGATAGATATAATGCCATTCAGTCCAAGGGGTAATGTTGCCATTTTAGTGGATTATATCCATTTGTCCTTCGCTATCGCTTGTATCGTTTGTATCCAATCGGCGTTCTCTCTTCAGGCTAGCGAGCGGTAGCGAGCTGATGTTTTCGGTAGAAAAATCAAATCCGGCGAAGCCGGACATGTTATTCTACCGAAAAGTCAGATCGCTACTGCTCACTATCTTGAGGCTAGCAAGCGATAGCGAAGGCCAAATTGATATAATCCACTAAAATGGCAACATTACCCCTTGGACTGAATGGCATTGTATCTATCGTTAACTTAAATTGTGTAATAACTCTGTTATTATAAATACTCAACCTCATGTTCATAGAGTAATGTATTCTTATTTTTGTCTGATGAGTCCACCATATAATTCATGAAAAGCATTACTGGAACACCCTGTATATACTGTATATATATATATACTATATATAAAGCGTAAAATATCTTTAACAAAAAAATTGTATCCCGATGAGGATTTGCAATATATTTAATCGCTCCCATATATAACCCTAAAGGAGCTAGCGAGGCAGATAGATACCTTGCCCGCTACAGAAAACACGAGAGATCCGTATTTCAGCCATCCATATACACATTTGCATATCTATCAGGGGAGGCACTGACCCATCTCAGCGGCGAGCTAGGTTTTCCTATGCAACCCATTTCTGCCCCTTCGTGCATCTGGCCACGCTGGGTCTCAGAGGTTTTACTCTATACTTAAGGGGTTGATGGGTCGTTTCTCTGGTCCCCTTTCTTCCTCAGGCTTATCACCATTAGATTTGAGATTTTAACACGTTTGCCCCATTGTGTTTATCGATTTTAAGACCTTTTGCCCCATTTCGTTGTCAATATTTAGATATTTTGTGCCCTTTAGGTGTCGATATTTTCCTGGCGAGCGATAGCGAGCCTGTAGTTTTGGAGGAACGGGCATTTGACCGTGACATTTTCATACCGAAAAATGTACAAATGTAAAAAAAAAAAAAAAAAAATATATATATATATATACTGTATATATATAGACAACAAATAACCACTGTCCCCTTAATCTTTAGAAGATTATGACTCATTTTGACAGTTTCTTCTGGCTATTATTAGACGAATGTATTCAGAATAGAAAGAGTATATGGAAATCAGAGGGTTAATTGAGATGATCTTTTCCTTTTATTCCCACAGATCCTTACATAAACTGTCTGAAATCGTATAATGATAGCCATAATACATTGTCAAAATGCGTCATAATCTCAAAGCATTAAGTGTCCATGCGAATTTATGCATTTAAATGTCGGTAATAAACCCATTGAATAAAAGGGTAGAAATGTAAATAACTAAACCTAACGAATGTGTATGCTCTTCATATCCATCCTGAACACCTTGATATAAGTATGTGTATCTATATATATATCTATATATCTACTCAGGCCCAATCCCCACTGTTCTTTTTTTTTTTTTTTTTTTCTTCTTTTTGTTGGGGGGGGGGGGGGGCCGGGGGGGCGACTCAGGACAGAGCCAGAGTAGGGACAACACAAAACACAACCGTATGTATATGGAACTCATAAATAGTGTGAACTGGGGTTGAAAAAAATAGTCCTTGCATCTCGTCCATACTGCGAGAGTAGGGAGCTGAAGGCTATGAATATCTTTATATATTGAAATGTCAAATAATATAAGCTGTTACTGTAGGGTGGGGAGTTTCACGCCTGGTACGGTCGCGCTAATAAGTCATGTCCCAGCTGTCATTATGTTTGGCTCGCTCTGTGCTGTATTAATGTCTGCCAGATGTTGAATAGGGTGGGTAAGCGTAGGAACATGTTTGTATATTTCACTCGATATGAAGAAATGAAGCTTAGATATTATTAGCGCGACTGTACACTTGGATGCCATAATACATAGCCCACCCATAATTCGTGGAACCCATATGATTTTCTTTATGCAATTATAACTATCTGGATTGTTTTATGGATAGAACTTGCTTCTCAGCAAGTAGTATGTATAATTTTGTGGTTGAAGTATATTAAGGGGAGACAGACCATTTTTCTTGAACCCCTTCTCCCTAATGTTTAGCACCACTAGTTTTGAAAATTTAAGACTTTGGTTCCATTATTTTGCGGATTTTATGACATTTCACCCCATTTTTTTGTCAATAATAGGACCCTTCGTGTCATTTAGGTGTCGATTTTTTCCTGGCGAGCGAAAGCGAGCCTGTAAATTTAGGAGGAATCGGCCTTTGGCCGGGAGATTTGTCTACCGAAAAATGTACAAATCTATCTTGAAGGGGGTTCTAGGGGATTTTTTCTAAGCTTGCTGGAGGTCTAGGAAGGAAACTAACAAAAAATATATGAATACGTTAATTAATAGACCAAACAAACAGCCACTGTCCCCTTAATAACTATAAACTACTTCTTAATCAAACAACACAATTAGACTTAAGACACGAACTGAAATATGCAAAATACAAATTTATTTTCATTTCATGAGTATGTATTTGTGTGTGTGTGTGTGTGTGTGTGTGTGTGTGTGAAAGCTTGTGTGGAAATGCATGTGTGTGTAAGTGTTTGGGGTATACACGTAAGACGAATCCACATGCATGAGCTGGGGTTTATGAAGCGTGTGCACGTAATCAGGGATAATAGTTGGTGTGTGTGAGTGTGTGTGTACGGGAGAGAGAGAGAGAGAGGTTAATGACATTCTGCAATCTTCATCGGCAACGCGAATTCATTTTGATAATGAACGTTGGCAGATTGAAATACAAAATATCCAAATCGATGATGAATTTGCTCCAGTCTGCTATTCCTATTCCTACTTATAATTATTATTATTATTAATATTAACATTAGTATATATATATATTGTATATATATATATATATATATATATATATATATATATATATATATATATATATATATATATATATATATATATAGGTAGAGAACAATGATAGTAAAGCAGAAGGTTCTTCCCCACCCACCACTCCCTCCAGCTACGATGGCGTGGAAACAGTTGAAAACAAAATACCAAGACCTTTCCCCCCACTTCTTTGTCAATATTTAGACCTTTCGTGTTATTTAGGTGTCGATATTTTCCATGGTGAACGATAGTGGGCCTGTAATGTTGGAAGACCCGGAAAAATGTACAAATTAATCTACTGTAGAAGGGGGATCTAATGGATGTTTTTTTTTTTTTTGTGATGGAGGTCTAAGGAAGAAACTAGAAAAATACTGAATACATGCAATCGTCAGCCAGTGAACCATCTCCCTTTAGGCAATTATAACTATTTGTTGTACTCTACGTGCTTCACATGTCTCACTCCCTAGACTGGAACAAGACCTCACGGGCTGCACTGTTCATTGTAAAGCGGTGAATGTTAAGGCTCTCAGCCTATGCCCGAGAGGAAGTAAGTTGGAATATAGAAAAAATAAAAAAATAAAAAATAAAAATTGATATCTTTTTGGATAGAAGCTTTTCAATAAGTAGTATATACAGGCTATATATAGTTTTGTAGTCGATATATAGAGAGAAGTATTCAGATATTTGCTTCCAGAGACATAGCCTACATGTATAATTGGAAATATGTAAAACTCCACGAATATCTAAGAGTGAGTTAAGGGGACACTGGCTGCTTTTTTTGGTCTATTAGTTCATTTATTCATCTATTGTTTAGTTTCCTCGCTAGTCATCCCTCAAACTTAGAAAAACATCCCCTTGAATCCCCCTCAAGATATATTTGTACATTTTTCGGTATAAAAATTTCCCGGCCGAAGGCCGGTTCCTCTTATAATTGCAGACTCGCTATCGCTCGCCAGGAAAATATCGACACCTAAATGGCACGATAGCTCTTAACATTGACAACGAAATGGGACAAAAGGTCTTAAAATCACCAAACTAATGGACCTAACGTCTTAAAATCTGAAAACTAATGGGGCTAAATATGAGGGAGAAGGGGGCCAGAGAAACCAGCCCATCTCCCCTTAAGGACTGGCATCTGAGCGTACATCCGCCAACAAAGAACACTGGACAGAATTAGGCTTACTTATGCTATTACAGCCATTAACCCTTACAGTACCGACGACGCATTTTTATATTTTGATTCCAGCTACATTTAGACGATTATATTTAACTTAGGAAGGATTTATGAAAGCTGGAAGGGCGAATTGAGATAGGCTGTAGGTCTATTATTGCTAGACGTCCTTCTTAAGCTGAATATAATCGCATAATAGTTGCCAGAATATAATGAATAGGACGTCACCGGTACTGTGTGGGTTAAGGGGGCCGACCCGCTTTTTTTTTGGGGGGGGTAGTAGCCATTCGACCCCATTCAGCCTACTGTTTTAAGACGTTTATCCTCATCCAGGTGTCGATTTACACCTGGCGATCGATAGCGAGCCAGCATATTTTGAATTGTTGGCTAAATTGTTGACTATTTTTTGAATTGCTGACAACAATTGTACATTTTTCGGTAAATAAAATTCTCCGGCGAAGCCGGATTTCTCCAAACAATGATGGCGAGGGAAAAATCGATAGCTGAATGGGGAGAAACGTCTTATAAAACGGTAGGCTGAATGGGGCCGAATGGATAAAACCCAGAGAGAAGAAGCAGGTCGGTCCCTTAAGGAGATTATATTGCCATCAACTACACAGCCTTACACAGATGGTTCACTTTTTGGCCGATTTTTGCATGTATTCATTATTTTTCTAGTTTCCTCCCTAGACCTCCATCAAATTAAAAAAAAACATCCATTAGATCCCCCTTTAAGATTAATTTGTAAATTTTTCGGTAGAAAAATGTTCCGGCCGGAGGCCGGTTCTTCCAACATTACAGGCTCACTATCGTTCGCCAGGGAAAAAATCGACACCTAAATAGCACGAAACGTCTAAATATTGACGAAGAAATGGGGCAAATGGTCTTAAAATCTCCTAACTAATGGGCCAAACATCTTAACATCTGAAAACTAATGTGGCTAAACATGAGGGAGAAAGTAGTCCAGAAGACCGGCCCATCCCCCCTTAAACTATCCATATATTATTTAAATCCTGTTTTTTAGTTTCTTAGTAATAGCCTATACAGAAACAGAGATAAAATAGCATACTTAAAAGTTGTTATGTACCAGTTGCATCTGTTGAAGGGTGTACAATCGCGCTAATTAGTAATGTCTCGGCAACAAGTATGTTTTCACCAATAATTGGTAGCAGCAATATCTAAACTTCATTTCTCCATATCGAGTGAAATATACAAACATGTTCCTACACTTAGACACCCTATTCAACATCTGACAGAAATTAATACAGCACAGAGCGAGCCAAACGTAATGACAGCTGGGACATAACTTATTAGCGCGACCGTTCAAGAGAGAGGAATAATATGCCAGCAACATACACTAAGGTTAACCTCTTGAGGATCACGACGCATTTTGAAAGTTTATTCTGGCTATCATAAGACGATTCTATACATCTTAGGAAGGAGCTATGGGAGTCAACAGGGTAAAGACGGTCGTAACGAACCCTCTGACTTTCACAGAGCCTTTCTAGGTATAATCCTGTGTAGCGGGGAGACCTGTACATATATCTCAATAATTTGGTAATGTTACAATATATTCTTACATTTTGCATTCGTAAATAGTCCACGAATATACTAGATTTTTTTTTTTTTCTTTTTCCTATGTGAATGAGGGACACAAAATGCATAACTGCCTGCAGCGAGTGCCTCCCCCAGATTTCAAAGAGTGACGGGGCCGAAATCAAGGGACGTTCGAGCTAAAATGCCTGGACACACGGAGTTTGAAGCAATTTAAGTCACAGGAAGAGGGAAAGACTGATTCTGGGAGAGAGTTCCAGAGCTCAGCAGTTGAATAGAAGAAAGTCTGAGAATAGCGTTTTACTCTTGGGTTGGAGAGTTGCACAGATTAGGGATGGGATTGTGTTGCAAGGCTGGTACTACGTACCCTACGTAGAGGAGGTGGTATACACTGGGAAAGCTCTGAGGAACACTGATTATTGTAGCAGCGATAGAATAGTGAGAGAGATGCAACATTGCGGCGAAGAGAAAGAGATTGCAGAGAATTGGTGAGTGGACGGGAGTTAATGATACGAAAAGCTTTCCTTTCTACTTTATCTAGGAGTGCGGTGCGAGAGGATCCTCCCCACACATGTGAACAATACTCCATACAAGGACGCACTGTGCCCCTGTACAGAGCAAGTAGCTGAGCAGGGGTAAAGAACCCCTTGAGGCGGTTGAGCATACCCATCTTCTGGGAGGCTGCCTTAGCGAGACTGGTAATATGGTCTTTCGAAGTGAGAGCAGAAGAAAAAGAGACACCTAGAACATTGAGGGAAGATGAAGGGTTGATTTTTGTATTGTTGAAGAATAAGGGATAGTCCTCTGGAGGTTCCTGACGGGTAGTAAGGTGGATAAATTGAGTTTTGGAAGCATTAAATGTAACAAGGTTTTCTCTACCCCAATTGGAAATAGTAGCTAGATCAGAAGATAAGCATTTTATGGCTTCATTACGTTTACTTTTAAGGGACTTCTGGCTGGGGCGTTCTGGAAAACTAATTGAGTGGTGTAAAGTAGAGTCGTCTGCATATGAATGGATGGGACTAGATGTACAGTTGAGAAGATCATTTATGAAAATTAGAAAGAGAATAGGAGATAGGACAGAACTCTGAGGAACACCGGAGTTGATAAGATGAGGAATTGAGTGATGGCCGTCCACAACCGCAGCTATGGAACGGCCGGAAAGGAAATTAGAGACAGAGGCACAGATGGAGGGACAGAAACCGAAGGAGGGCAGTTTGGAAATTAAAGATTTGTGCCAGACTCTATCGAAGGCCTTCGATATGTCTAGTGCAACAGAAAAAGTCTCACCGAAGTCCCGAAAGTTGGATGACCAAGAGTTAGTAAGATAAGAAAGAAGATCACCAGTAGAGCGACCCTAAAGGAAGCCATACTGGCGATCTGAGAGCAGATTATGAGAAGAGAAATGCTTAAGAAATTTGAAAGCAAGAATAGTTTCAAAAACTTTAGAGATACAAGAGATGAGAGCAATTGGACGATAGTTGGAGGGTTGAGAGCGGTCACCCTTCTTTGGGACAGGTTGAATGAGAGCAAACTTCCAGCAAGATTGAAAGACGTTAGAGGAGAGACAGAGACGAAAGAGTTTGCCTAGGCAGGCACTGAAGCACAGTTTTTAAGTACAACAGGAGGAACACCATCCGGACCGTACGCCTTCTTAGTATTAAGCCCAGAGAGGGTAGAAAGTACATCTTTAGAAGAGATTAGGATATTAGGCATAAGTAGGAGAGAGGGGGTTGGAGAGGGAGGAATAGCACCGGAATCATCCAAGGTAGAGTTTCTGGCAAAAGTTTGAGCAAAGAGTTCAGCTTTGTCAGAGGAAGAAGTGATGGTTGTGCCATCAGAGTGGAAAAGGGGAGGGAAAGACGAGGAAGAACAGTTGTTGGAGAGGTTTTTGGCTAGATGTCAGAAAGCTTGGGAAGAGCTAGAGTTGGATAGTTCAGTGCATTTATAATTGATGAAAGAGTGCTTGGCAATCGAAGAACAGATTTGGCTTGATTCGGGGCAGAAACATAGGAAGAATGAGATTCTTGAGTTTTAAGGCGTCCATACCGATTGAATGTTTCCTCCTTAGGATTAGGATAGGTTATGTTTTGGTTATGTTAGGTTAAAGATATTGGTCAATGTTGCTTAGTTAATAGGCATCTACAAAAACAGTTCTCCCCGTTACACAGGATCTTACCCCTTTCTAATCTGTATACAAGCGTCTAATGATCGCCAGAATAAACTGCCATAACGAGACATAATCCTCAAGGGGTTAAGGAGACATTGTGGGAGAGAAACAACAAACCAAACGAGGAAGGCATGTGGGAGGACACGCTAAGACCCAAAATCCTTACTAAAGATCAAAGTTAGGTACTCAACCCCTCCCCCCCCCCTCCTCATCCCGACCTAGATGAGTTCCGCGGAGATGGAGCGAAATAGTTACGATGAAAAGAAAAAAAGAAAAATATCAGAGTGCATTGCAAGTTATTATAAGCGCAGGACGTCTTAATTAATGAAAGTATGTAAGGCAACGAATGAGGCAGGGAAGAAGCAAATTTAACCCTTGAGGATCATGACGCATTTTGAGAGTATATTCTGGCTATCATTAGGCGATATTATTCAGTTTTGGAAAGACCTCTAGCGGTCGAAAGGGTAAAAACCATCTTAATCATCCTACTGACTCCAAAAATTCCTTCCTAAACTGAATAAAATCCCTTCTGTACCGACCACGACTTTTATTACTCTACAAATATTTAGACGATTTTGTGCAGCTTAAGAAGGATTCGTGGTAGTAAAAAGGGCCAATTAAGATAGTTCAATGCCTGTTAATAGCTGGAGGCTCTTTTTATACTTAATATCATCGTCTAAATAGAGCTCGAATAAAATTTAAGAGACGTCGCCGATGCAGAAGGGGTTAATAATAGCAGAATAAGCTGTCAAAACGCGTCATGATCCTCAAGGGGTTAATTAAACGGACAAACAGAAAAGCAGAAAATACAACTAATACCGCTGCAAACATGAACGAAGATATCAGTAGAACGTAGTACAGGGAAAGAAGGAAGGAGGTAGGAAACAGTGATAAACAAGAAACGCAGAACAAGAGAAAGACTTTATTAGCAGTCGAGCGTAGAAAAGAGAAAACAACGAAAGAAGATGGGATGTAGGAAACAGCGATAAATAAGAAACACAGAACAAGAAGAAGACTTTATTAATCACTCCACCACCATTACGTAACTTTCATTATATTATGGTTACCATTAGACGATTTTCTTAAGATTGTAAACTACCTACAGTATACGACTCAAATGGATATAAAATATAATCTCAATAAGCCCTCTCTTAGTAACATAGGTCCTTCATAAACTGCATACAAGTTTGTAAATTACCTATACGACTCAAATGTATAAATATGATCTCAATAAACCCTCTTAGTAACACAGGTCCTTCATAAACTGCATATCATCTTATAATTTTAGGCAGAATCAAAGGTAAAAAGGCGTCATGGTGCTGAAGGGGTTAACAGTCGAGCGTAGAACAAGGAGAGAAGGAAGGAGATGGGAGGTAGGACAAACAGTGATAAATAAGAACCACAGAACAAGAGAAAGACTGTATTAACAGTCGAGCGTAGAAAAGAGAAAACAAAGGAAGATGGGAGGTAGGACAAATAGAGATAAATAGGACACACAACAAGAGAAAGACTATAATTATGAACAGGAGCGCAGGTGGGAGAAGAAAACAAGACGGAGGAAACTTAGACGGTTAAGGAGGGTGACCTGCTTTTGTTCTCTCCTTTTCTCTCTTTCTCTGGCTTGTATCCATTCGGCCCCATTCAGCCTACTGTTTTAAGACGTTTACCCCCATCCAGGTGTCAATATATTCTTGGCGAGTGGTAGCGAGCCAGCATATATATTTTTGTTGTTTACAACAAGCTAAGTTTGTACATTTGTTGATAGAAAAATGTCTCCGGCGAATGCCGGATTTCTCCATACATTGCTGGCTCGCTATCGCTCACCAGGAAGAAATCGACACCTGGATGAGGATAAACTTCTTAAAACAGTTGGGGAGGTGTGGCGGAGTGGTCTTGCCACTGGACTGGTAATCCAATGGACCCGGGTTTGAGTCCCAATATGTCAATGGGAAGATATTATTGGGATGAAATTTGTGCTGTACCTAGTTTCAGTGCATTACCACAGCACACCGAAATACCAAACAAAATACCCTCATTGTTCCCTGATTAAATAGCATTGTATGAATATTCCCATATTCAAAAATATGCTACAGGGGGGCAATGCCTAGTGAGTTAATTGCTCAATAGGTGGCGTTCTGAGAGTGAGGGTCCGAGCCTGGGGGATGAGACTGTGAAGCGCAGAGGCGGAGCAGCTTCGGAGATGGAGTTGCTTTGAGCCGTGAAGCTTCGCATGTCTCACTCCCTAGGCTGGAGCAAGACCTCACGGGCCTCACCGTGTTCAGCAGTAGAGTGTAAAGGCTATCAGCCTATGCCCGAGAGGGAGTAGTTGGAATATATAAAAAAACAAAACAAAATGGATAGGCTACAAGCCAGAGAAAGAGAGAAAAGGAGAGAAAGAGAACAAAAGCAGGTGGCCCCCCCCCCCCTTAAGTGGAGATGGGTGTATTTATTTGATCATTTATGTATCTTTGTATTATTATATTAGTTTGCTCCCTAGACCTCCATCAATCTTTAAAAAAAGAAAAAATATCCATTAGCTCCCCCTTCTAGATTAATTTTGTACATTTTTCGGTAGAGAAATTTCCCGGCCGAGGCTGTTTATTCCAAAATTACAGGCTCACTATCGTTCGCAAGGAAAAAAATCGACACCTAAATAATACGAAAGGTTTTAATATTGACAAAGAAATTGGGGCGAAAGGTCTTAAAATCGACAAACTAATGGGGCAAAACATTTACTATCTGAAAACTAAAGGGGCTAAACATGAGGGAGAAGGGGGGTCCAGAAAAACGACCCACCTCCCCTAAAGTTTACGTCGACGGTAAAAGAGCATGCAGCCAATAACCCTTTCAATACCGGTGACGATATTTTTGCATGGGTTTATTCATATGACTTTATGCAGCTTAGGAAGGCTCTGGGATAGCTAACAGGAATGCTTAATCCATGCAGTACCGGTCACATCCTTTTATGCAGCTTAGGAAGGCTCTGGGATAGCTAACAGGAATGCTTAATCCATGCAGTACCGGTCACATCCTTAATCCATGCAGTACCGGTCACATCCTTTTCATCATAATCTGGCAACTATTAGACGGTTTTATTCAGCTTAGGAATGACGTCTACCAATGAAAAGGCTACAGACTATCTCAATTAATTCTTTTAGCTACCATATATCCTTCCTAAGCTTTATATAATCGTGTAAATGCAGCTGAAATACAAACAATAAGACGCCGCTGGTACTGTAAGGGTTAACGAAGTCTGTACAGCATTTATACTGCTAGACGTACTTCCTAAGCTGAATGGAATCGTCTGCTAGTTGACAGAATGTAATAAGAAGAACGTCACCGACATTGTAGGGGTTAAGGGGGAGGTAGTCGCTTTTTCTGGATCCCCTTCTCCCTCATGTTTAGCATATTAGTTTTGAGATTCTAAGACCTTCGTCCAATTAGTTTGGCCATTTTTAGACCTTTCGCTCCATTTCTTTGTCAATATTAAGACCTTTCGTGTCATTTAGGTGTACATTTTTTCTTGGCGAGCGATGGCGAGCCTGTAATTTTAGAAGGAATCGGCCTCCGCCCGGGAAATTTTGCTACCGAAAAATGTACAAATTTATCTTCAAAGGTGGTCTTGGGGTGTTTGTTTAAGATTGATGGAGGTCTAGCGAGGGAACTCAAAAATAAATTAATTTATATATACATAGACCAAAAACCAAGCACTACCCTCTCAATAGGAAAGACGAGACAAAGTAAAAGACAAACCGCGACAAAGAATATAATATACACGAAGGGAGATAGGAAAAGGGGGAACACATGAGGAAAACAAAAGAAGATAGAATATACGTTGATGGTCAAAGAATATGAAAGAAGAACAAATACAACTAGGTGTACATTTTTTCTTGGCGAGCGATGGCGAGCCTGTAATTTTAGAAGGAATCGGCCTCCGCCCGGGAAATTTTGCTACCGAAAAATGTACAAATTTATCTTCAAAGGTGGTCTTGGGGTGTTTGTTTAAGATTGATGGAGGTCTAGCGAAGGAACTCAAAAATAAATTAATTTATATATACATAGACCAAAAACCAAGCACTATCCCCTCAATAGGAAAGACGAGACAAAGTAAAAGACAAACCGCGACAAAGAATATAATATACACGAAGGGAGATAGGAAAAGGGAGAACACATGAGGAAAACAAAAGAAGATAGAATATACGTTGATGGTCAAAGAATATAAAAGAAGAACAAATAAAACTAGAAGTAGAGCACCAACCGAGACAAAGGCCATAATGAACAAGAGACACAGAGATGGTAGGACAGGGGAAATAAAAATGAATGGAAATACGAAAGAAATTGGTAGGGAGTAGAGGAGTCTGCAGTCATTAACATTAAGAACAACGAGAAAAGTAGAACGTAATGATGGTAACGAAACAGCAGGAACGTGAGAAGATTCCGCGAAAGAACATTATATACACTATATATATATATATATATATATATATATATATATATATATATATATATTAAAAACATCACATAATATTCATTTTCACCGTAAGACATGTGATCCAACCGTAACTAAACTGTCTATTGGCGAAAGAGATATATAGAGAGCACTACTACTTCAAAGTTTCTGAGAATAACCATTGATGATCAGTTAACATGGAACCAACACATAATCAATGCTACACTAAAAATATCTAAGATGTGTGGAATTATTTATAGAACCCGAAGTGTGTTAACTGCCGAGGCTCTACGGAGTGTATAATATTCTCGAGTGTATCCACATGTGGTATGTTGTTGTAGTTTGGGGTAACACCTGTGCACCTCATAAAAGTCAACTCGTTGTAATGCAAAAACGAATTATCAGAACAATGCAATTTATGAAAATATATGAATCAACTAAAGAGGTGTTTCAGGAATGAAAGAAACTAAGTATTAATCATATAATTATATGAATATTTCGCAATTATTTTTGTTTAGGAATTAAAGAAACTAAGTATTAATCGTATATATATATGAATATTTCGCAACTCTTTTTGTTTTTAAGTCCTTGAAATTGTTAACCCCCTTTCAGAGCTATTTTCCGGTGATTTAACCATAATTACGGTACACGTAGAGTTAACTTAAATATTGATCTGCCTCTAATACAGTCTTCACAGCACCAACGGCACATTGTATTTGCGGGTGCAGTTTTGTGGAACGTCTTGCCAGATATTATATAACAAATTGCATATTTACAGTCATTTACAGTCATGTAGGTAGTAGGGGTAGGCAGCCCCGCCCAGGGAAGTACTACCGCCAAGGTTTCGGGAGACTCAGGGAATAGCCTGAATTCCATTTTCTCTCCCAGGCCTTGGTAGCTGGATACATATCTTTCTGCCTCACACATCAGGGGTATCAGGAAAACCCTCTTTATATAACATACACATCCAACTTCACGACATTGCCCTACATCGCTATCCTCTATCCATAAAATACTACTCTTCCCACTACATATCATACATGTAACACCATACACTTACCTTATAAACATGGCAGTACAATTGTTAAGAGCAAACCTGGTGGTCCCTCGGATATCCACCCCCGGCAGGGTTGGGTTATTGACACAGGGCCCTCCCGGTCGTCATCATGCGACTGTGTCAAGAGCATTGCAAACGTCCCAAAGCTGCTTGTCAGTACAGCTATTTCTTTAGTAATATAAGGGGACTTCACTCTAACATCAATTCTGTACACCAATGTCTTCAAGCAGAATCCCCTACTCTCCTTTTTTTGACAGAGACTCAAGTAACATCCACATCTGACACATCTAGATTTAATTTTCCAGGTTATCAACTGCTCCAAAATTTCAGACCTAAAGGTGGTGTATGTTGCTTCGCAAAATCTGAAATTGCCCTGGAGGAGGTTACTAGTTTCAATTGTCCCTATTTTGATTATTCTATATACAAATTAATTTCTGCTGGTAAATTTAAATACATATGTTGCATCTACCGTTCCCCAAATACTCCTCCAGAGCAAAGTCTTTTTGATTCTCTGTCCTCACAACTCAGTGTCCTCAACTTAAATGCTTCTTCTGAAATCACTGTGTTGGGTGATTTTAATGTCCATAATGTTGAATGGCTCACTCATTCAGCCAGGACTGATGATGCTGGTCTTGAATGTGAGCTATTTGCAGACTCATTTAATCTCATTCAACTAGTCAACCAACCCACCCGTGTACCAGATAATCCTAATCATAATTCCCACCTACTGGACATATTTTTAACAACCAATTCAGAAAATTATGATGTTACAGTGAGGTCCCCACTTGGATCTTCTGATCACTGTCTGATACAGCCGACCTGTCTATCACCTACCACACCTTCCCACTCTGAACCTGTTTTGGTGACTAAATGGCATTACGATAGGGCAGACTGGGAGGGTCTTCAAGGTTTCTTTATTGATATTCCCTGGACCTCTTTCTTTTCTAATGATGCACACTCCACCTTGAGCCACATACAAGATTTTGTAAAAATTGGAATGGAAACTTTTATTCCTCATCAAAAGTACAGTAAAAGATCTAATTCACCTAAATGGTTTGACCATAATTGTGCTAGAGTAACTGAACAAAAAGCAATAGCCTACAATGCATACACAAGATCAAAAACACATGAAGCCTTTAATTACTTTAGAAACATCAGAAATCATGCCAAAACTGTATTAAACCTAACTAAATCAAACTTTCTCCATAAGCAGGCAAATAAACTTCTAAATAATCCAAAATATTAACAAAATATTTTGGTCTACTCTTAACTCATTCAAATCCAACTTCACTACTGCTTCATCCATTCCACCATTAAAATCTCCGACTGGCAATCTTGTAAGTGACCCACGAGGTAAAGCTAACCTTCTTGCAGATATTTTCTCCACCAACTCAACCTTAGATGAAATAAATCAAGATGTCCCTGTACTTAATTTTAATTCACCTGAAACTCCCTCACTTAAGATCCACACCAGACATGTCAAAACTATTTTGCAGAATCTCTCAGTAGATAAGGCTCCTGGTCCAGATGAAATTCCTCCAATAGTACTTAAGAATTGCTCCTTGGTGCTCGCTCCTGTATTGGCAAAATTTTTCCGTCTGTGTACTCATACCTCATGCTTCCCAGTACCCTGGAAAGAAGCAAACATCCATCCAGTTCCTAAAAAAGGTGCCTCTTCAGATCCATCAAACTACAGACCAATAGCTATAACTTCCACTCTTGGCAAAGTTTTTGAAATTATATTAAATAATCACATAATTAAGCATCTGGAAAATAATAAATTAATCAGTGATAGGCAATATGGTTTTAGACGATGTCGATCAACTGCAGACATTCTTTGCCTTCTTACGCATCAAATCAACCAAGCTACAGACCAACATGGTGAAACACATACAATAGCACTGGATATATCAAAGGCATTTGATAGAGTCTGGCATCAATCCTTATTGTCGAAGATGTCACACTACGGCCTTGCATCATTAGTTCCACTAATTTCTTCTTATCTTCATAACAGAAAAATATGTGTAATGGTAGATGACCTTTATTCTCAATTTCACTCAATAAATGCTGGTGTTCCCCAGGGATCAGTTTTGGCCCCAACTCTGTTCCTCATTCATATCAATGATCTCATATCTACCACTCATAATCCAATACATTCCTACGCAGATGACTCAACACTCCACAGTTCCTTCACATTTACCAATTCTTTCACCCAACCCGATCTTATAAATTCAAAAATAAACACTGCAATTTCTCTGAACCAGGACCTTTCTAGAATTAATGAATGGGGACAAGAGAATCTAGTTTCCTTTAATGCACAGAAAACCAAGTACATTCAATTTTCTAACCGACAGAATCTCACTGACTCCCATATATTTTTTAATGATGTAAATATTCCCACTTCCCCTAGTATTGACATTCTCGGTGTAACATTAACTACTAACTTGAGCTGGACACATTATGTTAGAAGCATTGCTAAGAATGCCTCTAAAAAACTGGGACTCCTGTACAGAGTTCGAGAATTCTTCACTGACGAGCAGTTGGCCGTAATATATAAAAGTCATGTGCGCTCTCAGATGGATTACTGTTCACCTCTGTGGGGTGGAAGTGGAGTGGTTGCATTGAGGCAGTTAGACAAAATTCAAAATAAAGCTATTAGATTAATCAATAACCCTGCAATCACACAGGACCTTCCTACATTAGCCATACGAAGAAACGTTGCATCCCTTGCATTATTCTACAGATATTTTCACAGCAATTGTTCCGAGGAACTTGCTTCAATTGTGCCGCCTCTCCACATCTTTCCCCGTAGAACTAGGGCAGCTGAGAGCGCCCATGAATTTACACTTTCTCCTCCACAATGCAGAACTTCTGCTTATCAGAATTCATTTATCCCCAGAGCTACTACTCTTTGGAATTCACTTCCCTCGAATTGCTTTCCACAAACTTACAATCAACAAATGTTTAAATCCAGTTGTTACAAACATTTTATGAATGGAGGATGCCTTTAGGCACATGGACCTTTTTGTTTTATCTGTGTTTTTCCTTCCTCCGTTCATTGTCTCTTAAAAAAAAAAAAAAAAAAAAAAAAAAACGTATTATCAATGCGTGTAGGTCACATGTATTGCTACATAGGCTATCCTGATCCCTGCTTGGCTCCTCATATATAACTACAATGTATTATTACCAAGGGTATAGTGTCTAAACAATTATAGGTGTATGTATTATATACCATCACTATAAGTATAGGAATGATGTGCGTTTACTTGTATTTTTTTGTGGATATTTGTACGGGTTCTTTACTTTGTATGTATGTGTGTGTGTATGTACAGTATTTGTATATATTATGATACCGGTATACTGTAGGTGTTTACCATAGTACGGATTTACGATAGATACATGTTTTTTATTATTGTTTGCGTTTAAGGAATTATGTATGTAAACATGTTTTAGTAGTGTGTGTCTGTGCAGTAATATGTGTGGGTATATTTTGTGAGGAATGAAGAGATACGTAGGAGAGTGGGGCAGCAGGAACATTTGTCAGCCAGAGTGGACAGAAGGGTCCTGAGCTGGTATGGTCATGTTGAACGAATGGGAGATGAAAGGCTTACAAAGAGAATATGTGAGTCAGGTACAAGGGGAGATAGAAGGCAGGAAGACCCCCATTGAGATGGAGAGACTGTGTAAGAAAGGCTTTGGATGATAGAGGAATGACTATAGATCAAGTGGTGGTGGACAGGAGTGAATGGAGAATGCTTGTGAATAGTTGAGTGAACACGTGGTCATTTGGAGTAAGGGGTCGGGCGCAAGTTCGACTAGATAATAGTCCATCAGGCGCCTGGCCCGGGGGGACGATTAATATGAAGGGTGTGCCTGGAAGTGTGGTGGGAGGGCTTGTGGCTTTGGTTCCGCTGCATGTCTGCCTGCCGAGATCGGAACCTCTCCGGGTGGTCAGGGGCCCGGGAAGTGCTGGAGCGACCTTGGTAACACTGGTCTCTGGGTCTTCTTCTGGGTGACCTGGATGTGTGTGAGTTTGTGTTTTTTATCTGTGTTTATTTTTTGTTTTATGTTGTTTTTGTGTTTTCCCTGTTCTTGCTCTGTCTTGAGTCGGCTACCCCCAAAATGGGGATTGGGCCTGAGCATATAGATAGATATTTGTGTAATAATATATTTGTCTTGTAAAATGTATTAATGTTATGGGTGTATGTATGTGGGATTGTAAATCTGTGAATGTATATCTCCATGCATATTACTTATAGTGAAGTATGGGATATATTTACTATACATGTTGTTATGACAGGACATTTACTATACGTTGAATATTATCATTTATATAAGGATTGTAGGCTACAGTGTAAGAATTTAACTGTATGTACTTGATATTCTCACCTTTTATTGTTTGGTATTACAACTGAGGTAACATGGATGTCCATGTACACATTTACGGTATAGCCTAATATTATATTTGTCTGTATGTCAGTGTACTGTGTGCGTGTGTGTATGTACCGTGTATGGATATACTGTATGTGTATATTGAGTCACGTAGCGTATGTGAGCATGTTTGAGTACCAGTACCGATAGGTACTGTACGTCAATACCGCATTGTGTATGGGTGTATTTATGTACAGTATATAAGCACGGGTGTATGTGTCTGCTAATGTAATAATATGTTATTTAGAGTATGAATGTGAAATTATGAATATCTATAATATGTACAGTATGTTGATTGTGTGTGTATTATGTGCGGATGTGCATGTAACGTATATGTACCGGTATGGATTTATGTCGTAAAATTGTGATGATAGGAGTGTGTATATATTATTTTAATGTATCTATTTTTTCTTATAATTATGATGTGTATGTGTTCCTATTTTTATATAAATTATATAAAAATGAACTGCATAGGTCTGCAAAAAAACTTTAACTAGGCAGACCTTGCCAACACTACATTTGTTATCAAACATTGTACCATTCCTGTTTCTTTTTGTAAATACATTTATGATACCTGTATTTGATACCTTAACCCTTCCTTGGCGGCGCCCGGCTATAGTCGAGTGAAATAAATGTGGCCTATGTGGCGGGGCCCGGCTATAGTCGCATGCAATTTTGAGCACGTAATGTGCTCTGAGAGAGAGCGGAGCGGTGGGAGGAGCGTAGGTTACCTCATGACCGCTCGCCACGGTGGCCGTGGAGCTACTGAGATGTACTCCGCCCTACTCCAACCTCCCTCACTCGTTTCACACGTAATAATGTAAGGAAATGACCGTATTTTACCGATTTTGCCCTTCGGTTGCACGATCGTTGCAAGACAACCAGTGATCGTAGTAGGATGGTTCTGGTGTCATTGGAAAGCTCATTTAACGCCCTTTCAGGGATACATACTTGTATTACGCTCTGGATCTTGTTTATGCATGAAAACGAGCACGGAAACAAGCTCGTTTACGGTAAAACCCCCCGCTGGGCGGCACAGTCAAATATACTCCACCACCCGCTCTTTGAGTGTTAAACTAAAACTCATGACGACCCAAGGTCTGAGGCAGTGGTGGGTGAGGAGATAGCATTATGCTTTGCTAGCTTTACCTTCCACTGCTTAGCAAATTATATCTCAGACTTAAATCCGGAATACCTGGTAGAGAACGTAAGGTCTGTGCAGTCTGTGTATCTATGTAACTAACTCTCTCTCCACCACACAGGGAGGTAGTATAGCTAGAACACACACACACACACAAATATACAATTAATACATTATAATAAATAATTTAATAAATATAGGCCTACTTGCTCCCCCCCCCAAAAAAAAAAAATGCCGGGAAACGCGCTCGTGTAAACACTAGCTTTCTTAAATACGGTGAACGGAAATGGAAAACAAAAAAAGAAGAGAAAAGAAAAGAATGAAAAGAAAGAAAACAGAAGTCATACGTAATCAAATTCATAAGAGATAATAATATTGATCTCGTCAAACAGCTCTTAGACTACCTCATGCCTTGGTCCTTATTATAAGATAATATAAGTTAGAGTTAAGCCAAAAAACTGTTCCTCAGTACATGTTCAGCCTACGGCTGCAATTATCAATAAACCGTTTATTATTATTATTATTATTATTATTATTATTAACACACACACACACACTAAGCTTAAAATCACTACTAAAGACTAAAGTTTAGGCCCTCAACACCACCGCCTGGGCTTCACACGAGTTTCATTAAGGCGACTGTTTTCTCCCCGTTAGAGACTTAAGAGTTCTCGGCCCAGTACACGGATTAAACGCAGGTACTCCTCCCGAGAATGTTCGGGCGAAGAAACACTTAGGCAAACACACACGTAAAGTAAGAGAACGCAAATAAAGTAAGAATATACACATAGGTAATGTAAAAAAAACAAGTAGAGTAAGAGAACACACGTAGGTAAAGTAAGTGTGCAAACGCAAAGTAAAGCAAGTGTCACACTATGCCGAATTAAGTGCCGACGCTCCACGACTTAAGGAGTGGCGGTAGAAGGGGGAGACCACTGCCGAGTAACGTGGGTGATCGAGGGACGGGACGCCCAAGGCGGGCACTATGGATGGGCACGCCGCCTAATGGCAACTGGACAGGGTCGAGCGGCAACCATGCAAGACCTAAGGGAGATAAATGACGCCGCCGGGGCGGCTTCATGAGCCGTAGCGCGCAAACTGGTTGGCGACAATGCTCCTGACACCTATAAGAGGTAGGGCGGCGCCTATATATAGTACGGCGGCGATGGACAGCCACCCTATCACACTGGACCCCACTCCGTCAAACTTGACCCCGACCGAGGCAAACCGGTCCGTCGGAGGCGACGTTTTTTTGTGTGTGGGGGTGGGGGGGGGAGGGGTTAAGCTTTTAGATCTAGGGAGGAAACTAAACACATAATAAAAAGATCCATAAATGACCAAATAAATACGCTCATCTCCCCTTAATTAAGTGGTTCTTTGAGTAATTGGTAAAACAAGGCCATCTATAGTTAACACTTTCAGTACCGGTGACGTCTTTATCGTTATAGTCTGGCAACTATTAGGTTATTGTATTATGCTTACGAAGGGCCTGTAGCAATCACAAGACCTCCATTCCTCTCATTTATCTCTCTTATCTCTCTTAAAGATGCGTAGCAACGACAAACAAATAATGAGCTTCGGGTGCGGACGGACCCTGTGTTGACGAACCCCGACCGACTATGGACAAGCTTACGGACATTCTCAGAATAGGTGCATGGAACATGAGTGGCATGAATGATGGTACAAAAGAGAGAGAGGTCATAGAAGTGTTACTGAATGCCAGGCTGGATGTATGTGGAATGACGGAGACCAAATGGAAGGGTACAGATGTGAGAGAGAGGGAGTGTGGAATGGGTGTGTGTGCTGGAGTGAGTGAGGGAAAAGCGAGAGAAGGTGTGTATTTGTTTGTAAGTAACAAATGGAAGGAGCGTGTAAGAGAATATGGGTCTGTAGGTTCAAGGATTGTATGGGTGAGAATGAAAATAGGAATAGAAACGTGGGTGATTGTGTGTGTGTATGCTCCGACAGAGGATAAACTTGTAAGAGAGAAAGAGGAGTTCTGGGTGAATGTGGAGGCGTGCCTGGATAAGTTTGACAAGAACGAAAGAATATTTCTGATTTTGGGATATGAATGGTAAGGTGGGTGATAGGAAAGTTGACGGACTGGTGGGAGGGTGGGGGGTACCGTCAGAGGTGAATGGGAATGGTAGTGCCCTTGTGGACGTATGTGTGGGGAGGAGGTTGTGGATAGCCAACTCCTTCTTCCGACACAGAATGATACACAGGTACACATGGAAAGTGGTGTGGACGATGAAGGATAAGACAGTGGTGGAACGAAAGTCACTGATTGATTATATATGTGTGGATGTAAGAATGAAGACATTTGTGATGGATGCTAGGGTGTATAAGGGTATTGAAGGGGGTCTGTCTGATCATTATGTAGTAGTAGCTAAGGTTAGGATACAAAAGAAGGGGGTGAGGAGAGCTGGAGGGAGGCGAGAGAAAGGTGGAATGGTGAGGAGGGTGGAGAGGTTACAGGAGGAGGAAATCAGGGAAGAGTACAGGAGAGCAGTAGAAAGACGACAAGGTGGGTTCGACCTGGAAGATATGGAGGAAGTGGAGGAGATAAGCAAGATGTTTAAGGAAGAGATCTGTGCAGCATGTGAGGAGGTGTGTGGAGTGAGGAGAAGAGGGAGGGGAGTGAAAGGTACAGCATGGTGGACAGAAGAGGTAAAAATAGCTGTGGAAGACGAGAAGAAAGCGTATAGAGAGTGGTTGGGTAGTAGAGGGAATGAAGATTTGGAGAGGCAGAAACGAGCGAGGTACGTGGAGAGAAAGAGTGGTGAAGAGAGTAGTGAAGGAAAGTAAGAGAAGAGTAGATGAGGAATTTGGAAGGAATCTGAGTGTAAAATGGAGGGAGTGTAAGAAACTGTTCGGGAAAGAAGTCAAGAAAGTTAGGGAAGGTAGGTAAGGGAAACAGTAAAGGTGTGAAAGATAAGAATGGGAATGCTAGCCAAGAAGTAGGAGAGAGTCGAAAGATGGAGGGAGTACTTCAACTAGTTGCTAAATGAAAGGAATGAAGAGCCAGCAAACATAGTTGGATATGGTATGGGAGGGAGAAGAAGAGAAGTAGTGGGGGAGGAGGTGGGGATCAGGAGGTCAGAAGTGTGGGAAGCCATGAAAAGAGTGAAGTGTGTGGGGAAATGTTGAGGTATGGTGGTGAGATAGTGATCGAAAGGGAATGGAAAATGTGCAAACTAGCATGGGAGAAGGGGAGTGCACCCGATGACTGGAAGACTGGTATAATAGTCCCAATATATAAAGGCAAAGGAGAAAGAGGCGTGTGTGGTAACCACCGAGGAATATGTCTTCTAAGCGTAGTAGGGAATGTGTACAGTAGGGTAGTGATTGAGAGACTGAGAGTGAGAACGGAGAAATGGATAGGGGACGAGTAGGGAGGTTTTTAGGAAGGGAAGAGGATGTGTAGATCAGATTTTTACCCTGAATTGTGTTGTGGAGAAGTATCTGGAGAAGCAACTAAAGGTGTATGTTGCCTTTATGGACTTGGAGAAGGCCTATGACAGAGTGGATAGAGAAGGTATGTGGAAAGTAGTTAGAATATACGGAGTAGATGGCAAGTTGCTGAAAGCAGTGAAGAGCATGTATGAGGATGCAAAGGCGGCAGTATGTGTGGAGAATGAGCAGAGCGAGTACTTTGACCTCAATGTTGGGTTGAAACAGGGGTGTGTGATGTCCCCGTGGTAGTTTACTGTATATATGGATAGAGTCATGAAAGAAATACTAGGAAGAGCAGTGGATGTTGGTGTATCGCTGAAAAGGGAGGAAATGAGTGGAAGCTGCCTATACTGCTGTTTGCGGATGATACAGTTCCGATGAGCGATAATGAATGGGAGTTGCAGGGTCTGATAAATGAGTTTGGAACAGTGTGCGAAAAACGGAATTTGAAGGTAAATGCGGGGAAGAGCAAGGTTATGGCCTTCGAAAGGGGTGAAGTCACAGAGTGTGAGGTGAAGTTGAACGGTGAAGCTATGGAGATCGTCAGATCTTTTAAGTATCTGGGCAGTGTGTTGAGTAAAGATGGGACTATGGATGAAGAAGTGCGGGAGAGGGTGCAACAGGGGAAGAGGGTTGTAGGAACGTTGAAAGTAGTAACAAGAAATAGGGTGGTCAGTATGGAAGTGAAGAAGTCCTTGCATGACAGTGTGGTAATCCCGACACTAACTTACAGAAGCGAAGCATGGACGTTCGGGAAGAGACTCAGACCAAGAGTGAGAGCGGTGGAAATGAGTTACTTGAGAAGTGCATGAGGCGTTACATGGAGGGATAGACAGACGAATGAGGTAGTACGAAGGAGGTGTGGTGTGGAGGTAGATGTGCTGGAAAGTGTGAAAAGGAACAACTTGAGATGTTTCGGCCATATGGAACGTATTGAAAGCGAGAGAATGACTAAGAGGGTGTACATGAACGAGGTGGAGGGACAGAGAGGGAGAGGTGCAAGGATGGAGTGAGGAAGTATATGAATGAAGGTGGTGCTGATTGGGAGGAGGGGCTTCGACTGACTGGGGACAGAGGTGCATGGGGGCGGTTCGTTCGTGGCCACCCCTTTGGGGATCACGGCGTCAGACAATAGATAGATAAAACTCCCATAGACCGTTCCTAAGCTACATAAAATTGTCTAAGTAGGGCAGAACTAAAGCAAAACAGACGTCACCACCATTGAAAGTGTTTATAGATAGTCACTCGTTGATGGGATCGGATTAAGGGTACAGTGGTGATTTTTGGGGGTCTATTTATTTATATCATCTATTTTTTAGTTTCCTCGCTAGACCTCCATCAAGCTTAAATAAAACACCCCCAAGACCCTCTATCAACGATGTTCCGTGCGACATTGCCAGGTCGCGGACTCATGGTATGCCCTCCCCCTATAACGCCGCCTGGGCATTACCGGGTTGCTGCCTGACGGCGACCTACCTTATAGCGGCATCTGACGCAGACAGGTCTACGCCCTTGTACCGTCTGACGCCTACTGGACGCCACCTGCCTACCGTCCCCATCCCATCCATTTCCTTGACCTCACTTGCCGCCGACTCAGATTATGAGAGTTGTTCGTGTCAAACTTTTCCTGAAGCAAGGGTCACACTATGCCGAATTAAGTGCCGACGTTCCACGACTTAAGGAGTGGCGATAGAAGAGGGAGACCACTGCCGAGTAACGTGGGTGATCGAAGGACGAGATGCCCACGGCGGGCACTATGGACGGGCACGCCGCCTAACGGCAGCTGGATGGGGATCGACGGGCAACCATGCAAGACTTAACCCCTTCTTTACCGCAGGACCATACCCGCGCGAGTCCTACCCTCCCCTTCCCAAACCGAATTTTCCCGCGCTCCCGCTCGTTCGTGGGGTAGTTTATGTTTTATCATTACATCGTTAATTTTGGCTATATTTCTTATTTTTTTATGTTGTCATGTAGATATTGACCATGAGATGTGTGTATCATATGTTAAAATAATTTACATATAATATTACATGCGTAACAAATTGCTTTACTAATCCTTTACTATACAGATAAATATAATGGCTGGAGATATAAAAACATATATAATGAAGACAATAATGATTGTATTACTCACCTTGTAAGTGTGGATGAGATCCATTGACAATGAGGTAGGTACAGGTAGAAAGTAGGTGAAGTAGGGCGGTGCGATGAATGGTAGGCGCGGCGGTGCGATCAAAGGTAGGCGCACCGCGGCAGGTGAGGTGGTGCACTCCGAGGCTGGTGCACCATGAGTGTCAGAGTGCTACTGGGAGTGCCAAGCCTGATAGTGCTCCACCGAGCACAGACCAGGCTGCTGAGGGCAGGCAGGGCAATATTTCCTACTGAATTTTGCCCTACCCTCTTTGGAACACACTCGGCAACGCTTTTGAGGTCTTTTCTTGTTGTCATTGGCAGGTATTACAAGCAGTCCATGGCAGATACCAGTTTCACCTTCCCTTGTTGCCCCCCCTCCCTGCTTGGCCTTCTTCTTCTCTTTCTTTTTAGGCGATCTTTCCTCATCTTGCACCACACACAGAGCACAATAGCCGAGAGAGTACTTGGAGAGAAGTTCATGGGCGACAAGTTTTATGTATCTCCATATTCCATCCACTTGGTATATTGGCGAAGATTCATGTAGATCGTACGGGAATTGAGCAACATTCTGCAGATCATGTGTAGGCCGATCTTCTTGAACCATGCATACGACTTCCTGGTGGGGTCAGTTGGCTCCAAAAGTTGGTCCACCAAGTCAACTGAACCCATCTGTTCGTTGTAGCGCTGGATTGGTACTGGTTTCTTGATAAATTCCTCCTTACCCCCCCTCACATGGCGAGTACGTTCCACGAAACCTGCCTCATATTTGGTGGTGATGACATTCACTTCCTTCGTGTCATGAAACTTGACCAGCAGAATCTCATCTTTTCTGGCGAACAAGGTTTGCCCTTTTTTAAGTTTTTCATCCCTCACAGTCTTGGGTACACCTCGATTTGCACGAATTGTGCCTGTAGTCAAAGTGTCCCGGGCCAACAGGTACTCAGCAAGGTGGAGGGAAGAATACCAGTTATCAAGGATGACATGCCTTCCCTTCTTCATGAGGTCCAACATCAGAAACACAGGTACTCGCTCTGACTTCGAGAGGGGCTGTAGTTCAGGGTCATCCAACATCCTGTCATAGAGGCGGGGTGTGTACAGGCAAAAGTTCCATGTATACCCCCTGGCACTGGGTGAACTTGGGCAAAGTGCAAACAGCTTCAACCCAAAGCGTTTTCTCTTAGTTTTTATATATTGTCTGAAGTGTAATCTGCCTTTGAAAAGTATGAGAGCTTCATCAACTGCGAAATTGCTTCCAGCAGAGAAATACAAGGTAGTTTTTTCTTGCAACAATGAAAAAAAACTGCCAATCCTGGTCATGGGCATCTTGGGCTGTGCATCATCTGGGTGTGAGTATCTAATGAACCTCATGATTTGAGAGAACCTGTTCCTACTCATGATGGAGGAGTGGTACACAGGAGGGCCTCTACACATTATGGAGGTGCTCCAGTAATCTGATATCTTGGGCAATTTGGTTACCCCCATCAATAATTGAAGGCAAATAAACACATACATCTCATCTTCCTTCACGTCTACCCACTTCCTTCCCATAAATCTTTTTCTATTCTTGGTAGGGTTCTCCCTGAAGAACTTATTAGCCCTCGCATTGGTCCACAGGCATAAAGTATTCACAATGTCCTTCGAAATAAATAGTTCAAAGCAATCCAAGGCTGTCATTTCCTCTGCCTCATGTTGTTGAATAATAGCTGGATGCACATCTTCAAAATCTTCAATAACCTGTGGTAAATTGGTGGGCCGCTGGTCGGCAAAGGGATCTGCCAGGAGATGAAATGCGGGAGGGCCAGCGGCGGCAGTGGGGGTGGGGGACAATGGTGGGGAGATATCATCATCAGTTTCACTTTCCTCACTACCGCTAACATCACTGTCATTCTCGGGTAAATAATCTTCATCCTCGTCACTAATGGAGATGTCTGAGTGTTCCTCATTGTCATCTGATACATCTAAGTCACTGTACAGGTCCACTTCCTGGTCGGATTCACTAGGTAAGGACGCCATGGCACTGGTAATAATCCTGTGGCACCCTCACGGACGCCTGTCGGAGATACACTGACTCCGTCACTCCCTCCCTCCCCACCCTCATGGCTCAAGCCCAAGGCCACGTGACTGGCAACCAGACCCCCCATTGCCATGTTAGTTATTTCCATGTTATATTATATCACATAATATAGGGTATTATATGTACAAACACTAAACTATATACTGTAGGGTACAATGACCTAAAAAAAATATTTGAGTCATTGGCATAACTCTATGCCCCATGACAGGGGCATGACAATGATGTGTGGCATCATTGGCATAGATGCCATTTGCCAACACATGGGGATCATAATAGCACCCAAACCGCAAAATATGAAGCCTTATTGACTCCTATTAGGGTCCCGTGTACCATAGTACACGAGACCGAGTCACGGTTCTTCAGCCAAACTTTTTTTGCGAGCACGGTAGTACACGTTTTGGATATGCGGTAAAGAAGGGGTTAAGGGAGATAAATGACGCCGCCGGGGCGGTGTCATGCGCCGTAGTGCGCAAACTGGTTGGCGACAATGCTCCTGACGAGCGGCTCCTATAGGAGGTAGGGCGGCGGCGATGGACAGCCACCCTGTCACACTGGACCCCTATTCCGTCACACTTCATCCCAACCGAGGCAAACCGGTCCGTCGGAGGCGACGTTTGTGTGTGTTACTCAGTTACTCAGTTACTTGTTAGTCAAGGGGAATCCACGCAATGCGAGCTAAGCTCATTATTATCGCGCCTCCTTAACTGGGAATGTATTGCGTGAAATGCATGTTAAGTGTTTTATGTACTGTTGGAATGGCTGTGGATGTGTGTGTAGTCTGTATTTAGCCAATTGGCGACATCGGAAACGAAGGCTTAGGGTGGATCTGTATGGTACCATTCTCACTATAGATGGTACCGTCTCGCCCGAAGGCTTAGGTAGCCATCAGCTTAGGTGAACCATATGATACCCATCTCGCCTTGTACCATTTTTGCCAACCCCAGATGGGACGTCACAATGTCGTCCACTTATTCCAGGTACCTATTTACAGCTAGGTGAACTGAGGCTAACACATGAAAGGAGACAAGCCCAATTTGTCTCCGCCCGGCCGGGGATTGAACCCCCGACCCCTCGTGTGTGAGACAAGAGCTCTACCTACTAGGCTACGGGCTGTGTGTATGGGGGGGGGGGTATTAAGCTTGAGGTCTAGGGAGGAAACTAAAAACATAATAAAAAGATCCATAAATGAGCAAATAAATACGCCCATCGCCCCTTAATTAAGTAGTTCTTTGAGTAATTGGTAAAACAAGGCCATCTATAGTTAACCCTTTCAGTACCGGTGACGCCTTTCTTGTTATAGTCTGGCACCTATTAGGTTATTGGAATATGCTTACGAAGGGCCTGTAGCAATCACACGACCTCCATTCCTCTCATTTATCTCTCTTAACTCCCACAGACCGTTCTTAAGTAAGCTGCATAAAATCGTCTAAGTAGGGCAGAACTAAGGCAAAACAGACGCCACCGCTATTGAAAGGGTTTATAGATAGTCACTCGTTGATTGGATCTGATTAAGGGGACAGTGGTGATTATTGGGGTTTATTTATTTATATACTGTATTCATGTATTTTTTAGTTTCCTCGCTAGGCCTCCATCAAGCTTAAAAAAAAAAACCCAAGACCCTCTATCAACGATGTTCCGTGCGACATTGCCAGGTCGCGGACTCACCGTATGCCCTTCCCCTATGACGCCGCCAGGGCGTTACTGGGTCGCTGTCTGACGGCGACCTACCTTTTAGCGGCGTCTGACGCAGACAGGTCGACGCCCTTGTACCGTCTGACACCTACTGGACGCCGCCCGACGCCACCCGCCTACTGTCCCCGTCTCGTCCATTTACTAGCCGCAGACTCAGCTCATGAGAGTTGTTCGTGTCGAACTTTTCCTGAGGCCCCTGACGACCTCTCCCGACGTCTCTCTTAGGTTGGCACCCACCCACGTCGCGCGGCGATTTAGGCAAAGACCTCGTTACGACCCTTAAGTCGTGGAGCGTCGGCACTTAATTCGGCATAGTGTGACACTTGCTTGAGGCCCCTGACGACCTCTCCCGACGTCGCTCTTGAATTGGCGCCCTCCCACGTCGCACGGCGATGTAGGCAAAGACCTCGTTACGACTCTTAAGTCGTGGAGCGTCTGCACTTAATTCGGCAGTGTGACACTTGCTTAAAGCATACACACACGTAAAGAGAACACACACAGGTTAAGAGAACCGCCCTCTTTTTAGGCTTAACCAGCTCAAAATCCTGAAAATGCCATTAGGTGCTTACTCAACATCCCTTCATAAGCCAGTGAAATGTTATTGGTGAAAACCCACTGGATTTTTGTTTTCCAAACGTTTCCTGCGCTTGCGTTTTAGTAGTGCTATAGTTTTTAACATTTGTTTTACCTAAATTGAAAGAAGAAAGCAAAAAAAAAAAAAAAAAAAAACATATACCGGTATAATTATATATGTATATATATATATCCTTGACCTAGTTTCATAGTCACATATACCTGTGCCATATTGCACTTAGATTGAAAGTAAGACCTGGAAGTTGGGTAATAAACAGGGCGGTCCCCTTAAGTAACTATACAGACACTCAAAGTAGCTACAGTAAGAACACACACACACGTGAAGTAAAGTAAAGAAGCACGCATAAATATAGAACACAAACGGACATAAATATAGCACACACAGTAAAAATACCCAAGTACAAAGCATGAGCACACACACGAAAAGTAAAAAGTATACATGGAAATTAAGATAAAACATTCTCAAGGAACAATAAATAGTAAAACAAGCATACACGTAACGTAAAAATACACAATAAAATATGTAAATAAAACACTCACCCACATACACACACATACACATACACACCTACACTCCCAAACAAGAACACACACACACGATCACACAGACACACACCCATTCCCTTGCACACAAAACATGGAAACAGTAACATAGACGCCACCGCAATGTACACATAAGTCCAATCTTCCGGACGTTATAGCCAGACTCACTCACTCACTCACTCTCTCTCTCTCTCTCCGAATTATTCTTATTAATACAAATTAATATATATATGTATGTATATATATAATCAGTAGGTGTGTAAGTGTAATTTACCTTTCAGAATAATGTCTTTCTATTATCCGCCGGAGGAGGCGGAGGGTGCGGAGAGAGCCTTCTACTGTGTTCTCCAATTCTTCTACTATAAACTGTTCCTGTCTCTAGTAGTATTAGGGCCGGACGACCTAATAGGGACCGCAAAGTCAGTGTGGTCTGAATATCTGTAGTAGCACTGTGGAACTCTACACACATACAAGCACGTACGCGCGGGATGGCTAAAGAATCTAGGAACAATAAAAAGTAGGATATAAGTATAATATACAAATATAATACATATAGGCCTAAATATAATATACATCAATATAATGATAATATTCATGTAAGGTAAACAATAAATATGTTATCTGAATAAGTCAGAATTAGCTGGCAATACTGGTGTAGTGGTGCAGGGATACCACTTGCCATTAATGTGTTACCTGTGTTTGTCCTGTATATTACTACAAAGAAGACTATGTAATGTTCACGTTGTGAAGACTAAATCGTCCTTCATTAAGCAGCCACCAATAAAACAGAAATATGTATTCTTATAAAATCGAGTAAAGTATGTTGTGGCAGCCAGCAGGTTTTATATGCGTTGCCAATCAGTGGATATAATAACTTGAATATTTAAGCAAATCTAAGAACTTTGGGTGAATGATCGGGATCATACATAGCGATGTATGCATTTTTATTTGAGATAGGCTTACATTCCCTTGTTTAGTATATGTTCTAACAATGATATAGCCGAAATCAGATCTACTAATCCCAATCTTTGTACACCATCCTACACCAGTATTGCCAGATAATTTTGCGAGCCCCAGAGCGAGGGTGGGTCAGCTGGAACTTTGACAACTGTATACGTATGGGTGCGTACATCACACGTGCGTATGTAGTTCGTAAGGTCAGATTTTTTGCCGAAAGTCGTGTGTTGTTTGGCTAACTTGCATTTTCTGCCACTTCAAGCAATACGGGGAAAAGTACGGCTAAGTGTGACGCGGCCTTAAGGTGATATTCAGACACTTATCGAGAACAACATGTATAACTATCTATCTATCTATCTATCAATTTATAAACAGTACACACACACACACACACACATATACACACACACTTGAATGTAATCAGATACTTTTCGCGAAAACTTAGAAATTAGGCTTATTACTACTAACATAATTTCCCAATTACATCAATTAAATTTCCCAGACTGAGCTAAACACCACCCAACCACACAAACTCACGTTCACTGACCCTTTCCTCTCTCTCTCCATCCACACAGACAAGGAGTCACACACACACACACACACAACCAACCACACGGATGCTTATACACACACTGTACACATACCTCCGTTTTGACCACCGTCTGGGGCGGACCTACGTCATCGAGTAGGTCCGATCACCTGTGGGCTCCGGCGAGCGGGAACCAAGGTCTATTGTTCTCTGATTCGCAAGCTTCCGATTACGTATATTTATGGTGCCCATGATATATTATATCGGCATGTACTGGTCACCAATGAATAGTACTCACCCTATAACCTATGCATACACACACAGGATGTACGTATAGTGCGTATTTATAATGTAACCAAGGGAAACACCTGCCCTCTCCGCCACGGACACAATGTTGGGCGAGTTCTGAAGTACTGCCAATGTTTATAGCCCAGGAGCAAGGTGAAAAGGTAGCCCACATTTTTAAATAGTCTCATACTTTACATTTTGTGAAGCCAGAGTTGTATAGAAGTGTAATTTGATAGCTGTGCATGGTATCACGACGACCAATTATGGATATTGTGTAATATGTATTCCGAAATCAAAAAATTTAGGCTTGAAGTACAGTCAGAAACCACAATTTCTGAGACACCTGGATAGGGCCCAGACATTTGGAGCGTATCGTTTCTGGGCGACAGCCCACCTTAACCCGTATAGCCCCAGCGACGCGCCTGACGCGTCGGCGATGTATGTAACGCACAGCCCCAGAGACGCGCCTGGCGCGTCACCCTAATTGCGCCGACCGTAACCTCAGGTGTAGCCACTCAAGAGGGCTCAGATTTGTATGGGAACTGTGTACGTATCCCACGCAACCGTGCCGATGTTTGAAAACTCAAAGTCCACGTGCGTGGGCGCGAGCGCACAATAACCTTTTTTTTTGGGATAATTGCCTTCAATTTTTTACTCCTGTAAAATCCATTTTCGGGGGCTCTGTAGGACCATTTTTTAAGCTTTTTGAGCGGTTTTTCGTGGTTTTTCCTTCATTCCTAACCCATTCGCTATTGTTTCTGGAATAAAACCATTTTTTGAAAACCGGCCGGGTTCTGGTGCGCAAACATTACAAAACTAGCCGGGGCTCCACGGGTTAACTATCACGAGGCCACACACGTATGAACTCACGCTTCGAGCCAACAGAGGCTTCACTCAGTCTGCCACGTATAATAATATAGATGTTATGTTACGGTACGCAATCATAGGCCTATTATGGATATTATAATGACAACAATATTTTTGTTTAATTTATTCCCTTTTGTATCTACATTCAACACAGACACGAAAGAATATCCTCATAGGTTGTAATAAATTAACAAACACTTCCAAACCGACCAGTGAATGGACAAGCTCTCTCTGTGTGTGTGTGTGTATGTGTGATTCATCAGACGTCATCCGTTGTAGTCTACATAGTAAACACATACTCACATACGGTTCATCCATTTGTTATCATGCCTTTAACCTTGTTGAGCTGGATTTGTCTATATTACAATACATCAAATCTTATAATACTAACATCGACAATTTATCTACAGCTATTGTTAAACGTAATATCACGATGCTATTCTTATATTGGCTTTACCCTTTGGAATTTTATATACACTTTCATATTCAGTTAATACCGACTACATAAACATATCAGACACCAAAGCTTTACTTTGATATTACATAATACCCACCTATGTCACTACTCATAACCCCTTCCGTTTCACACCTGAATTTCATTTACCAGAAGATATGTAATATTATACTAGTTCCTAGTATATTATGTCATGAACACACCTATAGCAGTATGCGTCTATCACAACGCATATCGGTCAAGGGACTGGAGTTCTCGAAGAGAGGCTCCACTCCTGACGTTATTCTTGACTTACAGTGTGCTGGCCTAATAATCCAATTGGGTTGATAGGCTCTGAAGTCCTATTTTAACAATAAAGAACATTGGTTCACTTATAGATAACAAACAAACACACACACACACACACACACACACACATACTACGGAACACTCGACTACAGCTCGTAACTAGCCATTCACGTCATAATCCCCCATTGATGTTTTACACAATACCTGTGTATGACACATCAAAGCAAGGTAAACATTTACACCAATACAGAACATCCTCCTCTTCGAAATTAATACAAGTATACATGGCGTGACCACAGGGAACATGGAAATGAAGACGGCTGTGTGGGGCGTGGGGGAGGAGGTAATGAACCTAAATTACCAGATTTCGTAAGAGCCAATGACAACTTTTAAGGTTGGAGCCCGAGTTATTCTCGTGGGGCAGCAAGAAACACTGCAGCATTGCATGGCTATGGGTTGTTGAGGTAAGTTTACACACTCAACGTGTTCGTTCTACACTTTGTATTAACTACACAGTTTGCAAGGGTTGAGTTTAGTATTGCATATTATGTAAGACACGTGATCCGCATGCTTATATATTAATGTGTTTTTCCGCTAATAATTAACATTGCGTCATATGTATTGTCATATTTCGGCTTCATCCTGTGTGTCATTACCCATCGACCCACCGCTTGTCTTCCCGGTCCCCCTGCCTGCTTACCTGTTGCTAGCCTGGCGTGCGCACCTCAGCGTTACGGGCATATTGCTTGACGAGGTAAGATGGATACCCAATCTGTTGGTTCTACCCTGGCCAATTTACCCTATCATTTTGCAAAGTTTGGCAACAATGCGCAACATATTGTGGAAACTACCCCCAAGCATATATTTGCCATTTTTGCTATGTGTTAACGTTACACAACATATTGTGTTCCAGATGCTTTGTCCATGTGGCAATCTGCCTGCTGGTCTGCTTACCCTCTTGCCTGCTGGTCTGTCAACTGGTGTGCCTGTTTGATACCTGCTTCTCAACACATTGGTAAGTTTTGCATCACTGTTGCTGGGTTGTGGACTTTTTCACAAGCTGTGCTGTATACACATTCGTCCTATTAAACACGAAATACCCACATATTAAATGAAATAAAGGCCTTGCTATGCTCACATAATACAAACCGACAATAATGCAAACCATTAATGAGACAAATGACACTTGGACCAATTCACATGGAGGTAGGATATACAATAATGAAAGTTAACTTCTTTACATGTGACATTAACCAGTATTATATCGGGTTGGTATGATAACTCATGGGATACCGTTGTTCTATGGCTACCTTACAGTGATATTTAATGAAGTTCGTAACGGTAAGTGATAAAACCGCTACTTGTGAATGATATTCCTTGCTGGTAAATACCATTAATTGCATCTTTATTCGAACAAATCTTCTGCTGTAAGCAGTTTGAAGTGAAATGCCTTCTATATTAGGTTTTATTATACACCAATCATGTGTTTTGCCATTTCCCAACAACCAGTCGGTGGCATTAGTGAGGCAATCGCTGCAATAGTCTGGTGTCTGGAATATTTTTAACAGAGAGCAGCTTATATGAAAGTCGGCGACTGGGAACACGACAGGTCATCATATCTTATTTTCATTTAGGAACATTACAAGGCAATTAATAGTTGAAAATATTGTAGATCATTTTATGAAACCAAAGAAGTAATAATGCACGCAGGAATATTTATAAATTACATTATTCACTTGTATTATTGCTATGAAGATGTCAGCGAGGTTCGATGTAAATGAATTGGAAGGTGTCTGTGGCTGCATTAACCATTATCAGTGTTGTCAGTCGTTGGATGGAAGTCATCGTGGAAACATTGTATCTGACTCTTACCTATGATTTTGTAGATGAGGTAACAGGAACTCGGTTTTATAAATGCTAATTAATTAATATTTAGGGATAAACTGACAACGTTTAAACTGTTGTATGCGTAAGGCCAAATCGAATTGTAATACAATCGTATTGCATTAGTCAGACATCAATAGTAATAGATTCAACTATACTGAGGTTAATAGAGATAATTTATACATAGTTCTTACTGCTCATTTTTGTTGTTTTTACTATTTTCATCAATAGTTTCACACAGTGTTACCTTCACAGGTTTCACGAATTGTATTCTTATCTGTTTACCATTATCACTATTATTACAAATAGTATTTCTTACTACTATTGTATCCACAATATTGATTTTGTTGTTAACCAGGACCCACTTTACTATCCCCGAGATATAGAGCTCACCCCCCCCCCCCCCCTCCCCAATTTCCTACCTCCACTTTCCCTCCCCTTTACCCGCCTCCTCCCCCTTTCCCCAGAGAGAGTCGAAGCTTGCGTCTTCACTATAAACAATATCGCTCTTCTGTAAATATAAAATGTCTTACTTAAGATTGGGATAGGGGTGAGATGTTTTTTTACTTTATATTGTAAATATAAAAAATCCATTCAAATATTCACGGCACTGTGATTGTAATCTCTAATTTGTCTCGCTTGAATGGTGACTATACACATTATTCTCTATATGACGTAGGACATTGTATTGATCTGTGTTGGTGGTATTATTAATATAGGGCATACAATTAATTTGTGTTAATATATATTTGTTGTTATTGTAGGTATGGGTGGAAGACCACAACGCAATGTGCGAGCTCCAAGGACACGTGCTAATCGCCCTGAAGTTTTCACGAGGAGAACCATAATAGAAGCTGAGGGGGGTAGGGTCCAAGTAATAATCAACAACAGGGTGTCAACGAAAGCCAAGTCCATTAATTTTAGTCTGTATTATTGTATATGCAAAAATATAATTGTAGTTTATATAATAAATTATGCCTTTGGAATGATATAAAGACCAAATCAATGCAATAACCTGTTAATTCTCCTATATTTCTTCTCATATACAGTATATTCTAGTCTTCAGACAAAATTGCTCAGGTTTGACATCCTGGGCAACGTATGTAATACTGACCTGTAATTTGTAACTAAGTTTAAAACATAATGATAATGTTCCATTCTTTGTTTTAATAAGACGTGGTTTGTGCTCTGTGTAATTAGTTTCATTTATGGCAACCGGAATTACAAAAACATGGTGTCAACACATTTGTGTCATTACAATGCAATTCCAATTACCAATACAATTGAAATATATCAATTCAAATTAATTAATGCGTAAAAATATATAATACATTCAAATGTATTATAATTCGGAATATAATTTGAACTCATCAACCAAATCCAATCCAATCCTATAAAAGTATGTCCTCAATTAAGTTATATTTGAAACCTGTTCAATGAAAAGTCGATTCTAACCATAGATATAATTGAGCATTAATCTAATGGAAAATAACATTTAAAGTTTGAATTACACTTCTATGTTTTGTATAATTATATAATCAATGATCTTTGACATAAGCCAATTTTGTCCTTTAAGAACCAAAGGTTCGAATTTAAATAATTATTGTATAAACATTCACGTTCTTTACCACCCAGAAATTCAAAATGATCGTGTCACCTTGCAAATAAAAATACAATATACAATATACATTATTTGAATTTAAAGAACTATAATTATTGAAGCAAAGGCATATTACAGAATAATAAATTTGTTCTTTATGTTTTGTAATTCCGATTCATATCCAATTCAGGGACTTTCATAAATACCAATTAATATCATGATTTACCAATGTCTTAAATATTTGTGAATAGCGATTTCTCAGACGAAATTATTTACATGAGATAAGATTTATAGGATTCCACGGGTAGTTCAAAACTAGCGATACAGCATCCCCCAGCAGGAGGTTTCAGGCATGTTATGTGTGTGCACACAATATAACACACACACACACACACGCAGAAATCCTGTTCATTCACTGTGCACTTTGGGAAGTGTTTATATTCTTAATGGCTTATAACCTATGGGTAAATTTGTTCATGTCCGTGTTTAATGTAGATACAGGAGGGAATTAAAATAAACAAAGGTAGTTTTGTTATTTATGTATCCATAATATGATTGTGTACCGCAGCTTAACAACATTAATAATATACGTGGCAGACTGAGTGAAGCCTCTGTTGGCTCGAAGCGTGAGTTCATACATGTGTGGCCTCGTGATAGTTAAGGTGGGCTGTCGTCCAGAAACGATACGCTCCAAATGTCTGGGCCCTATCCAGGTGTCTCAGAGATTGTGGTTTCTGACTGTACATTGCCTCTTTTGATGCTAGTGCTTGTTAATTTAACTTGGATTTCAGGCTTTTTAAAGACTCTCCAATATTTTAACTGTTTACATAGTGCATATCACGATAAATTGTGTCAAGCAATACCACAAAGACGAATAATTTGTCATCTATACTTAAGTAAGCCCAACTGGGCGAGCTAAGAGGTAGTGTGGCAACATTGGATTTCACGCTCGTGAAGTTTTAACTCCTGGGAGAGCACACACGGCCAAACGGACCTGCGTCATCGATGACGTAGGTCCATCCCAAACGGAGGTCAAAACGGAGGTATGGGAACCGCGCTTTAACCTCATCATCCGTCCTCTCCATTTCTCCTGCTCAATGTTGCACTCACTTAGTAAGGCCCTGTGCGCTGACCGCGAAGTCAAGGGTTCGAATCACTCAGCTATCCCGATGGTGAAGATTGTATTGTGGTCCCTCCCTACCCAAGCTGCTCAACTATGAGCTTGTGTTAGTCTACACGTACTTGTCACCATTGCATATGCATATGTATTAAAGTGGGAACTCGGCACCTCACGGTCGAAAAAGTTAGCATGTATACCCTCATAGTTAAAGTAGAATAAGTATTATACTGTACCTAGGTTAAGCAAAGCTGTGGGTTTTCAGCCTCACGGCTGCAACTGAGCAGTAAACCAACAATTAATATTATAATTAACCCTTTCAGCACCATGACCCCTCTTTACCTATGATTCTGGCTAAAATTAGACGATTTTATGCATTTTAAGAAGGACCTATGTTACTCAGAGTGTTTATTGAGATCGTATTTACCCCTTTGAGTCCTAGAGGTAGATTATAAGATAAAGAAAATCGTATAATGGTAACCAACAAGTACAATAAAAATTACGTCCTAGTGTTGAAGGGGTTAATACATACGGAAACCCACACACTTACTGTACACATCTATTCTCCCAACCTCTTGCTCACACACACACACACACACACACACACACACACTAAACAAAAAACACACACACACACACACACACACACACTCATACTCCACAATTCCCCTCCCACTCCCTCTTTTCACACATATACTCATGAACACCCACACACACATACTCATATTGCACTATTATTCCTCCACCTCTCACCTTCCAACCACACGCTTACTCATACACACCCACACATACTCGTACACACACAATACTACTCATACTGCACTATCCCTCCCTCTCCCCCTCTACCTTCCACCACCACACATAAACTCACACAAACTCACACAATACATACTCATACTGCCCAATCCCCTCCCCCCCACCCTCCCTCTCTCCACTATATATATACTCACAAACACCCACACACCCACTCCCTCCACCACACAGACACACACAACATACTCACAAACATTCACACACACACACACTCACACAATACGTACTCACACAATTGCATCTCCCTCCACCACACACACACATACAACATACTCATAAAACTCACACAACATACTCATAAAACTCACACAACATACTCATACAACTCACACAACATACTCATAAACACTATCACACACACACACACAACATACTCATAAAACTCACACAACATACTCATAAACACTCACACAACATACTCATAAAACTCACACAACATACGCATACAACTCACACAACATACTCATAAACACTCCCACAACATACTCATAAACACTCACACAACATACTCATAAAACTCACACAACATACTCATAAACACTCACACAACATACTCATACAACTCACACAACATACTAATACAACTCACACAACATACTCATACAACTCACACAACATACTCATAAACAATCACACAACATAATCATAAACACACACACACACAACATACTCATAAACACACACAACACTCATAAAACTCACACAACATACTCATACAACTCACACAACATACTCATAAACACTCACACAACAGACTCATACAACTCACACAACATACTCATAAACACTCACACAACATACTCATAAACACTCACACAACATACTCATAAACACTCACACACACAACATACTCATAAACACTCACACAACATACTCATACAACTCACACAACATACTCATAAACACTCACACACACACACACACACACACAACATACTCATAAACACTCACACACACACACACACACTCATAAACACACACACACCATACTCATAAACACTAACACACACACACACACACACACACACACACACACAACATACTCATAAACACACACACACACACACCATACTCATAAACACTCACACACACACCATACTCATAAACACACACACACACGACATACTCGTATGCACTCACAAACACACAACATAATCTATTCATAAACACTCACACACACACATACAAACACAACATACTCATAAAAACTCACACACACACACACACAACATACTCATAAACACACACATACAGCATACTCATAAACACTCACACACACAACATACTCATAAACACTCACACACACCCTCCATCTGTGTGCAAGTTTTTTCACAATTGGACAACTTGTAAGCCAGTCACGGGGGAAGCTTTGTGAGACCTCGAGACTTTACTCACAACTCTCTCTCTCTCTCTATCTATTTATCTATCTCGCTCTCTCTCTCTCTAGCTCTTCCTTTCTATCTGCCCTTATCACCTAAAGTCTACCCTTCTCTCGCTCCTCTCTCTCGCTCTCTTTTGTAGGGCATATTTACACCGGATGATTATTAAACCTCAGCACCATAATGCCTTTTTATACCTTTGATGTTGGCTACAATTACACGATTTTATGCAGTTTAAGAAGGATCTGTAGGAGATAAAAGGTTAAATACTGGCCCAATTAACCTTCTGAATGTTATATACCCTACCGGTACCTACTCTAAAACAAATCGTCTAATGATAGCCAGAATAGGCTGTCAAACGCATCATGATCCTCAACGGGTTAACCCCTTCAGCACCATGATGCATTTTTACCTTGTGTGCTGGCTAATATTACACGCTTTTATACAGCTTAACCTCTCGGCTACGCATGGGGGGTATGAGACACCACACGCCTGTACGCACATATTTGAGCTGTTCCCATCACTAACATTGTTATTTTACCATAAATATCGTTAATACTTATTCATATGCGCCTATTTTACCATTAGTATGAAGATATTAACCAGTTACAACAATAAAACAAGTGGAAACAGTGTTTGGCTGGTCAAAATCGCGAAATGAAAGCGAGAGTGTGTGTGAGTGAGTGTGAGCCAACCTTCCATTCACGAAGCTTTGAGAGACACTGGAGGTACCTCTCAATTCTCTTCCTGACTTCTCCCCTAATTCCCACGCTTGGTAACACTGATGACACCCTGCTAGCAACTCGCTAATGTTAGCACGAAAATAGACCACAGAATAAGGGAATAACAGGGAAAATAGGTGATAATTGAAGGAGGGAGAGGGGGGGGGGGAAGTGGGGAAGGAGGGGATGTGGAGGAGTGATATTTTGCATGGCCCAGGGGCAAAAAAAAAAAAAAAAAACGGTTAAAGTTTTTTTGGGGTGTTTTAAATGGATTTTTTTAGGCCCAAGATCTTAAGAGTCTTCCCGCAGTCGTCCGGGGAAACTCTTAAGAGTCTTCCCGCAGCTCCTGGGTTAAGAAAGACCTATGTTATTCAAGGGGCTTGTGAAGATCGTATTTACTTCTTTTAACCCTCTCACGACTATATGACGCAGAGGTTGCCAGATTAGCAATAAGAAATAGAGTTCTCTCACTCTTATAATTACCTCTCCAAAATTAGTTTTCTGCCCACAGCTAACTCAAAGACAACCACAGAGGTTAAAGTAACTAAACTAAAGGTTTCTAAATACCCCTGATGGTAACAAAGGCTTTAAAGTATCCCCAATAGGCTCAACATTGCGTCAAGAACGTGAAAGGGTTAAGTTAAAGAGGTAGGCTACCGGTATACATTATAAGCAAAAGAAACTTGTCTAATGGTAACCAGGATAGAATGGAATAACGTAATGGTGGTGAAGGGGATAAGTAATTAAACGTTTGCTGGGGATTGGCATAGATTTACATAAATACAGTGGCCACACTTGTCCTACGATCCTAGAGATACGAACACGAGTAAATTCTAGTAGATATGGTAAACACAGTGGAAAGGAAAGTAGAAGAAATAAGAACATAGCTTATGGCTCTCTCCTCACCCACCATTTCTACCGCCGTCCCAAAGAACAGTTGATAACGCAATAGCGAAATGTTTAATTAATATATCATTCAATACTTACATCAACTATAGATATCATTTTAATTGGAGGACTATCTAGTTATTTTTTATAGCAAAATTGTAATGCCCTAATCTCCAGGAAATACACCTACTACGGAAAGTACAGTCGGGCTAATAAGTGATGTCTCGGCACCAAGTATATTTCGATCAATATTTGGTATCGGCAATATCTAAGCTTCATTTTTTCATATCGAGTGAAATATATAAACATGTTCCTACACTTACCCACCCTATTCTACTTCTGACAGACATTAATACAGCACAGAGCGAACCAAACATAACGACAGCTGGGCCATGACTTATTAGCGCGACCGTACACCCTCAAGAGTAGCCTCAGTCGTAGTGAGAACATCTACCACACCTGCCTAGCTCCGCCCCTTGCTGACGTCACCACCCCATCCCTTCCTTATAGGAGCCCACCTCGCTTTTGTTTCTCTTTTTCCACCTCTCTCTTTGGCTTGTATATATCCATTCGACCCCATTCAGCCTGTTTTAAGACGTTTACCTCCATCCAGGTGTCAATATTTTCCTGGCGAGCGGTAGCGAGTCAGCATATACAGTATATATTTGTGTTTTGACATGAAGCTAAATTTGTAAAAAAAAATATAGAAAATAGTCTCTGGCGAAGCCGGATTTCTCCATACAATGCTGGCACGCTATCGCTCACCAGGGAAAAATTGACACCTGGATAGGTTTAAAGGTCTTAAAACAGTTGGCTGAATGGGGTCGAATAGACACAAGCAGGGAAAGAGAGAATAGGAGAGAAAGATAAAAAAAAAACGGGGACCCCCCCTTATCACACGAGCGCTTTTTCCCTCAACATTTATCCTCAACACTGGTCTGGCAGTTTATGAGGTAAACATTTAAAATATTTCGGTGGCCTAAGTTCATCTATCATCAGTCTAGTTGCCGATACCAGTGCAAAATATTCCAGAAATGTTGCCAGAAATTGTTTGATCATCGAATGTTGACTATAAAAGCTCTCGTGTGATACCGGCTTTATACCTATCACCTGCTCACCTACCTACACCTGAGCAAGCCGGGTCAAGGTCAAAGTGTTACAACCCCCCCCCCCCCCCCCCCCTCCACACTCAGTAGGGAGTGACCTTCTTGCTCCCAAGTCCAAGCCGAGTAAGAGCAGCAAGAAATCCAGCAAATACCGAATGGTAGAAAGGTTCATTTGGGCACTAGGCTAATGCGAGTTCAAATAAATCATAAAAAACAGGTCCATTAGCTCACCTCCTAGTAGCTCATTGACACATTATAAGGTAGACTACTCAGTACTTTAAAGGTACAGTCACGGCGGTAAATTGTAGACCAGGGGATGAGCCCCTTTCTAGGCACCACACACGTGTATCGCATCCGAACACAGTCTACACTCAGTGAAACTGGGTAGTTTACACTGCCAGGCCGCGACCACTACTGGGTCGCCAGTCAGTTGGCAGAAAACATTATAACAATGGTTTAGACACCCACACACACTTAATTATATGATTTTAGAAAGAGTGTGTATAAGCCAAAAATACATTAAGTCCCGGATAGAGTGCCAATTTGACGTTATATATCGTAGGTATGCCAAGTTATACATTGTTATGTTCTCTCTACCAACCAACTTTACTCCTAAACTAGATTAAATAAATTAACAAACACATGTGGCATTTAATGTTATTTACTGTAGAGACGGTTTTAGTTATGTATCGACTATGTTATGTTCAGGCACGTAACGGAATAGGCATTAATTAAGATGAAGACCAGGGTTATATTAAATACCCACGTCACTTGCATAATGCTTAGTGTAGTTAGGTTTTAACCCATTTCGTGCGATTAACTTCCGTTTTATAGTATTCCAGTTACCATTAGACGGTATTATTCAGCTTAGGAAGGATATCTACCAAATAAAAGGTTATAAATTATCAAAATTAAACCTTATAGCTACCACAGATCCTTCCAAAGCTGCATACAATCGTCTAAATATAACTACTATAAAATAGAACAGATGTCTTCCGTACTGAAAGGGTTATAGTCCCTACCTACGGATAATTTGTCATAGAGACGAATAAAAGCGAATGACGAAACACAAGTGTTCTTATGTAAACTACCATATATTGCACGTGTTCTGACCTCGTTTAGTATACGTCACTGCCATTACATATGTTGTGTATAATTAATTAGAGAGAGAGAGAGAGAGAGAGAGAGAGAGAGAGAGAGAGAGAGAGAGAGAGAGAGAGAGAGAGAGAGAGAGAGAGAGAGAGAGAGAGAGAGAGAGAGTATAATGTACTAATACAAACTAAGATTAATTTGAAGAGACGGGGCTTCTCAAATGAGACTCCAGACTTGATTGTTCTGATTAGCCGGTAAACGATGATACTTAATTAAGGCTTCATACCCTCTGAAGTCCTATTGTATATCAACTACCAGTAACATTACCGCTTTCCAATTGTAAAGTTAATTTCCGTATGTGGCTGACCCATGAAATATGTATACGATCTGTGTAAACTAGATTAATGTATTCCTTGAAATATATAATAATGGTGTTATTTATGCACAGCTGTATTATTAGTTAAAATAATTAATTGGAACAGGGCTTAGTCTCTTGGCTTAGTGGCTATATTATCAACCCTGCTGGATTAAGCCAGCATATGTCAATGGGCAATTCAAAACCGGAGGCTCTGTTCGAGAACTCTAGTTCCTTGTTTTCATTTGTATTCGGCAAAGGATAAATGAATATGGCCTGGAGAAATACTTATATTGTTTTGTTAATTATTTCCATATCCCCGGGCTGTCTCAGTTCAATTGTTAGGTGATACGTTGTGGAACGCTCGTAAATCTGTCCATTACCTGCTGGCACGTGAGTTTATTGTAAACAAGTAAATTGACCTATCGGGAGGGTATTACTATTTGATTTGTCTTTTTACTTAACTGTAGTTACTTTATTATTATACAATAAATATGTTAATATGTCATAATCATCTTCATCATCAGCCTTAGTCCACTGCAAGACGAAGGCCTTTCCCAAACGTTTTTATTCTAGCTGGTCAGATGTTATCCCGTTCCATCCTACTTTTACAAACTTTCCGATCTCATCCTTCTATCTGGTTCTCTGTTTATCCCTTCATCTAGCTTCATTTCTAGATTCTCATTCTGTTGCTGTTTTTGTCCATCAGTTATAATATTTTCTAAATAGGCCTATATGATCTACCCAAGCCCATTTTTTAACATGTATTCCTTTATTGTCCCATTCAAGATTCCTAAATATGTCTTCCAAACACGCGTGAACAGATTGGATATTGTATTATGTAGTCTACCAAATTTCTGGAGTTTCAATACACGTCATAGTCTGATCATTGGTATTACATACAGTAGCATTTCAATTGTAATTAACCACAAAAAATAAAATAAAATAAAAATAAATCACAATACAATAATCCTAATCAACCTATATTTAACGATATTACCTTTACATATTGCAACTGGGTATGGACGGAGCTTATTGACTATCAATGCTCTTGTTTCACTGGAGTCGTGCCCGCTGAACCACCAAAGATGGACATTGTTCGAACCTACTGCCAATGTGTGGCTAGGGCTTTGGCATGCCCCTGGTCTACGACTTACCGCCGTGACTGTACAACCCTGGAATGTAAAAGCCTATAAAAGTTTTGTTTACAAGACCTGCCCAGCACTTTACAAGGCCACCAACTCGGGACTTCACAAACCCACGGAGATGGTACTTTACAAGGCTGATCTGATACTTTACAAGATCAACATCTCCAACCCAGCAATTGGCCACTTGCGAGTTTCAGGCTATAAGGAAGTTGGAGGTATAGGCATCGATATTTAACAGCATTACTAGCTTAAATAAGGTCGCAGTGCATCTATAAATATACACAATCAAATTCAATATGTGTTCTAACCATCAGAAACCTACATTATTATTGCATTTCTGTTTAATATCCATGTTTACAGCACCAACTTCCTTATAGCCTGAAACTCGCAAGTGGTCAATTTACAAGCACCGTGTCCAGCAGCGGAAAACAGCCCGTGATGAGTCAGCCAGAAACAGTCCAAAACCTTCCCGCTGCCGCCCATAGTCCGAGCCGAAAACAGCCAAGATGACAGTACCATAGCCAGCCGCAGTTGCCAGCTGGTGAACAGATTAAAGACCTATAGCCCGTTTTTAAAAGCTAGCGGGAAATTGACTCATCCCCATCTTAGAGGAGGGTTTTGGTTTGCTCCCTAAACCTCTAACAAGCTTAAAAAATACCCCCAAGATCCCCTTCACGATAAATTTGTACATTTTTCGGTAGAAAAATATCCTGGCTGAGAGCCAGTTCCTATTAAATTACAGCCTCGCTAGCATTCGCCACCAAAAGAACGACACCTAAATGGGATGAAAGGCCTTGATAGCGACGAAGAAATGGGACGAAAGCTCTTAAAATCGACAACATAATGGAACGAACGTCTTAAAATTTCAAAACTAATGGGGCTAAACATGAGGGAGAAGAGGGTCCAGAAAACCGAACCATCCTCCCTTAAAAGTAGAAGACAAGACGAGATCTATATATGACCCGAGTTACCACTTACCTGTGTCCATATCGAGGCTATAAGGAAGTTGGATCCGTAAACTGAGAAATTAAACAGAAATGCAAAAATAATGTAGGTTTCTGACGGATAAAAAGTGTGATGAATTTGGCTCTATGTATTTAGAAATGTACTACGATCGTATTTTCGCTGGTAATTCTGAATAATATCGATGTTTACAGCTCCAACTTCCTTATAGAACGAAACTCGCAAGTGGTCAATTAAAGAGTTACCATAGTGTTTGTTTGTTCTGTTTCGGAAGCCCTTCTAATGTCACTTTATATGACATCCCACAAGATATCATCATTGCCATTTTGCCAAGGCTAGTTATAAGTAACACCCCGTACGGTATATACTTAATATTAATCATCATTTACAAACCCCAATGTACTTGAATAAACTAATGAAAGCATATGGTCCTCCCGGGACACCACACCCAGAACATAAGCATCTAAACCAGTGGTTTAACCTTTTTAGCACCGTCAGGACTGTATTCATGACCCCCCCCCCCCCCCCCCAGCCTCGGATGCCTAGAAAACTAAACACAAATTATCCATTCCATATGGATGCTTAAGACGCAAGATACTGTAAAAAGGGCGAACAAATAACCAATCTGCATGCAAGGATTAAACCTGATTAATGGTTTTATGTCAACACTACATGTGGTTGCTCGGAATTACGGTTGTGAATTTTGCCTATCAAAGTTTCTTATTTATATATATCTTTGCGATTACCCTGTATGCATTTGAATGGCCTAGCCCTATTTTGAACTTTGATTACCCAAAGGGGGGCGCACCCCCCCCCCCCCCCAGTTAAGAAACGCTGATCTAAACCATTGCAGCACCAACACAGTTATACCTTTTTTTTATCATAGACGATTCTGCTCACGGCGATCGAGATATATCGATCTTCAAGTTAACGTTGCACCTCCAAAACACCCGTATTATTCACTAACAAACGTACACCACCTTTGAGGGGGTAGTGCTTGATTGTTGGTCTATATATTTATTTATAAATATATTTTTCAGTTTCCTCGCTAGACCTTCATCAAGCTTAAAAAATACACTCCCTAGACCCCCTTTCAAGATAAATTTGTACATTTTTCGGTAGGAAAATTTCCGGGCCAAAGGCGGATTGCTTATAAAACTATAGGCTCGCTATCGCTCGCCAGGATAAAATCGACACCTAAATGGCACGAAACGTCTTAATATTGGCAAAGAAATTCGGCGAAATGTCTCTAAATCGCCAAACTACTGTAATGGAACGAACATCTATAAATCTCAAAACTAATATGATAAACATGAGGGAGAAGGGGGTCCAGAAAAAGCGGCTATCCCCCCTTTAACTCTACCCCACCATATACGGTTCCCCCAGTATCTCTCTCACAGGTTCTGTCACATATATTATGTATATTTCATGCACACATTATGGGGGCCCACCTCGCTTTTTTTGTATCTTTATCTCCCACTCTCTTTGGCTTTTATCCATTTGGCCCCATTCAGCCTACTGTTTTAAGAAGTTTACCCCCATCCAGGTGTCAATATTTTCCTGGCGAGCGGTAGCGAGCCCGCATATATATATTTTTGTTTTGACAGCAAGCTAAGTTTATACATTTTTCGATAGAAAAATTTCTCCGGCGAAGCCTGATTTCTCCATACAATGCTGGCTTGCTATCGACACCTGGAAAGGGAATACACGTCTTAAAAGAGTTGGTTGAATGGGGCCAAAAAGGATACAAATTGGGCCGAATGGATAAAAGCCAGGGAAAGAGAGAAAAGGAGAGAAGGATAACAAAAAAACGGTGACCCCCTTTAATGTCTATTCGTCTTGTTATCCTAGTTGTACAGTCGGCCTATTAAGTGATGTCTATTATATTTCAATCAATAATTGGTATCAGCGCTATCTCAGGTTTAAATAATTGTTCAGAGTGAGATATCATATACAACCATATTCCTATACTTATCCACCCTATTCAACATCTGACAGACATTAATACAGCACAGAGCGAGCCAAACATAATGGCAACCAAGACATGACTTATTAGCACCACCGTACCGTACTTATGCTACTTTATCCACCGATCCCGATATGTAAATAACCTCAAATATGCTGAACTCTGCTTTCTGTTCCAGAAATAAGTTCCATCTTAAGCTAAATAAAATTGTCTACTGATAGCCAGAATATAATGAACACATGTGCCTTAAATGCCAAAGGGGTTAAGGGAGCTCAGACGGTATTGTGCAGCATAATTTGCTGGTTGGGCTCAATGGTTTAAGGAAGGGGTTTAGTTTGCTCTCTAAACCTCTATTAATCTTAAAAAAACACACACACAAGACACCCCTTCGATATAATTGTTTATATTTTTCGGTAGAAAAAATTTCCAGGCCGAAGACCGATTCCTCTTTAAATACAGGTTCGCTATCGCTAGCCAGGACAAAAATCGACACCTAAATGGCACGAAAAGGTCTTAATATTGGCAAAGAAATGGGGCAAAAGGTCTGAAAATCGCCAAACTAATGTGGCAAATGTCTTGAAATTTCATAACTAATAGGACTAAACATGAGGGATGAGGAGGACTCGATAAAACAACTGACTCCTCTTAAATGCCAAAGGGGTTAACAAGTATCTAACCGGTGACTGTCTTTCTTTGGACGATAATTGACCATTAGATTCTTTATGATCGTTCAAAACACCGTAAAGTGACGTATTCGTAATGGGATCATTGATGTACAGTCGCGCTAATAAGTGATGTGTCGGCACCAAGTATATTTCGATCAATAATTGGTATCAGCAATATCTAAGCTTAATTTCTTCATATCGAGTGAAATACACACACATGTTCCTACACTTACCCACCCTATTCAACATCTGACAGACATTACTACAGCACAGAGCAAGCCAAACGTAATGACAGCTGGGACATGACTTATTAGCGCGACCATACTATCGGATGCCATGCCAATATTCGTGGACTTCACTTGTTTATAATTATGGAAGTATATCTTTGGAAACTCAACCTTTAACTGTGTTGGTGGTGTAATGGTTTCGGTGCTTATGTTTTGGGTGTGGTGTCCCGAGTTCGAATCCCGGGAGGACCATATGCTTTCATTAGTTTATTCAAGTACATTGGGGTTTGTAATTGATGATTAATGTTAAGAGCGGGGTATTACTTATTATTTCTATACATCAACTACCAAACTAAATACTGTAGGCTATACTATATATTGAAAAGCAAGTTCTATCCAAATAATTAATCAAGGTAATTATAATTATTGCATATAAAACCTAAGGGGTCCACGAATTATTATGAGAGGGCTAGAGACTATGGCATCCAACTGTACTCTTAATATAGTAAATTGTAGTCTTTTTTTAGTGCAGGGTAACTTGAATCCCTTAAGGGGGGTCACCGGCATTTGTTTCTTTCTCTCCTTTTCTCTCTTTTCCTGGCTTGTATTCATTCGGCCCTATTCAGCCAACTGTTTTAAGACGTTTATCCCCATCCAGGTGTCGATTTCTTCCTGGCGAGCGATAGCGAGCCAGCATTGTATCGAGAAATCCGGCGTCGCCGGAGACATTTGTCTATCGAAAAGTTTACAAATTTAGCTTGCTGTCAAAACAAATATATATATATACTGGCTCGCTGCCGCTCGCCATGAAAATATTGACACCTGCATGGGGGTAAACGTCTTAAAACAGTAGGCTGAATCGGGCCGAATGGATACAAACCAGAGAGGGAGAGAAAGATAAAACAAAAAGAGAGGTGGGCCCCCATAACAGCTATCAATACTTTATTAAATAATTTGAAGTTAAGATGTCTCAGCACCATTTAAATGACGTTTGAGAAGTGCATGTGGAGTTACATGGAGGGATAGACAGACACATGAGGAAGTTCAAGAGCAGCGTGGTGCGAATGTGGATGTGCTGGAAAATGTGAAATGAAACACCTCTAGATGGTTCGGCCATGTGGAACAAATGGGAAGCGAGAGAGTGATTAGGAGAATGTACGAGAGTGAGGGGGAAGGCCAGAGGGGGAGAGCAGACCGAGAGTAAGGTGTATGGACGGATTTGAGAGATATATGAGAGAAAAAGGTGTTGGTTGGGAGGAGGGGCTTGGCGGCGATTCATTCGTGGACACCCCTTCGGGGATCATGACGTCTGGCAATAGATAGATAGTTAGACCATTTAAATGCCAAGTTGTCATAGGCTATTTGAGAACAAATTTTGCTGCATAATCTTCATAATATCGGCGGAGTAAAAATGAGAACATGACAATTTATCATCAGCTGAAAGTACACAAACTGTAGTAATTTAGCAGTGTCTATATTAGTTTCTGTATTACCAAACTAAAGTACAATGAAGATTTTATCTATCTTTCATTACCGGTATAACTTATATTTATAACGCCTCAGTATATTGGATCAGATACCGGTAACCTTTTACCGTTTTGCAAAAGCTAACATAATAGGCACACATGTACAGTACACTGCTCTACTCTCTCATTCTGCTACTGTAATTATTCGCGGAGTTCTTGACGTTGAACTTTCCGGGCGGGAGTGGCAATTTCCTCAAATTAAGGGGAGATTTCCACTTGAGGGATTTTTTTTTCTGAACCCCTTTCTCCCTCATGTTTAGCTCCATTGCTTTTGAGATTTTAAGACGTTCGCCCCAATTAATTTGGCGTTTTTAAGAACTTTCACCCCACTTATGTCCATTTTAAGACCTTTCGTGCCATTTACTGTAGGTATCGATTTTTCCGTGCGAACGATAGCAAGCCTGTAATTAAGAAGAACCGGCCTTCGGCCATGACATTTTTCTACCGAAAAATGTACAAATTTACCTAGAAGGGGGTCTTGGGAGTATCTTTTTAAAGCTAGATGGAGGTCTGGGAAACAAACTAAAAACCTCCCCTTAACTCCGGTGTGTCTTCCACTTCCGGTGCTAACTTTGGCCCGGCTCCGGTGACACTCTTGTTTAGCCCGGCTCTCGGTCGAATGTGCCGGAAGGTTGCTGGTACAGTCGGCCAGATAAGTGATTCCGCGGCACCAAGTATATTTCGATCAATAATTGGTATCAGCACTATCTAAGCATTAATTCATCGATTCGAATGAGATATACAAACATGTTCCTATCTTTACACACCATATTCAACATCTAACAGACATAAATACAGCACACAGCGAGCAAAACGTAATATCAGCGGAGACACGACTTATTTGGCCAACTGTACTTTCGTTGTCGAGTTTGTTTCCTCTGCAATTGTTTTGTTTATCAATAATATAGTCTATTTATCATATGTAGGCCAAAAATATTGCCTACTCTCCCGTATAACTCTCAAACGACTTCCATATTCGAGCAAATATTGCTACCATTTAGGAAGGGTCAGCCGCGGAATAGGTGTGGAGATTTACAACCCATTTCCTCGTCCTTTTGAAGTTAAAGAGGTTAGGAGTTGGGATTTCTTGCATACCTATTTGGAACAAGGTATAGTCCTTTTGTCGTCAAGTCTGTTCCCTGCAAAATTATTTTTTGTTAACCCATGTTAGTTAGTTAGTTTGCTCATATTTTAACGTATAACCCCTAGAGGATTATGACCAGCTTTGATGGTATGTTTTGGCTTTCATTACACGATTTTCTACAGTCTAGGAACGATCTGTGGGAATTGAAAAGGCAAAGGCTATTGGAATCAACCCTTTGACTCTCATATACCCTTTATAATCTTAACAAAATCGTCTAATGATGGCCAGAATAAACTGTCAACACGCATCATAATCCTCAAGGGGTTAATGCTAGCTTATAATGTAATAGGTTAAAAGGGGGTTGGGTTTTTTCTGGACCCCCTTTTCCCTCATGCTTAGCCTCATAAGTTTTCGGATTTTAAGACGTTCGGCCCATTAGTTTGGCGATTTAAAGACCTTTCGCCCCTTTTCTTTGTCTATTGAGAGTTTCCGTGTAATTTAGGTGTCGATTATTTCCTAGTGAGCGAAAGCGAGCCCGTAATTTAGAAGGAAGCGGCCTTCGGCCGAGAAATGTTTCTAACGAAAAATTAACATATACAGTATATCTTGAAGCGGGATCCTGGGGCTGTGTTGTTTTTGTTAAGTTTGATGGAGGTCTAGGGAGGAAACTATAAACATATTAAAAACACGAAAAACTCGACCAAAAAATTAACCAACCCCCCCTTAAAGTGTGTTAACCTACTGTATATTATCCCCTTCACCACCATTACGTATATTTCCATCACATTCTGGTTATCATTACATGATTTTCTTTAGTTTACAATCTACATCTAGGACTCAAAGGGGTAAATAGGATCTCAATAAACCCTCTGAATAACATAGGTCCTTCTTAAACTTCTTAAAATCGTCTACTTTTAGCCAGAATCAAAGGGATGAACAACGTGTGACGCAAGACATTAACCCCTTCAGCACGGTGACATATATTTCGTCTTATGTTCGTTATCTTTAGGCTATTTTCTTTAGCTTATTATCTTCCTCTAAGACTCTAAGGGGTACACATGCTATCTAAATAAGCCCTCTGGATAAAATAGGTCTGTCTTAAACTGCATAAAATCATCTATTAAGGGGAGACGGACCTTTTTTTCTATTAATTTATTTATTCCTTTATTTCTTAGTTTTCTCGCTAGACCTCCACCAAGCTTAGAATAACGCCCCTAGAGCCCCCTTCAAGATAAATTTGTAAATTTGTCGGTTGAAAAATGTGCCTACCGAAGGCCGGTTCCTGTTAACATTTCAGGCTCGCTATTGTCGCCAGGAAATAGTCGACACCTAAATGGCACGAAAGGTCTTAGAATTGACAACGAAATGGGGCGAAAGCTGCTAAATCGCCAAACTAATGGGCCGAACGTCTTATAATCTCAAAACAAATGGGACTTAACACGAGGGAGAAAGGGGACCAGAAAAACGACCCAACAGTCCATCAGCCTCCCCTTAATGCTAGCCAGAAGAAAAGGTAAGATGGGCGTCATCGTGCTGAAGGGGTTAACCACTTCAGTATGAATAGATACACCATATGAGGAGGAGCACTTTATTGACAACGTTTTCCTAATAGATTGTTCAGTTCTACTGATAGCTAGAATAAAGTGACCTGAAGCAGCTGTCTGCGTAATAATAAAGTGACCTGAAGCAGCTGTCTGCGTAATAATAAAGTTTATACCGTAATAGGCTAAGGGGGATTGATCGTTATTTCTGGAACCCCTTTTCCCTCATGCTTAGCCTCGTTAGTTTTCGGATTTTAAGACGTTCGGCCCAATAAAGTGCTCCTCCTCAACTGTTTATTTTATTCATTCTATCAACTGTTCGAAGTTAATCTATCATTTCAGTATGCTATGATGCATGGCATACTTTAATTGTATTTGGCTATCGTTAAACTATTATTAAATTATTAAAATGTATACGGTATGTGTGAATCAAAGTGTTATTAGGATAGTTTATACATTCTTGATTCCTCTAAGCTTGCCAATGCTTAAGTGGTCACCCATTTTTGCTGACATGCCCTTTGAATTATATGTGTCATAGACTACAGTAGAGCTGGGCTTGACACGAAAATGGAACTTTGCAGTAAGGGACCAAAACTCGGAAAACGAACCCCCAAGATCGAATCTAGAAACCGCGAAAATATGATATTTGTTGCGGTTTCGAGGGTTCGTTCTCCGATTTTGGGTCCCTTACTCCAAAGTTCCATTTGCGTGTCAAGTCCAGATCTACTGTAGTCTATGTATGTGTCTATCCTCTACGTGTGGATTTTTTTTTTACTAGAGGGCGAAAAGACCGTCCATAAATTGTACACTGGGATGCCTGGCTATATGCTCTTGGCTCTGGCATTAAGTGGGGATGGTTCGTGTAAGTTGGCCCCCCTTTACCTTCATGTTTAGCATATTCGTTTTGATATCTTAAGACGTTCATCCCACTAGTTTGGCGATTTTAAGAAATTTCGACCCATTTCTTTGTCAATATTGAGACCCTTCGTGCCATTTAGGTGTCGATTTTTTTTCCTAGCTAGCGATATCGAGCCAAAAAAATTACAAATTTATCTTGAGGGTGTTTTTCTAAGTTTTGGGGTAGGTCTAGTGAGGAAACTAAACATTATATAAATTAATAGACCAAAAAACAACCACTGTCCCCTTATCTCGACTGTCACTTAAATTAACTTGACTGTTCACTCAGGGACCAGCAGCTACTCTCGTCCGTCCCAGCACACACACAACATTGGAGACCTAGCCTATTGTTTGTCTTCTATGTCAGTGAAGGAAATGAAAGGCGAAGATGGTTGTAGCAAGAGTCTCCCCCAAAGTTGAAAGATTGACGGCGAGCCAACATGACATGACATGATGGCTAGAGAAAAGGTTTGAAAGTATATTGTTTGTATGTGGATTGGAGGTTCGGGGTGGGAGATTGGAAGTCTTTGGAGGGATAGGTTGGTGGATTATTGGGATTGGTGATTAGATGAAGGTATAGTTAGAAACTTAGAAATGGAAGTAAAGTAGAAGATAAAAGGTGTCCGGGATCGACCGGACTACTACATTGTTTTGGTTTTAAATATTATTAATTTGTCTTATAGTCAGTCATTGCTTAGTCCGTTTTTTCTGTTTTGATAATTTTCCTCTGCCGTTTCCTCGCACTGTAGCTATATAACTATCATTGTTAACTCTCGCTCCTTATATGTTTTTATTAATTTAATTAAGACGTTATCCATTGTAACCTTAATTTAATTTGTTCACGTCCTCCTGGATTTACTGCCAGAGCCTTCCCTAGTGACCATCAGTGTGACAAATAATGGCACACCAACTATCACCTCAGTTTGACTCCTGCTGGTAGTATCCAGAAATTCTGTTTTACTGCATCCTCCCAGCCACATCCCCAATCAAGTCCCAGCCCCCGTCCGATGGGTATGCAAGGCCTGCCACCAGTCGGTGTCGTATGAACTCAACTGAGAATGCTGGCCAATGATTTAGCTAACATTTCCCACTGACCCAATTTCTTCCCTATGTTAAGTTTGACACTCATTATCTACCTATATACATATGTAGGCTACAGTATAATTTAAATTCAAAGGTACCCTATTTTATACTGTAAACACTGAACGCTCTAAGGTAGCAGACATTATACTCATCATAAGTGTTTCAATCGTGTACGACTGTACGTGTTGTAATTTTTTTGAATTCATATCTATATCTATCTATGGCTGTCTATCTATATCTATCTATCTATCCTATCTATCTATCTTAAATAGTATATATATACAGTATATACGGTATATACCGTCATATATACCGGTATATACAGTATATATATATATATATATATATATATATATATATATATATATGTATATACACTGTATATATACAGTATATATACAGTATATATAATATATATATTGTTACGTATCTTGATCCTCAAGTGGTTAACTTGATGAAACTAGATAGCACAGAGATATATATTAAGGTATCAGTCAGCTGAAAGCAAAACGAAAGTAAAATCTAAAAAAATATTTCCTGTTGTTGCTTCCTTTCCTTTAGGATCTTAGGACTTGGTATCCTTTATTGACTGATACTCTTTAATTATAAATAAATACTGAAACTAATTAAAGTCATGTAGTATTTATTTATAAAGAATTATTATTCAACCGAAGCTTAGTAGGCTATGGTTATGAACCGAATAAGTTGTTGTTGTTGTTGTTGTTCCCCAAGCTGCCTGGCCGAAGAGCCCCAAGGCCCCGAGTAAGGCCAAGGCCATAAACGAGCGCCCCCACAGAACCCTCCCTGCCGACCACAATAAAGCCTGGGTGACCGAAGCCACTCCATGGCGGGGAGCTGAGAGGGTGCGTAAACGCCCGGGAAACCAAAGCACCACCCAGGGCCCTGTGCCCCTCAGCAATTATGAAGAGAAAGTTGAGGGGAAAAGAAATAATGTGACGCTTTAGCTTCCAATCTTGGTAGATTGGGAGGTCAATCCACGGAAGAGACGCCGTCACTTGAGATCTAGAAAAAATATAAGTAAAAGGAACAGTCAGAGTAAGCTTTGGGTATGGCAGAGATCGCTCAGGTCTCACTCTGATAGACCAGCCCATCGCCGAATGTTATATCTAAAGCAGGACTATTTATTATATATAAAGTCTTGAAAGATAAATATTAAGGTAAGAATATTTCTGTCTCTTACCCTTTTTGAAATGAAGATAGTTTTCTTATATCATGTCCTTTTATTTATATTTAATGTAGTTATTATTCTTGGTTCTTGTCTTACGTTAATAGTATTATATTATTATTATCAGGATTAATATCAAAGTCACATAAAAAGTTAGATATATATTTAATAATTAGATAAATGTATTTCTTAACCACGTAACATTGAGGTTTGATTATGAGTAAATTAAGTTACAGGATCGCTTCATAGATTCGATTCAGGTCTCACTCAAATAATATGAAAAGCAAAAATAATATTTTGAAGCTAAAAGAATTTTCTTCAGCTTAGGAAATCACTAGAAGTAACATTAAAACAGCCATGTTAGTCTAAGGCGATATTACTAATATGAGACAATAGTATCACCGTACTAAGCACCGTTAAGCAATGTAAGCTTAATTAAAAGAAAATTAAAGAACTCGTAAGTATTAATATAAAACAATAGTATTACTTTTATCATAACCCAATTACTTGAAGAGTTGCTTTAGTCCACAAGTCAGTCAACTAAAATAGTTAAGTACATAATAGTAGCGTTAACGTTAATTCCCAATCACATATCTCACTAACCCCTCACTCGCCCAGGGAAGTACTACCGCCCAGGTTTCGGGAGACTCAGGGAATAGCCTGAATTTAATTTTCTCTCCCAGGCCTTGGTAGCTGGATACATATATTTCTGCCTCACACATCAGGGGTATCAGGAAAACCCTCTTTATATAACATACACATCCAACTTCACGACATTACCCTACATCGCTATCCTCTATCCATAAAACACTACTCTTCCCACTACATATCATACATGTAACACCATACACTTACCTAATAAATATGGCAGTACAATTGTTAAGAGCAAGCCTGGTGGTCCCTCGGATATCCACCCCCGGCAGGGTTGGGTCATTGACACAGGGCCCTCCCGTTCGTCATCATGCGACTGTGTCAAGAGCATTGCAACGTCCCAAAGCTGCTCGTCGGTGCATCTTTTTCTTTAGTAATATAAGGGACTTCACTCTAACATCAATTCTGTACAACAATTTCTTCAAGCAGAATCCCCTACTCTCCTTTTTTTGACAGAGACTCAAGTAACATCCACATCTGACACGTCTAGATTTAATTTTCCAGGTTTTCAACTGCTCCAAAATTTCAGACCTAAAGGAGGTGTATGTTGCTTCGCAAAATCTGAAATTGCCCTGGAGGAGGTTACTAGTTTCAATTGTCCCTATTTTGATTATTCTATATACAAATTAATTTCTGCTGGTAAATTTAAATACATATGTTGCATCTACCGTTCCCCAAATACTCCTCCAGAGCAAAGTCTTTTTGATTCTCTGTCCTCACAACTCAGTGTCCTCAACTTAAATGCTTCTTCTGAAATCACTGTGTTGGGTGATTTTAATGTCCATAATGTTGAATGGCTCACTCATTCAGCCAGGACTGATGATGCTGGTCTTGAATGTGAGCTATTTGCAGACTCATTTAATCTCACTCAACTAGTCAACCAACCCACTCGTGTACCAGATAATCCTAATCATAATTCCCACCTACTGGACTTATTTTTAACAACCAATTCAGAAAATTATGATGTTACAGTGAGGTCCCCGCTTGGATCTTCTCATCACTGTCTGATACAGGCCACCTGTCTATCACCTACCACACCTTCCCACTCTGAACCTGTTTTGGTGACTAAATGGCATTACGATAAGGCAGACTGGGAGGGTCTTCAAGGTTTCTTTATTGATATTCCCTGGACCTCTTTATTTTCTAATGATGCACACTCCACCTTGAGCCACATACAAGATTTTGTAAAAATTGGAATGGAAACTTTTATTCCTCATCAAAAGTACAGTAAAAGATCTAATTCACCTAAATGGTTTGACCATAATTGTGCTAGAGTAACTGAACAAAAAGCAATAGCCTACAATGCATACACAAGATCAAAAACACATGAAGCCTTTAATTACTTTAGAAACATCAGAAATCATGCCAAAACTGTATTAAACCTAACTAAATCAAACTTTCTCCACAAGCAGGCAAATAAACTTCTAAATAATCCAAATGATAACAAAATATTTTAGTCTACTCTTAACTCATTCAAATCCAACTTCACTACTGTTTCATCCATTCCACCATTAAAATCTCCGACTGGCAATCTTGTAAGTGACCCACGGGGTAAAGCTAACCTTCTTGCGGATATTTTCTCCACCAACTCATCATTAGATGAAATAAATCAAGATGTCCCTGTACTTAATTTTAATTCGCCTGAAATTCCCTCACTTAAGATCCACACCAGACATGTCAAAACTATTTTGCAGAATCTCTCAGTAGATAAGGCTCCTGGTCCAGATGAAATTCCTCCAATAGTACTTAAGAATTGCTCCTTGGTGCTCGCTCCTGTATTGGCAAACATTTTCCGTCTGTGTACTCATACCTCATGCTTCCCAGTACCTGGAAAGAAGCAAACATCCATCCAGTTCCTAAAAAAGGTGCCTCTTCAGATCCATCAAACTACAGACCAATAGCTATAACTTCCACTCTTGGTAAAGTCTTTGAAATTATATTAAATAATCACATAATTAAGCATCTTGAGAATAATAAATTAATCAGTGATAGGCAATATGGTTTTAGACGATGTCGATCAACTGCAGACATTCTTTGCCTTCTTACGCATCAAATCAACCAAGCTACAGACCAACATGGTGAAACACATACTGGATATATCAAAGGCATTTGATAGAGTCTGGCATCAATCCTTATTGTCGAAGATGTCACACTACGGCCTTGCATCATTAGTTCCACTAATTTCTTCTTATCTTCATAACAGAAAAAATATGTGTAATGGTAGATGGCCTTTATTCTCAATTTCACTCAATAAATGCTGGTGTTCCCCAGGGATCAGTTTTGGCCCCAACTCTGTTCCTCATTCATATCAATGATCTCATATCTACCACTCATAATCCAATACATTCCTACACAGATGACTCAACACTCCACAGTTCCTTCACATTTACCAATTCTTTCACCCAACCCGATCTTATAAATTAAAAAATAAACACTGCAATTTCTCTGAACCAGGATCTTTCTAGAATTAATGGATGGGGACAAAAGAATCTAGTTTCCTTTAATGCACAGAAAACCAAGTACATTCAATTTTCTAACCGACAGAATCTCACTGACTCCCATATATTTTTTAATGATGTAAATATTCCCACTTCCCCTAGTATTGACATTCTCGGTGTAACATTAACTACTAACTTGAGCTGGACACATTATGTTAGAAGCATTGCTAAGAATGCCTCTAAAAAACTGGGACTCCTGTACAGAGTTCGAGAATTCTTCACTGACGAGCAGTTGGCCGTAATATATAAAAGTCATGTGCGTTCTCAGATGGATTACTGTTCACCTCTGTGGGGTGGAAGTGGAGTGGTTGCATTGAGGCAGTTGGACAAAATTCAAAATAAAGCTATTAGATTAATCAATAACACTGCACAGGACCTTCCTACATTATCCATACGAAGAAACGTTGCATCCCTTGCATTATTCTACAGATATTTTCACAGCAATTGTTCCGAGGAACTTGCTTCAATTGTGCCGCCTCTCCACATCTTTCCCCGTAGAACTAGGGCAGCTGAGAGCGCCCATGAATTTACACTTTCTCCTCCACAATACAGAACTTCTGCTTATCAGAATTAATTTATCCCCAGAGCTACTACTCTTTGGAATTCACTTCCCTCGAATTGCTTTCCACAAACTTACAATCTACAAATGTTTTAATCCAGTTGTTACACACATTTTATGAATGGAGGATGCCTTTAGGCACATGGACCTTTTTGTTTTATCTGTGTTTTTCCTTCCTCCATTCATTGTCTCGTAAAAAAAAAAAAAAAAACATACTGTAAGTGTATACACCGAACACACTTAACACACACTTATATAATCTGACTGACAGTCACAATCCCATTATAATACTTCACCCCGTCTTCCTTCAGCTACAAGTTCACCTTCCCAACTCCAAATTTGGTGTGGGGAGATTGTAGGCACCAATCGATCAGGGCTAGACCCAGGTGAGGTTATAGGCATGTGATAAAGAGTCGCTGGAACTCCTGTTTCACTTGCTTGGCCTCTCTTACTGATTTTCTTTGTGCCTCATTTACACTGAGAGCAATCCAGCTAGCTCTCACAAACACCTCCTCCTCCTATCCACTTCACTACACTAAACTTGCACACCACACTTCATTCTTCCACACCAAAATTAAAAAAAAAAAAAATGATGAATTGTAGCCCAGCCTCGGAGTCCCCAGGGGGGGGACCATAAATGCCCCCTCACCCGACCAACCATCCCCTGACGACCCCACACAATTACCTGGACCTCGGCCTGTTACTCTTTCTATTAATTTCTGCAACATTCGCGGACTTTCCTCTAACTTTCACTCTGTTGAGCACCATCTCTCCTCCTACAAACCTGATCTTCTCTTCCTCACCGAAACTCAGGTGTCTGTAGCAACATCCAGCAACCCCTTCTCTGTATCCTCCTACTTTCTCTATCCTAGTTTCAAAGCCAAAGGCGGATGTTGTGCATATGTGCACAACAAACTCACTTGCTCTCGTGTTCCCGATTTCGACTCCTCTGAATTCTCAACTTTATGGCTCAAACTTTCCTGTCATTCTCTTACTAAATATTTCTGTGCTGTCTATCTTTCCCCTAACTCTACCAACTTTCCCAAATTCTTTGACTATCTAAACTCTACAGTGGAACACATTCTATCCATTTCTCCTTTCTCAGAAATCTCCATCTTAGGAGATTTCAACGTTCACCACCGCCATTGGCTCTCCTCTCACACTACTGATCCACCTGGAGAACAAGCCTACGTCTTTTCTATCCTAAATGACCTAGAGCAGTTAGTTCAGCAACCCACCCGTATCCCGGATCGCATCGGAGATCGGCCCAACATTCTTGACCTGTTTCTAACTTCTAACCCTTCTTCTTATACTGTCGATCTTTTCTCTCCTTTGGGCTCCTCCGACCATAAACTTATCTCTGTCACCTGTCCTATCTCTCCAGTACAGCCTCCCGATCCTCCTAGCCGGCGGCGCTTGTGGCACTTGGGCGCTGCCGACTGGGAGGCTCTTCGGCAGTACTTCTTTGATTTCCCATGGAATGATTTCTGCTTCCATGGCCGAGGACCCTCGGGGGGTGCTGAACGCATTACCGAGGTAATCCTATCGGGCATGGAAGCATACATTCCATTCTCTTTCTCTCAGACTAATGCTAAAAAATCTTGGTTTACTCACGCCTGTTCTACTGCTGTCCGCAATAAGGAGGAAGCATTCAAACGGTACCGACACCTTAAAACTCAAGACTCTCATTCTTCCTATGTTTCTGCCCGGAATCAAGCCAAATCTGTTCTTCGACTTGCCAAACACTCTTTCATCAATAATAAATGCACTGAACTATCCAACTCTAGCTCTTCCCAAGCTTTCTGGCATCTAGCCAAAAACCTCCAACAATTTCTCTTCCTCGTCTTTCCCTCCCTTTCCCACTCTGATGCACAACCATCACTTCTTCCTCTGACAAAGCTAAACTCTTCGCTCAAACTTTTGCTAGAAACTCCACCTTGGATGATTCCGGTGCTATTCCTCCCTCTCCGCCCTCCTCTCTCTTACTTATGCCTAATATCCTAATCTCTTCTAAAGATGTACTTTCTACCCTCTCTGGGCTTAACACTAATAAGGCGTACGGTCCGGACGGTGTTCCTCCTGTTGTTCTCAAAAACTGTGCTTCCGTGCTGACTCCCTGCCTAGGCAAACTCTTTCGTCTCTGTCTATCCTCTAACGTCTTCCCTTCATGCTGGAAGTTTGCTCACATTCAACCTGTCCCAAAGAAGGGTGACCGCTCTCAACCCTCCAACTATCGTCCAATTGCTCTTATCTCTTGTCTTTCTAAAGTTTTTGAAACTATTCTTGCTTCCAAATTTCTTAAGCATTTCTCTTCTCATAATCTGCTCTCAGATCGCCAGTATGGCTTCCTTAAGGGTCGCTCTACTGGTGATCTTCTTTCATATCTTACTAACTCTTGGTCATCCTCCTTTCGGGACTTCGGTGAGACTTTTTCTATTGCACTAGACATATCGAAAGCCTTCGATAGAGTCTGGCATAAATCTTTAATTTCTAAACTACCCTCCTTCGGTTTCTATCCCTCCATCTGTGCCTTTGTCTCTAATTTCCTTTCCGGCCGTTCCATAGCCGCGGTTGTGGGCGGCCATTGTTCACTTCCTCACTCTATAAACTCCGGTGTTCCTCAGGGCTCTGTCCTATCTCCTATTCTCTTTCTAATTTTTATAAATGATCTCCTTAACTGTACCTTAATTCCCATCCATTCATACGCAGACGACTCAACCTTGCACTACTCCATTAGTTTTTCAGAACGCCCCAGCCAGCAATCCCTCAACGACAAACGTAATGAAGCCATAGAACTCTTAACCCGTACAGCCCCAGCGACGCGCCTGACGCGTCGGCGATGTATGTAACGCACAGCCCCAGAGACGCGCCTGGCGCGTCGCCCCAATTGCGCCGACCTTGACCTCAGGTGTAGCCACTCAAGAGGGCTCAGATTTGTATGGGAACTGTGTACGTATCCCACGCAACCGTGCCGATGGTTGAAAACTCTCAAAGTCCACGTGCGTGCGCGCGAGCGCGCAATAACCTGGTTTTTTGGGATAATTGCCTTCAATTTTTTACTCTTATAAAATCCGTTTTCGGGGGCTCTGTAGGACCATTTTTTAAGCTTTTTGAGCGGTTTTTCGTGGTTTTTCCTTCATTCCTAACCCATTCGCTATTGTTTCTGGAATAAAACCATTTTTTGAAAACCGGCCGGGTTCTGGTGCGCAAACATTACAAAACTAGCCGGGGCTCCACGGGTTAAATTCTGATCTATATACTATTTCCAATTGGGGCAGAGAAAACCTTGTTAACTTTAATGCTTCCAAAACCCAATTTCTCCATCTATCTACCCGTCAGGATCTCCCAGCGGACTATCCCTTATTCTTCAACAATACAAAAATCAACCCTTCATCTTCTCTCAATATTCTTGGTGTCTCTTTTTCTTCTGCTCTCATTTGGAAGTACCATATTACCAGTCTTGCTAAGGCAGCCTCCCAGAAGCTGGGTGTGCTCAACCGCCTTAGGGGGTTTTTACCTCTGCACAGCTTCTTGCTCTGTACAGGGGCATAGTGCGCCCTTGTATTGAGTATTGTTCACTGTGTGGGGAGGTTCCTCTCACACTGCTCTCCTAGACAAAGTTGAAAGGAAGGCCTTTCGTATCATTAACTCCCGTCCACTCACCAACTCTCTGCAATCTCTCTCTCTCCGCCGCAATGTTGCATCTCTCTCGCTATTCTATCGCTACTATAATAATCAGTGTTCCTCAGAGCTATCCCAGTGCATACCACCTCCTTTACGTAGGGCACGTGGTACCCGTCTTGCAACTCAATCCCACCCCTACTCTGTGCAACTCTCCAACCCCAGAGTGAAACGTTACTCTCAAACTTTCTTCTACTCAACAGCTGAGCTCTGGAACTCTCTCCCAGAATCAGTCTTTCCCTCTTCCTATGACTTAAATTGTTTCAAACTCTGTGTGTCCAGGCATTTTGGCTCGAACGTCCCTTGATTTTGGCCCTGTCACTCTTTCAACTGTGGGGGAGGCACTCGCTATAGGCAGTTATGCCTTTTGCCTCCCTCAATCACATAGAAAAAAAAAAAAAAAAATACAAAGAAGTACAAACTGCAACAGACCTATTGGTCCTGATTTGAATGCCCACTACTCGGGTCTTATATACTATGCAATGATGGTGTAGGAACGAATCAGGAGGCGGGGGATGGTGCGCGCCCCAATCACAGCTCCTCTAGTTGTGTAGCAGGTGCGTGGTCCAATGGCGTTGATTATCGTCATAGCGTCGGGTCATCGAAGTAGTTTGCAGGGTCCCATATGATGCACGTAGGTGTGAAGGCTTGTTTGCTGGTATGCAGGCGAGCTAGTTCCCACTCGCTGGTCTGCTTCGCCGCCTGGGTAATTCGGCATTCCTTCAACTCTTAATTCTAACTCTTAAATAAACACATACAGGGCTCCGTATGTCAGAATATATATATATATATATATATATATATATATATATATATACGGTATATATATATATATATATATATATATATATATATATATATATATACGGTATTATGACGCCTGCAGCTTGGCAGAACGCCATGTGGGCTTAGCCGCTCGCTTGGCCACTCACTAGCACTCACCGGGGCAAGGTATTTGGCTACAATCTATCTACAATGTTGTTCTTTCTTTCATAGTGTTCGTGTTGTTGCAGACAGTCCCATGGTGGTCTTTATTTTTGTCTGTGACAAGGGGAAGCATTTTATATCATGAGTAGAACATAAGATGCATTGTGTATAGTTAAGGAGAGAGAATAATATAGGCAGTGGGGTGGTAGTGTGTGCGTGCGTATACATGTGCTGCCTCCCCCCTCGCTTTGTAGGCTCGCGCGCGTGCCGTCTCACGCCTCTTGATTGGCTGCTGGTTCCTGGCGCCTTCTGCAGCCCTGCTGCCTGGTGACGTAGCAGCCTGTGATTGGCTGACCACCATGCCTTTGTGTGTGATCCTGGATGGGTCCCGAGGAGTTCCTTCCTCAGAGCTCCTCTTAGTGCTGTAACGCTAACATCTGTTACGTCCTGGGATATATAAACACTGGGCTCTTTCTATTGGACTAGGTATGCGGCAACAAGCAACAACGGAAAACGCTAGATCCAACCCTTATCTATAAACCCAGGCAACAAACCACCCTAAACCGTCAAGAGTCCTGCCTGGACAATGAGGTATCCTATGACTCGGTTACAGGGTGCACGCACTATAGACTGCTGATAGTCAAGCAGGCTATATAAAAGATCACACAATTAAGTTGACTTAAAGCTTCAAGGAAAAGATAGATAACGGAATTAAATTGCAGAAACAATTTAATAACAAACTAGAAGAAAGTACATTTAACGTTACGTTAATTAATACAACTAATCACCCCTGCGTGAAAGAAGGTGAAAGCAAACAGTCCTCAAAACATCGTACAGGTAGACAAGATGCGGGTCTCTAAACTGCATGCGGCTACTGTAGGATCTGATGCTTAGCAAAGAAAGTACGTTACGGATTTAGAGAACTCTTAACTCATAAGCAGGAATAAATACTAGTGATAGGACCTACAGTGTATAATGGCATAGGTATAATTAAATAAAGGCAGCAACTCGCAACATAACCACATACAGGTGTGCTTCTCACTCTTAGTCAGGCAAGCCTGCTCGGACAGAGTCTCTAAGCCACACCCTGAATCACAATGCTCACAAAAACGGAAAACTGTGGCACAATAACAAGCATACAGAGATAATAAACCCCTAGCTGTTAATCTGCCAGGTGGCAGAGGTCTAGCCGGAAGGATATAGGCTTCGGATACCCGGGCTGAGCCACCTGCTCTAGCCTAGGGACGTTCCCAAGTCTGTGCGCCAAATTACTCTAATTGAAAGGGTGCTCTCTTGAGAGACTCAGATCGCAAGTATCTGACTCTCTCCTGGCGACCCTAAAACAAAAGCAAGACGTGCTAGCGCAGTGCTGAGTGGACTAGGCAAGGGCCCTCACACAACACAACACTAGACACACAGGGACAGAGACAAGAAAATGCCCCCAGACTCCCACGGGTATCCTAGTAAAGTCGTGCGGGTCCACAGGACTCACACCAGCAGACTTTACTTAAAGGATCGCAAAAAGCCTCCCCTCCGGTCTAGCCCCTGCTAACCTGACACAAGAACACACTAGCAAGCATGAAACCATCAAATATGAGACAACAAAAAAGCTTCCTAGGTCTCATTAACAATTACGTCTCTGCTTAAGGCCCAAAATCCTATCTAGTTATCTGAGAGCTCGTCATTAATACAATAATAGATATAAGGTCTATCAAGGGGATGGGATAATTAAATAGATTGGTGAAGTAGTGGAAAGAAGGTATACAAAGTAAGAGAGAACGTTCTAAGTGGGGTTGAGAGGGATAGATATCAAGGGGGTCCGAAGGGTACGACAATGAGGTGAGCTCTGAGTCTTGAATCTGTCTGGACCCTGGCCTAGGCATGCAGAATACATCCCAGGCTTGGCAACACTCAACACAGTTGCCGGGTCAAAATCCTCTACCCCGTGCGTGAGTCGAAACTAAGCCTAACGTTGCAATCAAATGCATGTGGCAGCGCTTCAGGCTCGTCCCAAGCTAAGCAAGCGAAGCAACGTCCCAAGCCGGTCTCTCTCTCTCCCGCTCGTCTCTTCCCGCTCTCACTAGACTTACATCTTATATATTATAATGAAACAATCAACTATCGAGAATAAAATATACTAAGATGCGTTGGTTAAGAATAAGGGCAACTTCAAGCTGTGAAACAACATAAGAATATCCCAGACATTAGTTACGTTGTCGTAGGATATATACCAAGGAAAAGCCTGCCGGCCGGCTGCCACCAGCCGGTTTCTAAACGGCTGGGCAGCCGACGCGCGCGCGCATGCCCGCACGTGGCTACTATGCAGAAGCGTCACACCTCCCCCAAGATATAAGACCCTTGACTAAGTTCTTCATATCTAACAGAAAGCTTCTCATAGTACCACACACTGTTGCGACACAAGGCACTATATATAAACAAAATAAAGACTGTTGCGCTCCACCGAGCAAGTTCAACTAACTCAGCGACAATAAGCGAAAACATTCAACTTAGATACTGCTACAACATCTTATACAAAATTCTACACGTTATAAAAAAATACAGAGTTTTTATAAGGTTTTTGCTTTTTTTATTTATTTTTTTTGGCTGAACTATAGTGACAGCCTATTTTCCTCCACACTCAACCCTCAATCCTGTGGCAGTCTAACCAACATCATCCACCCTTGATAGACAATCCGCTATCACGTTATCAGAGCCGGCAATATGGCGTATGTCCAGATTATACTCCTGAAGCATGAGTGACCACCTGGTCAGCCTCATATTCCGGTTATGAAACTGATTCAAGAATTTCAGAGGGTGATGATCGGTATAAACCACTACGAATGGTCCGAAAGCAGGAACATATACATCGAAGTGCCTGAGCGCCAGCACTATCGCCAGGAGTTCTTTTTCAATTACAGAGTAATTCCTTTGTGCACTATTTAATTTTTTGCTGTAAAAACTCACTGGATGTTCGATACCTTCATCATCTGTCTGTAACAAGACAGCCCCAGCCCCTACGCCACTGGCATCAGTCGCCAGCTGAAAAGGTCTGCTGAAGTCCGGGGCCCTGAGTATGGGGTGGGTACATAACAGGTGTTTCACCAAGGAAAACGCCTCTGCACACTCAGGAGACCACCGGAACTTCTTGTCCTTAGATAATAAGTCAGTTAAAGGTGCAAGTACAGTCGAATAGCCTTTGATGAAGCGACGATAATAGCCTATCATAACTAGAAACCGCATGATTTCTTTCTTAGTCGTAGGCTGGGGAAACTGATCGATGGCTTTGATCTTTGTCTGTGGAGGGCACACCTGACCCATCCCCACCTCGAACCCCAGGTACAAAACTGTGGCTTTGACAAAATCGCACTTACCCAGGTTTACCACCAAACCTGCTTCATTCAGTTTATTAAAAAGCTGTCCGATGTGAGCACAGTGACTGTTAAAATCATCGTCGTATATTATGACATCATCTAGGTACACCGCACAGTTGGGAATGTCGGCTACAATGTCGTTCAGTAATTTCTGAAACGTTGCAGGGGCATTTTTCAGCCCGTGTGGCATAACATGGCAACGATATGTGGCACCGTCCACCACAAACCCACACACCTCTCGCGCTCGCTCAGACAAGGGCACTTGCCAATAACCCTTAACAAGGTCTATCTTAGTGAGGAACTTGGCTTTTCCTATCTTATCCACACTGTTGTCCACGCGAGGGAGAGGGTAGGCATTTGTGGGGGTTAAACCATTCAACCTGCGGAAATCTATACAAAACCGCACCTTGCCATCTGGTTTGGGCTGCAGTGTGACTGGGGAAGTCCACCTTACTGCACCCTCAGAAATCAGCCCACGTTTCAGCATATATTCCAGCTCTTCCCTAAGTGCTGGTAATTTAATAGGGGGAACACAGTATGGCACTGATTTAAAGAGCGGGTGGTCCCCAACATCGACATCGTGCACCGCTTGAGTAGTGAGGCCAGGATGCTCCGCGAAAACAGCTGGGTTTGAATCAAACAAGTGCTGCACAGCTACACGCTGTTGCTCAGGCAGGTGCAATATCAACTCGTGAGCCACTTGTCTAGAATTCGCCGCCCACTGATCCGCGGAAACATGACAATCCCAATTATCCTCCCCCGCAGCTTGACTGTCCCTCCTCCTTCTCCACCACGATCGCTCCAGATCAACACCGGGACAGTGAGAGGCTCGGAGGCGCGCCTCACATACTCTTTCATCAGATTTACATGGCAAAGTTGGTTCTTTTTCTTACGATCAGGAGTAGCTACTAAATAGTCGAGATCAGAAACCTTCCTTACAACCCGATACGGACCAGAATACTTGGCAGACAAGGGGTGTCCCACCAGAGGCAGTAGTATCAGTACCTCCTGATCTACTTCAAACTCCCTCAGCTTCACCCTCTGGTCGTATCTGTCCTTCATCTGAGCTTGTGAACTCTTAAGGTTCCGACCTGCTACCTCCAGGCTCTTTAGCATTCTCTCACGGCTTTCGACAACATACTTTAGAAGCGAGCATGGCTTTGTGACTCCCTCCCAGATCTCCTTGACTATGTGGAGGGGCCCCCTGATCCTGTGTCCAAAAAACCAACTCGTTCGGGCTAAATCCCAAGCTCTCCCCAGGTACTTCTCTCGCAGCAAATAAAACGTATGGGAGACCTAGATCCCAGTCCTTCCCATTTTCCATGCAATAACACCGCAACATACTCCTGAGAGTCGAGTGCCACCTTTCCAAAATTCCCTGACTCTCGGGATGGTAGGCAGATGACACCACAGACACTATCCCATGTTGCTGCATGGTCTGCTTAAACAGAGCAGAAGTAAAATTGGATCCCTGATCAGACTGGATCTCCTGAGGGTAGCCATAACGAGAGAAATAGACAAGTAGGTTTTTGACAACAGTCTTAGCCATCCCGTTGCGCATGGGGTAAGCATCTGGATACCGTGCTGCTACATCCATTACAGTTAGTAAACATTTATTGCCGGCACTAGTGGGGGGCAATGGGCCAACCATATCGATAACTACTTTGCTGAAGGGCGGCCCAATGACAGGGATGGGTTGTAACGGGGCTCTCGGGAGGACCTGATTGGGTTTCCCAACAACTTGACAAGTGTGACACTGTGACACCCATGACACGACACTCGCCTTTAACCCAGGCCACCAGAAAAGCTTGCTCAGAGCTGCCTCCGTCTTACGTGCCCCCAGGTGCCCTGCCAAAGGCACATCATGAGCTAATCTCAATAAGCTCTCACGGCACACCCTCGGTAGTACTAACTGGTCCACTAATCCTGACCCGCCATCCCACTTTTTCTTGGGATCTTGATGTCTCCGATACAAGATCCCCTCGGACAAGAAAAAATCACCAGGCTGCGCATCCCCATCGCTCTCCAGTTCGACAGCACCATTACCACACGCCCTGACTTCAGGATCTTCCAGCTGCAAGGAACATATATCAGCAGGTGCGAGATTATCCAAGTTCATCTTAAATAATTTAATTCCACCTCCAATGTCCCGCTGAGCCATCCTTTCCTCACGCTGCGCATAACGATGCTGTCGCAGAGTCTCTTCCTGCCCTGCACCTGCACTAGTGGTGACAGGCCCCGGGGCCTCTCCAGACTCTAACATAGGTGCCAATAATGAGTCACCAAGAAACACTGCCGGCTCAAAACTCTCCAATTGACCAACACTTCCCGTTTTCTTGTGACCTTTCCTCCGCGGTTTGATAGACTGAGGTGGTGGCTGCAAGGCTCCGGATGTCTGAGAACGTGTAACAACACACGCCATGGTTTGTACGCTACACTTCTCAACCCACTCCTGTTCCTCCCTACTAACGTCGGCCGCCTTCTCAGCAACGACCAAGGGTGAAACCTTAGAAGCAGGCACCGCAAAGACGTTGCCGAGGAGGAGGTCGACGCCCCCAACAGGCAAGTTCTCTACAATTCCCACATCCAGCTCCTTTGCCACACCACCCACCTCCAGCTCCATCCGCACCAGCGGGTAGGACTTCGTAGCATTGATCCCCTGAACTACCACTACCCGAGCAGCGTTAATCGGTCTACCAGTAAAGTTCTTTAACAAGGTCTGAGAAGCCCCCGTATCATGCAATAGCTTAACTCCTCGCCTTTCGCCAGCCCACCTCACAAAACCATGCCCTCTATGACCCCCAAAGACGTCGCGGACAGGGTTCGAGCCTTCCGGATTTTTGAACACAGGCTGTATCCCACCCTCTGACGAACTACCCTTGGCAAACTCAGAAGATATAGGCAACACCCCTATGCTGAGGGCCAATGACACAACCTTGTTTGGTGGCTTGTTCGGACAAGCATTTGCAAAGTGATCCTCCTTGTGACATGCAAAGCACTCTTTACTCTTTGGTTTCCCTTGGGAGTGGGAGGTACCATTAGACTTCTTATACGGGACGGTATTTGGTTTATGTTCAGTTTTATTGTCAGTGCTAGATGGTTTTGTGTATTTATGTGTATCAAAATTCTTGGGAGGGGGAGGGGTACGATCCTTTGCACCAGACTCACTCCTAGCTGCTGCTCCGCACCCTCGAATTAATGACAGTCGGAGGTCAGCCATTTCTGCTGCCTCCTGGAGAGTTCTAGGATTTTTTTCCTTTATATTTAATGTTAAGTCCCCGCCTGTGCACTTAAAGAACTGCTCCAAGAGAACCAGCTCACTCAACTCCTCAAAAGTAGCTGCCCTCTCAGAACGCAGCCAATGTCGTAGTGCATCAGACAAGTCCCGGGCGTGTTCTAGGAAGGTACTATCCTTGCCCTTAGTAACACCCCGAAACTTCAAGCGGTAAGTTTCTGATTGTAACTCATAGGCCCGTAGCACAGCCTTCTTTAGCTCATCATAAACTACACAGGACTCTAAAGGTAGTGCATCATACGCTTTTAGCCCCTTTCCTAGGAGTCTTGATGAAACTAATGCTGCCCACTTTTCCTGAGGCCACTGGTGTTCCTGACACTTCTTCTCAAATCGCATACAAAACTCAGCCACACATAATTCATCGAACACAGGAACTAGTTTAAGCAGGTGCGACAATGATTGGTCCCGATGTCTGTTACCTCCCCCAATATTTCGCCCTGTTACCTCCACTCGAGATCTCTCCAGCTCCCTGTCAGCCCGATACCTAGTAGACTCTGCCTGCAGTTCAGCCTTTCGTATAGCAACCTCAGCCTGAGCTCTAGCAACCTCAGCCTGCACACTAACCTGTCTTTCGGCGGCCTCAACCTGAGCTCTAGCGGCCTCAACCTTGGCCATCTCAAGCCGAAACAACAAATCTGGAGTCAACCCTTGAGGAGGGGAAGGTGCATTTAATGGAGAGGGTCCCTGTGATTGAATTCCACGCTGCCATTGTCCATCAACTTGGGGGTATGTACTAAATTCAGGCACCATGACGTTTGATACGGGGGTAGAGTGGAGGGGGGGCTGGGGACCGGGGCCCCCAGTCGCCTCTCCACTCAGGTCTCTCCCTTCTAAACCCAATATCAAAGTCCTCAGCTGATCTTTCCTCATGCCACTTAAACCCTGGTGACCCTGAAGACCTGCCACACACTTTAAGCCATACTTATTCAGCTTCAACACCCTGTCAGCGGTAAGGGGCACCTCTAAAAATCTTCTAGCACCCTCCTCGCTATCGACTAGCCACTCCACAGGTCTTTCTCCCTCCGAGCCCGTATCGTGACCTGACCCATCACTGTGTTCTGATGTATTAGACATGCTTCTGTACTGCAGTAATTATCACGGTTATAGAATGTGCCTTATCTCCTATGCAAGTATGTATATACTAATGTTATTTAAAGTCTTCAATGTGTTATATTGGTTGCTCCAAAACAAAAACTCTATGTCCACTGTATTCCTCTAATCATAAGGAATCTCAAAACAAATGACCACTATATTCCTCTGTTCAGTAAATCCTATGCAAGGTCGCCATTTGTTACGTCCTGGGATATATAAACACTGGGCTCTTTCTATTGGACTAGGTATGCGGCAACAAGCAACAACGGAAAACGCTAGATCCAACCCTTATCTATAAACCCAGGCAACAAACCACCCTAAACCGTCAAGAGTCCTGCCTGGACAACGTGGTATCCTATGACTCGGTTACAGGGTGCACGCACTATAGACTGCTGATAGTCAAGCAGGCTATATAAAAGATCACACAATTAAGTTGACTTAAAGCTTCAAGGAAAAGATAGATAACGGAATTAAATTGCAGAAACAATTTAATAACAAACTAGAAGAAAGTACATTTAACGTTACGTTAATAAATACAACTAATCACCCCTGCGTGAAAGAAGGTGAAAGCAAACAGTCCTCAAAACATCGTACAGGTAGACAAGATGCGGGTCTCTAAACTGCATGCGGCTACTGTAGGATCTGATGCTTAGCAAAGAAAGTACGTTACGGATTTAGAGAACTCTTAACTCATAAGCAGGAATAAATACTAGTGATAGGACCTACAGTGTATAATGGCATAGGTATAATTAAATAAAGGCAGCAACTCGCAACATAACCACATACAGGTGTGCTTCTCACTCTTAGTCAGGCAAGCCTGCTCGGACAGAGTCTCTAAGCCACACCCTGAATCACAATGCTCACAAAAACGGAAAACTGTGGCACAATAACAAGCATACAGAGATAATAAACCCCTAGCTGTTAATCTGCCAGGTGGCAGAGGTCTAGCCGGAAGGATATAGGCTTCGGATACCCGGGCTGAGCCACCTGCTCTAGCCTAGGGACGTTCCCAAGTCTGTGCGCCAAATTGCTCTAATTGAAAGGGTGCTCTCTTGAGAGACTCAGATCGCAAGTATCTGACTCTCTCCTGGCGACCCTAAATCAAAAGCAAGACGTGCTAGCGCAGTGCTGAGTGGACTAGGCAAGGGCCCTCACACAACATAACACTAGACACACAGGGACAGAGACAAGAGAATGCCCCCAGACTCCCACGGGTATCCTAGTAAAGTCGTGCGGGTCCACAGGACTCGCACCAGCGGACTTTACTTAAAGGATCGCAAAAAGCCTCCCCTCCGGTCTAGCCCCTGCTAACCTGACACAAGAACACACTAGCAAGCATGAAACCACCAAATATGAGACAACAAAAAAGCTTCCTAGGTCTCATTAACAATTACGTCTCTGCTTAAGGCCCAAAATCCTATCTAGTTATCTGAGAGCTCGTCATTAATACAATAATAGATATAAGGTCTATCAAGGGGATGGGATAATTAAATAGATTGGTGAAGTAGTGGAAAGAAGGTATACAAAGTAAGAGAGAACGTTCTAAGAGGGGTTGAGAGGGATAGATATCAAGGGGGTCCGAACGGTACGACTCAGAGGTGAGCTCTGAGTCTTGAATCTGTCTGGACCCCGGCCTAGGCATGCAGAATACATCCCAGGCTTGGCAACACTCAACACAGCTGCCGGGTCAAAATCCTCTACCCCGTGCGTGAGTCGAAACTAAGCCTAACGTTGCAATCAAATGCGTGTGACAGCGCTTCAGGCTCGTCCCAAGCTAAGCAAGCGAAGCAACGTCCCAAGCCGGTCTCTCTCTCCCGCTCGTCTCTTCCCGCTCTCACTAGACTTACATCTTATATATTATAATGAAACAATCAACTATCGAGAATAAAATATACTAAGATGCGTTGGTTAAGAATAAGGGCAACTTCAAGCTGTGAAACAACATAAGAATATCCCAGACATTAGATACGTTGTCGTAGGATATATACTAAGGAAAAGCCTGCCGGCCGGCTGCCACCAGCCGGTTTCTAAACGGCTGGGCAGCCGACGCGCGCGCATGCCCGCACGTGGCTACTATGCAGAAGCGTCACACATCCAATCTATCAGCCCACCTCACCCCCCTATTGCGAACTTTCTCTACCACTGCTTACCTTCTTCTCTCTGTATATCCTACTATTAATTAACTGCCTTTCCCCTTGACGTTGATTTCATATATCCGTCATTATATTTATACATTATGTATTATACAGCGAGCTCTCAGAGATATTATATGTAATTAGTTAGGCAATTTGGATCAGAGGGTTATCCATTTTGGCTTGGGGAGGTTTGACATACTCATCGTGTTGCCCCAACCTTATTTTCTTGGGTGTCTGCCAGGTCACTCGATGCTAGACTGGGGAGAGGCTATCAGGTTACAGTTTCCTATGAGCATAGACTTCGTTGAGCCTATGCAACTGTACCGGATACCTGCGGAGCACTGTGTTGGCGTGAGGGCGTTTGCCTAGTCCACCCAGCACTGTGCTAGTTCGTTAGCTTTTGACTTAGGAGGGTCGCCAGGAGAGAACCAGGTACACGAGACCTGGATCTCTCAAGAGAGCACCCCGTCATTTAATGTAACTAGGCGCACAGACTTAAGAACGACACTAGGCTACCGAGCAGGTGGCTCGGCCCAGGTAGCCTAGCCTACGACTCCCCTGCTAGACTTCGTCCACCTGGCAGACCCCCGATTAGGGGTTATAATCTTATTGTGTATATGTGTGCAGCATTATTGTTCCTTATGTTTATAGTAAGTCGTGATTGTTGCTGAGAGACCCAACCAGAGCAGGCTTGTGCCTGGTGGGAGAAAGCACATCTTTTTGTGGTTAGAGTCTAGACTGCCGACTGTTTTATAATTACACCTGTGCCTGATAACACCGTATGTCCCTACACTATATATGTTCCCACAGTAATAATACACAGTTCAGAATCCGAGACGTACTTCTTAGTTGCATCTGACTTTTGCAGAAGATTCCTGCATGATGCTTTAGGACTTTCTTTGTTTCACTTTTTTTCAGAGAGGAGTGACATTTACTGATTATTTAACGTAACGTTAATTATCCTTCTTCTAGTTTGCTATTAAATCGTTGCTGCGATTTAATTACGCTATCTATCTTTTTCCTTGTATACCTTAATAAAGTAATCGTATGTTGTATGAGTATAGGCTGCTTCAGTGATCATCAACCTATAGTGTGCACCTTTTACCGAGTCATAGGATACCTCGTTGTCCAGGCACGACTCAGGGCGGTATAGGTGTTTTGTTCTCCAGTGGTTAAGGCAGGGATTGGAACTAGTGTTACCGTTGTTGCATTTAGCCTTATCTAGTCCAATGATGAAGAGCCCTGTGTCTTGTAGATTCTGGATCGTAACATATGGCGACCTTGCTTAGGATTTTGTGAACTTAAGAAATACTGTGGGAGTAGAGTGGTAATTTTTATTATTGAGGAATACAGTGGACACAGATTTTTTTTTGGCAAGCAGTATAACACATAAAGAGGCTTCAGATAACTTTAAGTGAATAGGTGCTTGCATAAGAGATTATAGATACTTTTTTTTTTATAAACTTGCACACTTCTCAGTGTACACCATGTTTAGCAACAACTCAGTTAACAGGGATAATCAGACAGTACAGCCTACGGGTGTTGAGCAGCAGCAGGAATTTAATGATGGCATCAGAGTTATTAATTGTGAGGCTGATGCGAGGAAGTTTGTGGAGATACCAGTAACAGCGAGTCGGTTGGAGGGGATTGATTGCTATGGTCTGCGTTGTTTGGCCACGGTCCTGGGGCGTGTCGGCTTTGGCAGCATGTCTAAGAGTGACCTGGTGGCTTGTGTGTTGGGTGGTGGCAGTGGGTTGCTGGGTGGAGCGGGGGCTTGGGAGCCTTTATCCAAGCCTCCCTTCCACTCTACTCCTATCGCGCCCCCTAGGTTACCAGACCTTGGCACGCTTCCGCAATCTGATAGTCGCTGGCAGCGTGGTTTGCCCCTGGGTGAGGCACTGGGTGGGTCTCCTATAATTGCTCCTCCCCCTCAGGGTTTGACTGCTGATATGTTGTTACAACTGGAGTTGGCTAAGATCCAGCATGAAGTTGAGATGGCTAAGATTCAGGCTAAGGAGAGGACAGCATGCCGTGAGGCAGAGTTGCAGGTTGAAGCAACTAGGTACTGTGCTGAGATGGATGTTGAGAAATCTAGGGTGGAGACAACAGGGCGGCATCTCGGTTCTGGGAATCGTGGGTCTGAGTCTTTATCGCACTTGCTTAAATTAGTCCCTGTGTTCGATGTGTCTGGGGTGACTGAGTTTTTTTAACGGTTTGAGAAGAAGTGTCGGGAGCATGAGTGGCCGGAGATTAAGTGGGCAGCCCTTGTATCATCAAAGCTTGTTGGGAAAGGTCTCAAGGCATATGACTCGCTGTCATTGGAGGACTGTACTAACTATGTGGTGTTAAAGGAGGCTGTGCTCCGGGCCTATGAGTTGCAACCAGAAACCTACAGGTTGAAATTTCGAGGCATTGTAAAGAGCAAAGAGAGCTCTTTCCTTGAACATGCCCGGGAACTGACTGACACTATGGGGAACTGGCTCCGGTCTGAGAATGCGACAACAGTTGATCAGGTTAAGCAGTTATTTTTGTTGGAGCAGATCTTCCGGTGCACAGGCAGCGACCTGACATTAAACCTGAAGGAAAAATGCCCTAAGACCGTAGAGGAGGTAGCTAAGCTTGCTGACCTCCGGCTTTCTTTGATTCGTGGGTGCGGGTCTGCTCATCGTAGTGAGACAGGTAACAAGGAGCGTAACACTCCACCCCCCAAAGTCAATGAAGCACAAAATAACACTGTAAAAAGTAAGAGCAATGATACCCATTATAACTACAAACACAAAACCGTCCCGTTTTCAAAAGGGCAGGGCCCTTCCCCACCACCTCAAGGGGGGAAGTCTAGTGGTGAAGTGAAATGTTTTAAATGTCAGAAGGTGGGTCACTTTGCACGTACATGTCCGAGTAATATTCCTGCTAAGCCTGTGTCTTTGGTTCGCAACATGGGGGTGTCTCTGAGCTCTTCTGCGTCTGCCCGGGGTAGGTCGTCAGTTGCGGGGACACAGCCTGTGAAGAAGGGTTTGGAGGGCTCGACACCTGTCCAAGACACTTTTTGCAGCCATCGAGGGCGCGGGCTTGTGAGCTGGGGGAATACTAAACATCAGGTCAAATTGTTGCGTGACACTGGGGCATCACAGACACTTCTTAAAAATTTCACAGGCAAACCAATAAACGCGGCTCGGGTTGTTGTGGTACAGGGGATCAATGCTACCAGGTCATACCCGTTGATTAGGTTGGAGCTGGAGGTGGATGGTGTGTGTCGTGAACTTGATGTTGGGATCGTAGAGAGCTTGCCAGTTGAGGGCGTCGACCTCCTTCTGGGCAACGACTTTGCGGTGCTCACTTCGGAGGTTCCACCCTTAGTTGTTGCCGAGAGGGCGGCCGACGTTAATAGGGAGAATCGGGAGTGGGTCGAGAGGTGTCAGCTTAAACAGATGGCCTGTGCAGTCACCCGTTATCGCGCATCAGTTCAGTCACAACCATTGTCTCAGTCTTCAGACCAGCGGAGGAACGGACGGAAGGAGCAAGCTGAAGCTGGGAGTTTTGTGAGTTTTGCTCCAGCGGCTCTCCTTAGCGGCTTAGTACTTGACCCAGAGGTGAGCTCCGGAGTGGCCCTAGAACCTGTCACCCCTAGTGACATGGCTGGGCGTGATGGCACTCCGCGACTTAGTAGTTCCCAGTTGGAGGAGAGTTGTGGGAACGGGGCTATCAAACGAGGACGGGGAAACATGTCATGTGAACCTGTTGGAGGAGTTTGTGAGGCAACCACCTGAGCAGCCTACTGTCCCTGCATTGGTCTGCAGCAGCCAAGGTGGAGAAGGAGAGGGGGGGCAGTAGGGCACAGGTGGAGGAGAGTAGGGATTGTCATGTCTTGGCGGAGCAGTGGGCGGGGGACACTAGTCTGGTGGCTGTGGAAGGGCTAGAGCACCTGCCTGAGCAGCAGTGTGCAGCGCTCCAGCACCAGCTCGGTTCATACCCCACTGGTCATGCTGAGCCCCTGAGCCTCACAACTCGGGCGGTGCAAGATGTTCCGCGGGCAGGTCACGTGAATGTTGAAAGACCGTTAGCCTCGTTTCGGTGGTTCAAGGTGGCCGACGAGGCTTGGACATGGTTGTCAGGTCAGGGTCGACCCATGGCTGCCAAGGGTGGTGGTCAGAAGGAGGACATTGAGCAGATTGGTGAGATTGGCTGTGGAGTGGATGTGCCCGGTCGTCGCATAGCCTCCCAATGCTGCTCTAGTCGAATGCAACAGCCCTACCATAGACCGACTGTATCTGGCCATGTCGCTAAAAGCGGTGATGCTGCGCAGGCAGATGTAGTTGCAGGGAATGCGTGGGTGCGCATGTACGGTATCGGCGGGGAAGCCTTAGCAATAATGAACTATGGGAGTGACTGCACAGGTGGTACTGATTGTCCCTCTCATGACCTGGCTGTTCTAGGGACGAAGGTGGAGAAGGAGGGAGACTACAGGTTAGAAGCTGCGGTCTCGGCTGGGTTGTGGGAGGGCTCTAGGCATGTTCTGCGAGATAAGTTGTTTACTAGGCTGGGGCAGTGCATCCGCATGTTTGTTGCTTCTCCAGGCCTGATGTACGGGGTAGAATCCGACATGGAGGCTGGAAACAGAGCGAGGCTCAGTTTAATTCCCTACCGTATAAATCCTGCTAAAAAGCCTGTCGTGAAAACAGAGCTAGACGACATGTGGAAAACGGGTCTGAGGGATAAAGGATATTGTGAGTGGTCGTTGCCAGTGAGTTTGCAACCTGTGTTGAGTGGCAAGATCAGTGTGTGTGCATTATGCCTGACAGACACCTATCCATTGCCCAAGGGTCTGAGGGATAAGGAATGTCGTGAGTGGTCGTTGCCTGTAACTTTGCAACCTGTGTTAAGTGGCAAGATCAGTGAGTGTGTTGATTGCGAGAGTGTGTGTGCATTATCCCTGACAGACGCCTATACCTTATCGAGAGTTGACGTCACCATAGACCGCATCGGGGCTGCATCGCCTATCACGAAGGTAGAACTAGTGAAAGGCTTTTGGCAGGTCCCGTTGCCGGAAAGAGCGAAGAGAAGTGCCAGTCTTGTGATGAACTGGGCAGTTTATCAGTGTCAGGTGTTGTTGTGCTACCGGAACACAAGTTGGATGTGTGGCATGCTAAGGGCACTGATAATGTTTTGGCTGATTTTTTGTCACTGGAGGGTTTGTTTGCAGGAGAACCCTCGCCGTTCAGTCAGTGTGTGTTGAGAGTGGAGTAAAATTGGCTTGGCCCTGTAAGCACAGCCGCCAAAAACATATTAAAAAAATTCTATAAAAACTCTTTCTTTAATAGTTAAATTTTTTAAGTATGTTATAGCTAAAGTTCTGAGTCGAACCTGTGCTTCTCTCAGAAGGCTGGGCTAGTAGAAGCTCGCTCTAGGAGCATAGCAGTATGAATTAATTAAGCTATTGTGTTGGGAGGGGTTGTATTTTTTTTGTTGATGATAACTGAGCTTTGCCTTTGTTGCGAAGTGATTAGGGGTGGCGAGTCTTATCGGCGTTCTGCTTGTCATATATAGAGCTCATGGTTGAGCGTCTAATATCTTGGGGGGGGTGTGACGCCTGCAGCTTGGCAGAACGCCATGTGGGCTTAGCCGCTCGCTTGGCCACTCGCTAGCACTCGCCAGGGCAAGGTATTTGGCTACAGTCTATCTACAATGTTGTTCTTTCTTTCATAGTGTTCGTGTTGTTGTAGACAGTCCTGTGGTGGTCTTTATTTTCGTCTACGACAAGGGGAAGCATTTTATATCATGAGTAGAACATAAGATGCATTGTGTATAGTTAAGGAGAGAGAATAATATAGGCGGTGGGGTGGTAGTGTGTGCATGCGTATACATGTGCTGCCTCCCCCCTCGCTTTGTAGGCTCACGTGCGTGCCGTCTCACGCCTCTTGATTGGCTGGTGGTTCCTGGCGCCTTCTGCAGCCCTGCTGCCTGGTGACGTAGCAGCCTGTGATTGGCTGACCACCATGCCTTTGTGTGTGATCCTGGAGGGGTCCCGAGGAGTTCCTTCCTCAGAGCTCCTCTTAGTGCTGTAACGCTAACATCCCTTTGCAATCTATTAGCCCACCTCACCCCCCTATTGTGAACTTTCTCTACCACTGCTTACCTTCTTCTCTCTGTATATCTTACTATTAAATAACTGCCCTTCCCCTTGACGTTGATTTCATATATCCGTCACTGTATTATACAGCGAGCTCTCAGAGATATTATATGTAATTAGTTAGGCATTTTGGATCAGAGGGTTATCCATTTTGGCTTGAGGAGGTTTGACATACTCATCGTGTTGACCCAACCTTATTTTCTTGGGTGTCTGCCAGGTCAGTCGATGCTAGACTGGGGAGAGGCTATCAGGTTACAGTTTCCTATGAGCATAGACTTCATTGAGCCTATGCAACTGTACCGGATACCTGCGGAGGCCTAGGTCATTTTCTTGTCTGTGTACCTTAGAGCCTAGCACTGTGTTGGCGTGAGGGCGTTTGCCTAGTCCACCCAGCACTGTGCTAGCTCGTTAGCTTTTGACTTAGGAGGGTCGCCAGGAGAGAACCAGGTACACGAGACCTGGATCTCTCAAGAGAGCACCCCGTCATTTAATGTAACTAGGCGCACAGACTTGAGAACGACACTAGGCTACCGAGCAGGTGGCTCGGCCCAGGTAGCCTAGCCTACGACTCCCCTGCTAGACTTCGTTCACCTGGCAGACCCCCGATTAGGGTTTATGATCTCATTGTGTATATGTGTGCAGCATTATTGTTCCTTATGTTTATAGTAAGTCGTGATTGTTGCTGAGAGACCCAACCAGAGCAGGCTTGTGCCTGGTGGGAGAAAGCACATCTTTTTGTGGTTAGAGTTTAGACTGCCGACTGTTTTATAATTACACCTGTGCCAGATAACACTGTATGTCCCTACACTATATATGTTCTCACAGTAATAATAAACAGTTCAGAATCCGAGACGTACTTCTTAGTTGCATCTGACTTTTGCAGAAGATTCCTGCATGATGCTTTAGGACTTTCTTTGTTTCACTTTCTTTCAGACAGGAGTGACAGTTTACTGATTATTTAACGTAACGTTAATTATCCTTCTTCTAGTTTGCTATTAAATCGTTGCTGCGATTTAATTACGCTATCTATCTTTTTCCTTGTATACCTTAATAAAGTAATCGTATGTTATATGAGTATAGGCTGCTTCAGTGATCATCAGCCTATAGTGTGCACCTTTTACCGAGTCATAGGATACCTCGTTGTCCAGGCACGACTAAGGGCGGTATAGGTGTTTTGTTCTCCAGTGGTTAAGGCAGGGGTTGGAACTAGTGTTACCGTTGTTGCATTTAGCCTTATCTAGTCCAATGATGAAGAGCCCTGTATCTTGTAGAACCTGGATCGTAACAGTATATATACCGGTATATATATACAGTATATATATATATATATATTTTTTTTTTACTGATGACAGTACGGTACAACGTTTTGTAGAAATTCCTACGACAATCGCTATGCACAATTGATTGAACGTCAGAATGAGAAGGTATTGCGGATCGTACAGGTAGTCTCGCCACAGTATGGTTAAAAAAAAAAAAAAAAAAAAAAAAAAAATATATATATATATTTGTATTTAACCCGTTGAGACCCAGCGTCGCACGTGTTGCGTCGGCAGTGTTTGATCACCAACTCCCAGCGACGCATCACGTGCGTCCGACATATAAAAAACACTTACGTGGCTCGTAAGGTAGGAAATGGCGGGAGAATAGGAGGGGGAGGTACCGTAGTGTGTGTGGGAGCCGGGCCAGTAGGTGTGAGCGGGCCGAGACAGCCGCGCGGCTGGTGGTGGTGGGCTTAGTGGGGATAGTTTACACCCCTAGTTCACCGCCACTTTGAACCTTCATTACTCCGGTCGTATGGGAGCTAGAGGCTTGAGATTTATGTGAGATACTCCTTAGGATGTATGCCGTACAATGCCATACTCAGTTTTTACCCTAGTGCTCCCGGGCGGGTGGTCATGCGCCCCCGCCCCCCAAATGACCGAAATGAGTTTTTTTTTATTTTTGTCTTCATTTCTCACCATTCTCTTCCATTTTGGCTCAACACATTTTTTTGAGGCTCCCCCCCCCCCAAAAAAAAAATGTCAGAGGTGATTTTTTTTTTTTTTTTTCATTTCTCATCCTTGTCTTCCATTTTAGCAAACAAAAAATAATAAGTGAAAATGGCTTGGGACTGGGGTGAACAAAATATTATAACTAGCCGGGGCTCAACGGGTTAACATGTGTGATGCACATAAATAAAAGGGGGATGTTTCGGATGGTTGAAAGCCACAGTTGCTCTCGCAACATGCATCTTCTTTCATTCACTGTCCCCCACTTCACTCACTCAACCCCGTAATTTGCCGGAGGATAACAGGTTTTTCACAATACGTAGACGGAGGTCTTAAAAAAATAAATAAAAAAAAAAGTCATGCTTACGTACAAATACATATAATGTTTTTTTTTTTTTTTGTATCTTAATTACTCCTACCAACCGAGAAACCGCATAACCTGGCCTCCTACTCCTCTGGAAAAAAAAAAAAAAAAGTCTCGGAAACTGGTCCCTTCCGTACTTCTCATTTTATCGTTTAATTCCATTAGCTGTTCCGGCCATTTAGTAGTCCTGTTCTGAGGAGCGGCTTCCCTTGCCACAACCTACGAATGACTGCATGGATTTCCTTAGTGGCTCTAATTCTCGCTCTAGCTTTCTCTTGCTCTCGCTCTCTCTCTCTCTCTCTCTCTCTCTCTCTCTCTCTATATATATATATATATATATATATATATATATATATATTCCGCTTCCTGACAGTATAGTTTGGCCATTATCAGATGTTATACATTTTAGGAAGGATCTGCGGGCATGGAAAGGGTAAACCCTATCAATTAACCCTCTGACTTTCATAAACCCTTCTTCATCTGAATAAAATCGTCCAATGATAGCCAGCACACACTATCAAAAGGCGTCACAATCCTCAAGGGGCCGACCTAAAGTACTGGTTGACTTGGCACTGGTTGAGAGCTACTGGTTGAATAATTTGTCTACTGGTTAGCTTGCCCGGTCACACACACACACACAAACACACACACACAGTTAAACATATAAGCGCACACTTATGGAAACATATGCCCACACACATACGCACACGTTTCACACAAACATACACGCTCTTGCATAAACAAACGTATAGGCTACTTACACACATCACCACACACACACACACACACTTTGCTATCAGTGTGGTTATACTGTCACCCCCAAATTGACAAGTCGATCTTGCATCTGTCACAGGTGTCGTAATGAGTGCAGGTTGGTTTGACAGGTGTGTGTGTGTGTGTGTGTAAAAACTGTACTCGTTGGATCACTTAAACTGTACTCATTGGAGCATAGAAGACAACGTTACGGTACCTAATAATACTGGAAAATCGCAGAGGGTTTAGTATCAAACCTACATACCCCGATAGTTATGGAATTCAGTGATAGGAGAGGCTGGGAATGCGCCCCGGATATCACTCACCTCCTCAGGACCTCCGGTATCCTAACCTGACAGCCTGACCTAACCTGGGAGCTGCCGCCCTCAGACCCCCGCTGCATTTAAAAATGATGTAGAAGACGTCAAATTACTAAAAAGCACTGCGGGAAAGTGAAAAACACCTCCGAGACTGCGCATCATAACAATAGAAAACGGGGTTTCAATGGTCAGCTCATCTGCGAGATCGTCAATGTCCACAAATAATATATCCTAAATTCAGCCTTGCCATTATTAATTTCACTATTCTATGGATTCCTACAGTCATAGCTCTTAATTTGGGACACCTTGCAAGGACGTAAAGCGGCAGACTTGTAAATAATTATGAAGGGCATACTCTAGGTGAGCTGCCCACATACAGTATATAGCCTACAGGTACATATTGCGGAAAATTGGGAAAATACTGGATATCGATTTGTAATCCGCGAGATCTTGGTGTCTCCACACAAATCAAGTACCGGTAAATTCTGACACACACTTGTATTCCTTTCTTTACAGAGTTAGAACGAATTGAAAAAGGTGTAAAATCATGAAAATACCGGTACCCACTGAAGGAAGAACAAATATATATAGGCCTATGTCCCCCGAATTCAGCGGGTTAATATATACCGGTAGGCTATTATGATCTGGTATAATTCTAGCATTGGGTTCAAACCGGTTTTAGCATTAATTATTTAATAATTACCGGTACCAAGTTTTCCTTCCAATTTCAGTTTTGTATTTTTTAAATTAAGAATTGGTTCAATTTAAGTTTCATTTATCAGCCAAACCTAACCTAACATACCGGAGTGCACTGAAGTTAGTTACTTATTTACTTTTTACTGTTTCCTTGTTGGCACATCATATCAATAAGTAAATAGTTAGTTACATTTTACCTATTCAAGATACAAATCCAATACGTAAAAACAGCAACATTTTACCAATATGAATAAGTAGGCTAATAAGTAACTAGTTATAGTTACATTTTACCAATTCAAGATTTTATCCAATCTGTAAAAACATCGACATTTTACCGATATGAATAAGTAATAAGTAACTAGTAATAGTAATATTTTACCAATTCAAGATTTTACCCAATACGTAAAAACAGCTACATTTTACCGATTCAAAATGAGAGAAGTCCTATCGTGATGAGATAGCATTTTACTGTACATTTATAAACCGGGAAACACTCTCTAGCCACCTAACACTGAGATAATAAAACGAAAATTACAATTGTTTTTATTCGATAGATTTAACCTAGCCTATTCAATAGGCCTAAGTAATAAGTAACTAGTTATAGTTACATTTTAACAATTCAAGATACAACTCGTATCCAATATGTTACGTAAAAACTGGGTAAACCTGACTTTTTGGACCGACAGCGATTTCAGTAAGTTTGATTTTGTTTTTTGTAATTTTTCCTTCAGATATAGTGTTGTTTTATACTGAAGAGGAGCGGAAATGAGTATTTACCCATTATCCAACAATCTAAAAACACGCCCCTCACTAGTGGGGAGGGCTATGAAGTTCAGGGAAAATGAGGGGTTAAAAGGTTAAAAATACAATAATATAGCGCTTTGTATCAAAACTTGGCTCGGGTTTTCCCAAATTGAAAACCCAAACAACCCAATTTTGTGAATACCCGAGCAAACTTTTGACGAAAGCTGGCTCGGATTTCACGGGGTGGAGTGGGTAGCCTAATAGTTCATGTTATAAAAATAGTCAACTTTGGGAAGACTAACCCAACAACCTTACCTAACCTATCCTAGTATTATGGGTGGGGGCTGCCGCCCCCACACCCCCGCTGATTAGGTTAGTTTTTTTTTTTTTTTTTTTTTAATGTTCTAGGCTATTAGCCTAACCTAACAACCTTACCTAACCTAACCTAGTATATGGGTGGGGGCTGCCGCCCCCACACCCCCGTTGGTTGGGTTATTTTTTTTTATTTTTTTTTTTTTTTTTTGTATGTGCTATTAGCCTAACTTAACCTAACCTAACTTAACCTAGTATATGGGTGGGGGCTACCGCCCCCACACCCCCGCTGGTTGGGTACTGGCTGAAAAACTTATTGTTTTACAGTAGCCTAGGCCTATACATGTATTTTAGCGTTTTTGTTTTTTCTCCCTTATAATACATTTCAGCTCTTAATGCCATATATAGCAATGATGTATATGCTCTAACGGACCTATTAGGCCTAAACAGATCGATGAGCTAACTGTCGGTCCAAAACATCAGTATAACCAAAAACTGCTAGGCCTAGTCCTACTGTACATTTTACCAATTCAAAATGAGAGATCGTGAGGAGATAGTATTTTACTGTACATTTTTTTACCTGGGAAACACTTTCTAGCCACCTAACACTGGAAAATGATTCACATAGGGGCCTACCGGTAGTAACCTATACATTTAAAAATAAAATGCTCAAATTCATAACATCAGAATCCATAAAATAAAGAATTAAACAGATAATCGGATACAATTTTAAGCCATGAACTACTAGAACCTGTGTAAAATATAGGGTCAAGTTGAGGGGGGTGGGCTATAAAGGGGGCGGAGGAGTGGAGGATGTGGTATTTCCTATGGGTCACCCGATTTTGAGACATTTCCCAACACTGGTACGATATTTGAAGGGTTATTTTTACACATTTAAATACAGTGCTTCCGGAAGGACCGTCGGAGTTCCTGGGTTAATACCCAAATTGAGTTGAAGCCCCCTGCTAGAATTAAATCGATCTCCCTGTTCTCCCAGCAGTGGATAGACTTTCGAAGCATTTTTGACCAAAATATTAGCCTAACTTAACCCTCCTACCTAACCTAACCTTAGTAGGTTAGCTTAATGCATAGGTTTGAGGTCATAAACACATAGCCTATAGGCCTAGCCTAAGACGGAATCGAATGGAATCCCAGGTTGTAATGTAATACAAAAATAAAATAGAATACAAAAATATAATCGGCAAAAATACAATACAAAATATATAGGCCTAACTAGGCCTAGGCTTTGTTCAGTTGCATAGCCTGGTCACTGACAAATGGCTGGATTTCAATAGGAACATTCTGAAAACGGCTGAGGAGAATTTGCAAAAACGCCAAAGGTTAGCAAGCTTGGGCCAGTGTTTAAAGGCCGAATCCACGTGGAGTTAAATGCCTGAGTAAGCCTAACTTTCATTTCACTCCTTCAGGCCTGTATATAGAAACCTGAAGAACCTAAGATACTCAATGATCTCAATCCCTCACCTAGCAAGCGGTACGGCATCGGAATAACCCTATAGACAGAGTAATACAGAGACGGAAAACCAATACAAACAAATACAAAATACAATAAATGGGAAGATGTAGGCCTAAACGATGCTGGGAAGGCTGTAGCCTACTTACTTACCTCAGGGATTTCTCCACATATGAACGCTTCCCACCGTATTTATCCACATCTGCCAACGAAAAGAGTCTTATAGGCGAAGTTGAGTACAACCTGGGATATAATGACGGTGTATTTACGCCGTTATACCGTTTTATAAAGGCGAAAGCAACACAGATCAGATGAAGTATTGAGGGATAAGCCTTTACAACGGCACCTCGTATTTACATTCCACTTTTCCTATTTTTCTGAAGAGTGTAGAGAGGGGAGAAGGGGTGTTGGAGAGAGAGGAAGCTGTTGGAGTGGCTTTGTTATGTGTGTTTAGTCTGTATACGTCGTCAGGATGTTCCCTGACTGGGTGCGAGCATGTGAAACATGCTAGGACGTACTACCACAACCACTAAATGTCCGCCGTGGCAGGGATTCGATCCCGGGTCTTGCAGATTCACACGTGAGCGTGCTCACCACTTGACCACCACGGCTACCGCACACACAAGTAAACACTCGCCAATGCTCTTGTTTCCAGGTCAGGTAATTGAGTCTATATTTATTTGCGCTTATATATTATAATCTCAAGTAATTCAGGAATCTTCCTGAAAATATTATTAGTGTTAATATTGATTAAATATTTACCATAATCTTGGTAATATACAACTTTCGATATAATATATGCTTGGAATTCCATTATTACATAAGTCGGAATTACGTACGGACAACAACATTACTGCCAAACCCAAGAAGCTTGACACCCTTCGTTTTTTTTCTTATCCAGCCAATCTAATATACATAAGTGCTATGTTTCAGCACACGTAATGTACGCATTAGTATTCAGTTATTTAGACATTAATTAATGGTTAAAATTATAATAGATTAGTACAGTTTGGGTTGCATGAGTGATATTTGAGTCCTGATGATAATGGGCCCAGGAGATGGTAACTGTGATAAGTGAATAAGAGAAAATGGAAGTAAATAGGGATATTAGGATAAACTAGCCTATTATGCAAAAACCATTACCCTTGCTGTATAACAAGCATATGTACAATTGCATGCTCACACTCACACTCACAAATACACGTCCCTTCAGCAACAACGTTCCCATGAATGTTGGGGCTTGCAAAGAATAACAATTGCAGCATTCTTTTAATTTTAAACGATACTTTGTTAGTGAAGTCCTGGCTAGCTTACAGTGATGAAGTTCATGGAGTGCACTGAACAAGCTCTTTCCCCGTGGTGTTCCGTCTCACTCAGCCGTTACTGATCGGACCTGTAATGTAAATCTCTATGGCTCAACAGCATTCCAGGGTAAATTTCATTGCTTGCCTCACCTTTCCTAGACTCAAAATCAGTGGTAAATAATTTAACTAGCATGAATCTAAGAACTTCTTCTTTAATCTTGTTGTCAATCTGTGGAATGGGCTTCCCCGAGATGTTATAGACTACAACACCGTTGATTCTTTTAAAGTTTGGCTAGACAAGCACCATGCCGAAACCCACGGATGACTGCAATAATTGTAAATAAATAAAAAAAATCCTTAGTACTGTATTGTAATTATATTAACTTATTTAAATTCACACGTTATCATAATATTATCCTCTCTAAGAAACTGCTGAGCGCTTAACCCTCCTGGCCCGGGCTGGCTCTCCAAAGGACGGAGCTCGTATCCGGGCGATCTGGCCGAATATCAACAAAAGTAAACTAAGGCTAATCTCGCTTAATATATTACCTACATTATTCAAACATATATAGAAATGGGCGCCTTACCTTGCCGCGTAGAATGGCGTTAAGTAGAGCTCTCTAGCTCAACTAGCTCAACTGGTTCCGGAGTGATGGTGATGGAAGTGGAGGTAACTTTTGCTGCGTATTTACCTCGGCGCGTCCGAACACTCAACCGCGGCCCCGGCTACGACGCCCAGTTGCACTCGTCGCTCCACCCGCAATTATGCCGGGAAGCGATTTGATAGTGTTTTATTGTTTATTATGTAATTTATTATAGTTATTATGTTATTTTCACTCAATAAAGTTATTTACATGAAGTTATTTGTGTCTCTGTCACTTATTACTTAGTTTTATTATTATTATTATGATTATAGTGTCACTTTCACTGGACTTTGATAATTGATAGTGTCATTTTCCCTTTTATGTATTGTTAGGTAAGCTAATAATATATATAGTGTCACTTTCACTTGTTCATATTGTTATGAAGGCACTTATTATTACTTGTGTGTGTCTCTTTCACTTATACTTAGTTTTATTATTATTATACTGTCACTTTCACTGGACCAGGCTTATTGATAGTGTAATTTTCACTTATTTATTGTTAGATATATATATTTTAGAGTCACTTTCATTTGTTCATATTGTTATTGAAGGCACTTATTATTACTTATATGTGTCCTTTTCACTTTTACTTAGTTATATTATTATTCTTAGCCTACATTTGAGTGTCACTTTCACTGTTGTCACTTCCACTTCAAATGTTTATTAGAGTGTGGAAGTCGTTGAAGCAGGTGCCAGCACACAGTCCAACTTGACACTCGAGGCATTCCCAAGTGTTTTTTGTGGTTTTTGCGGGGTCTTCTTGTTGTGTGGCTGCACACATGGCACCTCTTCTGGATTCTGCTTTTACTACCTGGTGCTTTGAAAGGAAGGGCGTTGAGCTGGTGCTTCCTGAAAAATTCAGCACACCCCATTCTGTCCAGCTGGCCTGGTCCTTGTAGTGGCGTCCCTGGTGTACCCGCATGTTTAGCCAGGAGCTCAAGTATCACCTGTTTGTGGAACTTCCGCAGGGACTTGTACTTCTTGGCTCCTGGAGTCCTCAGACGGTAGATGTTGTAGGCATTGAGGACCGACATATCTACCGTATGCAGGATAAACTTCTTGTACCACCTGCAAGATGTTCGCAGGCAGTCGATGAAGCCCATCTGCATGTCGGACTTGTCAACGAGGCTCATGTTGAGGTTGTAATCCAGGACAGCAGCTGGTTTCTGGTTTCTTGGTTCTTCGGTCCACCTTCCCTGTGGCGACCATCTCGGCCTTGTGGCATGTGCTGAGGAGGTTGACCTTCCGCTGTCCATGCCAGTGGATGGAGAGGATGGGGCCACACTTCTTGTGGAAGATGTCCGTCTTCTTCGTCTTGGTTGGGTAGCCTGGCATGCCCTTCCTCTTGGCCTTGACTGTGCCGACAGTTCCGGTCTTGCGGTCATGGAGGTACTTGGTCAGGAGAGGCGACGTGTAGTAATTATCTGTGTAGAGGATGTGGTTTTTATTGAAGTGCCTCTCCATCATCTTCTTCACTACAGCGCCACCAAAACCAATGAGGGAGTCAGTCACAATTTCTCCACCCTTGCCACTGTACACCACAAAGTCCAGCACATACCCCGTCAAACAGTCACAGAGGACGAAGAGCTTGATGCCGAAGCGGTGTCTCTTGGACGGAATATGCTGTCGGAAGTGCAGCCTACCACGGAACAGGACCAGAGACTCGTCGAGGCACATCTTCTGGAAAGGAATCAGGTAGGTGATGAACCGATGACGTATCATGTCATACAGCTTCCTGATCTTCCATAATGAGTCGGGAAGGTGGACTGCCATGTTGTTTGTCAGGTGGAGATAGGAGAGGATGTCGAAATACCTGTCCCTGGACATGTACTTGCCAAATGCTGGAGTCATTATGATGTCGCCAGTGATCCAGTAGTCTGCCAGAGCGTGCTTCCTGATATGTGTCATCAGCATTGTGAGTGCCAAGAACACATATAGTTCTGCCAAAGTGACAGCTCTCCATGCCACCATCTTGGCACTGGTCTTCCTCCCAAGAAAGTTGGCACAGATCTCATGATGGTTGTTGGTCTCCTCGATGAGGTATTCCATGACTTCATTGTCATAGAAGCCACAGAAAAGTTCACTGGGGGTAGCATCTGGGCCACAGGGAAATGTTGGTGACACCCCGGAACCCATCTGTACCTCGTCAAAGGCAGGACAATCTGGCTCAAAATCAGCCCCATCTGTCCACACAAACAGGTCGGATGCTGATGCTCGTGTAGGTGCAGCAGGCACACGCCTTGGACGCCCTGGCACACGCCCATGGCCACGCGGACGCCCTGCACGCCCACGCCCACGCCCTGGGGCAGCGGCGTCGGCAGACTGACCACGTCCACGACCTCGCCCTGTAACTCGTCTTGTTGGGACTTCCTCTTCCTCTTCCTCCTCAGGCGACGTCAGGTCATCTGGGGCAATGTTGGGGTCGTCAGCATCCTCTTCAGGAGACAATTCGGGTGAAGAAGTGACCGGGCGTCGGCGGCGTGGGGCGCGGGAGGCTGCGGGAGGTTGAACAATGGGAGCCTCGGCCTCGGGAGTTGGGCTCCTTTTGTGGGGAGCCGAGGGCTTCTCCGCATCAAATAATGCTCTGCGGTGTGTTGAGGGCTGTGGCACACTAGTAATACCACTTGAAGAGGCCCTTTGCTCATCCTGAAGGAGAGATGAAGCCGAGGGCTGTGGGTGACCCACGCGGCGTCCCGGGTCAAGGCATCGGGACAAAGGAATGCGGGTGGTTGCTAAACCAGGGTCGACGTCACTATCACTGTCTTCAGCTCCCCTAGCCTCTTCTGCGGCTGCCCTGCGTGCTTTTTTAGCTGCACTTTTCACCAGAGATTGTTTATAAAAATATTTGCCCACTTTCAAGGGCGTACGGGCAGGCAAAGGGGAAGGTCCTGGGCTAGGGCTAGGCCTAGGCTGACCTAGCAAAGATGGCGAGGGGGTAGGCCTAGGTTCTAGCACACTTGGAAGTTCAATAGCACCTTCCTGAAACACTTCCACATCAGGATCATCACTACTGTCTCCCCCCTCAAATAAATCAACATTATCGTCGTCTCCAAAGCCAACGAAATCGTCATCTATCATTGCACTTATAAATTGTTCTTTGTCCACCAAGCTTTCGCCACTGCTCTCTTCAACATCAAAAAGTTCTCGCTGTATGGCACTATCACTCAACAAACGCTTCACTTTCTTCCGTTGAGCTTTCTTCTCGGTTGCAATAGGCGTCGAAGTTGCGAGTGGGGTAGCAGTGGGGCGCGCGGGAGGTTGCACTGAATCGGACGCGTCGGAATTATTTTTTTTAGTATTACTCGCTATGGCGGCCACGTAGGAACTGATAACGTTAGTAGTTGAGGCTTGGTGGCGCTGCGGTCGCCCCTGCAAACTAAAATTTGGCCGCGCCAATTTTGAAGCACGCTTTCAAGCACAGGGATTTTAAAAGGACACCCGGGCTCCTGCCCTTCTTTGGTGCTCTACCACTTAAGGGGAGGCTGATCGTGGACTGTTGAGGTTAAAGGGAAATGGGTAGTTTTTCTGGTCCCCTTTCTCCCTCCTGTTAAGCCTCATTTGTTTTGAAATTATAAGACGTTCGACCCATTAGTTTGGCGATTTTAACACCTTTCGCCCCATATCGTTGTCAATGTTAAGATCTTTCGTGCCATTTAGGTGTCGATTATTTTCTGGCGAGTGATAGCAAGCCTGAAATTTTAAGAGAAATCGGCCTTCGACCATGACATTTTTCTACCGAAAAATGTGCAAATTTAACCTAGGGGGGTCTAGGGAGTGTTTTTCTAAGCTTGATGGAGGTCTAGCGAATGAACTAAGAAATAAAGGAATAAATTAATGAATAGACCAAAGAAAAACAAAAAACGGACCGTTTCCCCTTAATTCCCCCCTCCTCCCCTGGCTTCTCCCCTTCACACTATCTCGTGCGACGTCTTGGGGACTATTATTTATTTTTGGTTGTATTAGCATGGGGAGTTATATCATTGTTTTTGCCATTTTCTTGCAATTTATTTTATATTTCGCCCCGCAAGCTAAAAATCACGACAGCCCACTTTAACTATCACAAGGCCGCATACCTATGAACACACGTTTCGAACCAAAAGATGCCGCACTCAGTCTGCCATGTAAAGTTTCAATGCTGCTGCTATGCTATGATCAACATTAATATATCCATGGATATACAGATGACAAAACTACCTCTATTCCATTCCCTTACGTATCATCAGCAAATATGGACACGAATATTACCAATGGTGTTAAGAAATTTAAAATTAAAATAAATACTTCCAAATTGCTGCCCCACGAGAATGGCTCGGGTTCTAACCTTAAACATTTCATTGGCGGTTACGAAATTTGGTAGTTTAGGTTCACTCTCTCGTCTCCCACCCCCCAGAGAGCTGTCTTCATTTCCATGTTCCCAGTGACCACGTTATGCACACACGTATTCATTTTGAAGAGGAGGATGTTCAGTATTGCAGTGTAAATGTTTACCTTGCATTGGTGTGTAATAAACAGTTGTTGTGTAAAGTAACAATGGCAATTATGACTTGTGAATTGCTAGTAACGCTTAGTCGAGTGTGTGTGTGTGTGTGTGTGTGTGTATGGGTGTCTGTGTAAGTGAACCGATGTGTGTTGTAATAGACATAATGCTCTACAGTAGGTGACAAACGCTGAACACAAAAGTATCTGCTTCACGACATACAACACAACGAATTATGCAATGTAAAATTACATGTTATCATCTGGTTATGAAATTCAAGTGTGAAACGGCAATGAATTATCAGTAGTAATATATGGGGCTTATTATGTAATACCACACACAGTTAAGCTTCGGACGCTGATAGGTTTATACATTCGGTATTAATTTAGTTAAAAATTGATATGACACTCTAAAGGGTAAAGGTTAAATAAGCATCGCATCGTGATATTACGTTTAGCAATGGCTATTGAAACCTTTTGGATGTTAGTATTATAGTATCTGATATATTGAAATGTTTACACAGTGCAACAAGGTTAATAGCATGATATAAAATGGATGAATTATATGTGAGTACCGGCATGTGTTTAATAGTGACTTCTATGGATGACGTCTGATGAATCTCTGACACACACACAACGAAAGCTTGTCCATTCACTGTGGTTTGCTAGTCTTTCTTTACATTATTAATTATTTAATAGCTATCTGTGCTTAATGTAGATACAGGAGGGAATAACAAACAATGGTATTTTTGTCATTTATATATCAGATTATGTAGTATGACTCGTATCGTAGCATAACAACAGCACAATAATGTTACATGGCAGGCTGAGTGAAGAATCTATTGGTTCGAAACGAGTTCGTACGTGTGGGGCCTTGTGATAGTTAAAGTGGGCTGTCGTCCCGAAACAATACCTCCCAATGTCTGGGCCCTATCCAGGTGTCTCAGAAACTGTGGTTTCTGACTGTACATTTTTCGGTAGAACATTTTTCCGTTGTATTAATTTTCCTATAATGAAGGCTCGATACCGTTCGCCTAAAAAACATGGTTATCTGAATGGGGTGAATTGTCTATTAATTGCCAAGATAATGAGGTGAAACATCTACAAATCTCCAAACTAATAGAGTGAAACAAGGAAGGTCCAAGAAGACACAACTCGCAACAGACAGGCTTAAGGGGGCCCACCTCGTTTTTTTCTCACTCTCTCCCTGTTGTATCCATTCCGCCCCATTCAGCCTACTGTTTTAAGACGTTTATTGTTGATTTATTCCTGGCGAGCGGAAGCGAGCCAGCATATTTTTAAAAATATTTTTGACAGCAGGCAAAATTTGTAATTTTTTCGATAGAATAATGTCCCCGGCGAAGCCTGATTTCTCCATACAATGCTGGCTCGCTTTCGCTCGATAGGAAAAAATCGACACCTGGATGGGGATAAACGACTAACGTCGCTGCAAAGGGAAAGAATTGTTTAAAAATGCCACCCTAAAACACACAAGTGGTCATTTCACCACTTGTGAGTTTTAAGCTGTAGAGAAAATCAGGCTGTAGACGTCATTATTTAGTAAACATCAAAAGAAACAAAGTGGTATGTAAATTATGGTAAGTTGTATTTTAAGGGGGGATGGTTCGCTTTTTGGGCGATTTTTGCATGTATTCCTTATTTTTCTAGTTTCCTTCCTAGACCTCCATCAAATTAAAAAAAAATCCATTAGATCCCCCTTCTAGATTAATTTGTACATTTTTCGGTAGAAAAATTTCCCGGCCTTCTTCGAACATTATAGGCTCACTATCGTTCGCCAGGGAAAAAAATCGACTCCTAAATAGCCCGAAAGGTCTAAATATTGACAACGAAATGGGGCGAAAGGTCTTAAAGTCGACTAACTAATGGGGCAAAGATCTTAACATCTGAAAACTAATGGGGCTAAACATGAGAGAGAAAGTGGTCCAGAAAACCGGCCCATCCCCCCTTAAATATCCTGATGTGTATAACTGCAAAAGCACTTTCCCTTAAATTTCGGCGAAGTAGTATTATCCACCTCATGAACTTAATTCCTTACCGCTCGAAATTCACAAGTGGTCAAGATTCGTTCCATAAGGAAGTTGGAGTTGTAGACATCTATATTTAGCAGATTAACCATCTAAATTACGGTTGTAGTAAAGATATAAATACACAAAACCCAATTCAACATATTTTGTATCCATCAGAATCCTAAATTTTTACTGCATTTATGTTTAATATCTATGTTTACGGCTCCAACTTCCTTATAACCTGAAACTTGCACGTGATCCATTAAGACGACATAAAAGCTCATGTAATATATCACTGAAGGTGGGTGGTTATGCGCAATTTCAGGCCACCACACCTTGCCAAATTATGTCTAGGAATTTGCAAATTAGGTCAGCCGAAACATTTCATCAGGAATAGTATGTCACGCAACTCGGGAAAGGCAATACGTAGGAGACTGGCGTATACGCGGGTGATTAATTATGTATCATTATTATTTTATCATTATTATTATTATTATTTTATAGTAATGAATAGGAATGCATGGAGAATGTTTGTGAAAAGATGAGTGATAACGTGGTCGTAGGGAGAGGGCGTCGGGCGCCATTTGGACTAGATAATAGTCCGCCAGGTGCCTGGCCAGGGGAGCCGGTCTATGTTGTAAAGAGTCATGCCTGAAAGTAAGGTGAGCAGATATTGTGGTGGTAAGATCTGCTGCATGTCTGCCTGCTGAGACCGGATATCTCCGGGAGGTCTGGGACCTAAGTGTCTTAGCTGGGGAACCCAAAATGGACCTGGGTCTGTGGGTCTTCTCCTTGGAGAGAGCGAGAGAGAGTTACACAGAGTTACACAGATACTCAGACCACACAGACCTTGCGGTTGGTCGCAACTAGGTGGTCCGGCCTTAATACTACTAGACAGGGACAGTTTATAGTGGAAGAATATGACAGTAAAGTAAAAGGATCTCTCCCCACACTCTGCTCCCTCCGGCTAAAGAGCCGTACCGGAAAACAGGATGAAGTGTATAACCTTATAGGTCAGGAAATGTCCACAAGGAAAGTTTTTGTTTAGTATAGGAAGAAATTAGTTTTAAAGATAAATTGCACATACCTACTGACTAATTCATATGAATCTACGTTTCATTAGATGAACGTCCAGTCTTTTCTTAAATGTATCAATAGAATTACTGTCGACCACCTCCCTTGGTAAACTATTCCATTCTTTAACCGAATTGTATGTGAAGAAATGTTGTGTCACATTTAAGGATGCCTTTTTCTAATTCATTTTATTCCATTACTTCGGGTTGCAGCATTATTATTAATCGTGAGCAGTGCACTGATATCTACTCTGTCAAATCCTATAAGTACCTTAAAACACTCGATAAGTTGGCCTCGCAACCTCCTTTTCTTTAGCGAGACCAATTTTTGTTTTCTTTTAATCTGTCATAATATGGCTTGTTTTTCAGAGAGGGAATTAGTTTCGTTGCTCTACGCTGCACAGATTCGAGTTTTAAAATGTCTTTCTTGAGATACGGGGACCAGAACTGAACGTCATATTCAAGATGGGGTTTAACAATGCTTTTAAATAACGGCAAAATATTTGTTTTCGTTTTTATAGGTAAACTTTCTTTTGACGAATCCCAAAGCTTTATTTGCCGCAGCCGCACATTGCTCTGAGGATTTTATATTTTCTGATATAATAACCCTAACATCTTTAAAGCAAAGAGAGAGAGAGAGAGAGAGAGAGAGAGAGAGAGAGAGAGAGAGAGAGAGAGACAGAGAGAGAGAGAGAGAGAGAGAGAGAGAGAGAGAGAGAGAGAGAGAGAGAGAGAGAGAGAGAGAGAGAGAGAGAGAGAGAGAGAGAGAGACTTATCCTCCTGTTGCAACCTGACCTAATCTACTTTACTCCAAATTGACCTGACCTTAAAATGTATAACCTAGGCGGAAATTATCTAATCTCGACTAACTCATGCTAAACCTATCCTAACTGTTTTTATGTAGCCAAAAACCGACTTAAGGGGAGAGTGACCGTTTGTTTGGTCTATTAATTAATTTATTCATAAATTGTTTTAGTTTCCTCTCTAGACCTCCATCAAACTTAGAAAAACACACCCTAGATAAATTTGTACATTCTTCGGTAGAAAAATGTCCCAGCCGAAGGCCGGTTCTTCTTAAAATTGCAGGCTCGCTATCGCTCGCCAGGAAATAATCAACACCTAAATGGCACGAAAGGTCTTAAAATTGACAACGAAATGGGGCGAAAGGTCATAAAATCCCCAAACTAATGGAACCAACGTCTTAAAATCTCAAAACTAGTGGGGCTAAACATTAGGGAGAAGGGGTCCAGAAACACGGTCTGCCTCCCCTTAACTAACGTAAAGCCGGTGTCACACGAAATTTTCGATAAGCAATTTTGTTCTCATAATATTTTAGCTCTTTCGTATTGGAATCGGAAACTAGATTGAAAATATATTATTGCAGGTAGTTTAATTCTTATAGAACTTAAGTTTTGAGGCTACCAGAAAACAATTGAGTTTTGAGGCTACCAGACAACAATTGAGTTTTGAGGCTACCAGACAACAATTGAGTTTTGAGGCTACCAGACAACAATTGAGTTTTGAGGCTACCAGACAACAATTGAGTTTTGAGGCTACCAGACAACAATTGAGTTTTGAGGCTACCAGACAACAATTGCCCGTCAAAATGTATGAAGAAAACAAAAATCGCTGAGTTAAACTGAATTAATCTGAGTTAATTTAGCCTTAACCTTCCTGACCAACCCAAACTTACAATGATCTTCCGTTATTTGATCAAACTTGACCTAATTGAAACTAACTTGACCAAATATAACCCGCCTAAGCTATTGTAATTGACAAGATTAGTCGAGCTAATTAATAATAAAGTATAAGTGAGCATGAATAAGGGGAGACGGTCCCCTTTCTCCCTCGTGTTTAGTCCCATTATTTTTTAGATGTTTATACGTTCGGCCCATTTGTTTGGCGATTTTAAGACCTTTCGTCCCATTTCGTTATAAATTTTAAGTCCTATCGTGCCATTTAGGTGTCGATTTTTTCCTGGCGACCGATAGCAATCCTGTAATTGTAAGGGGAACCGGCCTTCGGCCAGGAAATTTTTCTACAGAAAAATTTACACATTTATCTTGAAAGGGGGTCTAGGGGATGTTTGTCTAAGTTTGAGGGATGTCTAGCGAGGAAACTACGAATTTATGAATGAATGAATTTATAGGCCAAAAAAGCAGTCAGTGTCCCCTTAAAACTTGCTTGACAAACAAACCCAAGCATGTTTGTATCCGCCAACACTATACAACTCTAAAGTGTATAATTACTATAAGGGAAAATAGACGTATACTTTACTGATTATTGTGCTTTATTGATAAGTTTTGATTAACCCATACAGTACCGGTAACATCGTTTCCATTATATTGTGGCGACTATAAGACGATTTTATTAAGATTAGGAAGGACCTCTAACAATAATAAGGCTTCAAACTATCTAAACCAATCATTTTAACTACCGCAGATCCTTCCTAAGCTCCATAATATCATCTCAATATAGCTAGAATAAAATATATCAAACGTCGCTTGTTCTCAAAGGGTTAACTTAAGCATTACATTTTTTGGCTTTGTTTATATGCTTGTATTTATTTGCAAACGGCATCTTTTACACCAACGACTGTAGCAGAAGCGTAGAGATCGTCATTGAATGATTTTTGCTTACTCTGCCAGCTGATACAGTCGGGAACAATAAAGGTTTTAATATGTCGATGGAAACTATACACAACACATTCATTTATTAACTCATTCAGTACCAGGGACGTCCTTTTCATCATATTATGGCAACTATTAGGCGACTTATTCAGCTAAGGAAGGACCTCTAGCAATGATAAGGCTTCAAACTATCTCAACCATCTTTTAACTACCACATCTCCTTCCTAAGCTGCACAATATCGTCTCAATATAACTAGAATAATATATAACACGCGTCGCTGGTACTCAAAGGGTTAACAAATATATCCGATTGGGTAACGGAGAGTAAGAGCAAGCATGTAACAATAACAATTAAGGGGGGGAGTTGGTTTTTCGAGTCCTCCTCCTCCCTCATGTTTAGCCCTATTAATAGTGAGATTTCAAGACATTCGCCTCATTAGTTTGGCGATTTTCAGACCTTTTGCCCCATTCCTTTGCCAATATTAAGACCTTTCATGCCATTTAGGTGTTGATTTTTTTCTTGGCGAGCGATAGCGAGCCTGTATTTGAAAAGGAGTCGGCCTTCGGCCAGGAAATTTTTCTACCGAAAAATGTACACATTTATATCGAAGGGGGGTCTTGTGGGTGTTTTTAAAAGTTTGATAGAGGTTTAGAGAGCAAACTAAACCCGCTCCTTAAACCATTGAGCCGAACCAGTAAATTATGCTGCACAATACCGTCTGGGTTCCCTTAATAGTGAAACAAAAAATACATCTCACAAGCGAATCTGTTGAGCTAATAGCGAGATTGTACAGTTGCCCACATTAGTTCTGTTCCTCCCGGTGATCTTATACACGGAAATATATTGCGTATGATTGAATTACGAGTGTATACAGTTTCTTACACAGTAGTTGCCTCATCTGCCTATATAGTCGACCGATAATGAACAGAAACTACACTCGCAATTCATCCACACTAATTCTACTTTCACACTTAACCCTTTGAAGATTGTGACGCATTTTGGCAGTATATTCTGGCTATCATTGGACGATTTTATTCAGTTTAAGAAGGATCTGTGGGAACTATAAGTCTATCCCAATTATCCCTCTGACTTCCATATGCCCTTCCTAAGCTGAAGAAAAGCTTCCAATAATAGCCGGATAACAGGAAAGATATGCGTATTGAAAGGGTTAAGGGGGCCCACCTTGTTTTGTTTTCGATCTTTCTCCCTCTTTCTCTGGCTTGTATCCATTCGGCCCCATTCAGCCTACTGTTTTAAGACGTTTATCCCCACCCAGGTGTCGATTTTTTCCTGGCGAGCGGTAGCGAGCCGACATATATTTTTTAAAGGTTTTTGACAGCAGGCTAAATTTGTACATTTTTCGATAGAAAATTGTCTCCGGCACAGCCGCATTTCTTCATACAATGCTGGCTCGCTATCGCTCGCCAGGAAGAAATTGACACCTGGATGGGGATACACGTTTTAAAACAGTAGACTGAATGGAGCCAAATGGATACAAGCCAAAGAAAGAGAGAAATGGAGGGAACAAAAGCAGGTGACCCCCTTAACATCACGACCCGGAACAGAACTTACATGGGCAACTATACAAAACACAGACAGACACGTCACGGGAAACTGGGTGGCCAGGATAAAATAAAAAGGTTGGACTAAATGTAATTACCCTGCTGCCTACCTCGGGAAAACCAGTCACAGATTTCAGAAGAGTAATTTTATTTTATTTTTTTTATTTTTTCAGCAGGATTTTTTTGCAGCAGGTTTTTTATTTTTTTGGGCAAAAGTGTTTTTTGGCAGGGTGTTGTCAATGGGTTTGTTTTCATCAGTTTTTTGTTTTTCAGTTTCTTTCAGCAGGTTATTTTCAGCAGGTTTTCTTTCAGTAGGCCTTTTCTCAGCAGGTTTATTCAGGGTGTTTCTCGGCATTTTTTCAGTAGTTCTTTTCAGCAGGTTTTTTTCAGCAGTTTTCTTTACCAGGTTATGTTAAGCAGGTTTTTTTTTCAGCAGCTTTGTTTCAGCAGGGTTTTCGGCAAGTTTGGTTTCAGCAGGTATTTTCAGCAGGTTTTTTTCATAGGTATACTTCATCAGTGTTTTTTCAGAAGTTTTGTTTTCAGTAAGTTTTAGTTTGTATTATTTTCTTTGTTTCATTTATTATTATTATTATTAATATTATTATTAATATTATTATTATTATTATTATTTGTTAACGCTTATTATACAAAACCAATGTGGAGCTTTCCATCGAAAAATGTATACACAATTAGAGATGTGTGTGTGTGTGGGGGGGGGGAGATTTGTGTATGAACTCAAACGAACGCTATCTGAGAGAGAGAGAGAGAGAGAGAGAGAGAGAGAGAGAGAGAGAGAGAGAGAGAGAGAGAGAGAGAGAGAGAGTGAGTGGATGGGGACATAATATGAACAAAATCTCCTACAACCATCGTTACAATTATTGCCACCGTTCCCATAACAAATATAAAATACTTTAACAGCCTCAGTAAATGTAATTACCTCGCAGCCTACCTAGGGACGCGCTGCCACAGATTTCGGAGCGTGGATGTACTGCGGAACACAGACATTCGTATACTATAGGCTACTTGTTTTATTTATTCTTTCGTTTTTGTTTTAATCTCGTCCAGTACCAGTGACGTCCTTTACATTTCATTCTGGCAACCATTAGACAATTTTGTTCAGCTTAGGAAGGACATCTACCCATTAGAATGTTACACACCATCTCAATTAATCCTTTTTTTTTCCTATGTGAATGAGGGAGACAAAAGGCATAACTGCCTGCAACGAGTGCCTCCCCCAGTTTTGAAAGAGTGACAGGGCCAAAATCAAGGGACGTTCGACCTAAAATGCCTGGACACACGGTGTTTGAAGCAATTAAGTCATAGGAAGAGGGAAAGACTGATTCTGGGAGATAATTCTAGAGCTCAGTAGTTGAATAGAAGAAAGTCTGAGAATAGCATTTCACTCTTGGGTTGGAGAGTTGCACAGAGTAGGGGTGGGATTGTGTTGAAAGGCGGGTACCACGTACCCTACGTAGAGGAGGTGGTTTACACTGGGAAAGCTCCGAGGAACACTGATTATTGTAGTAGTGATAGAATAGCGAGAGAGATGCAACATTGCGGCGAAGAGAGAGAGATTGCAGAGAGTTGGTGAGTGGACTGGAGTTAATGATACGAAAGACTTTCCTTTCTAATTTGTCTAGGAGTGGGGAGTGAGAGGATCCTCCCCACACATGTGAACAATACTCAATACAATTAAGGACGCACTGTGCCCCTGTACAGAGCAAGAAGCTCAGCAGGGGAAAAGAACCCTTTGAGGCGGTTGAACACACCCAGCTTCTGGGAAGCTGCCTTAGCAAGACTGGTAATATGGTCCTTCCAAGTGAGAGCAGAAGAAAAAGAGACACTGAGAACACTGAGAGAAGATGAAGAATTGATTTTTGTATTGTTGAAGAATAAGGGATAGTCTTCTGGAGGTTCCTGAAGGGTAGTAAGATGGATACATTGGGTCTTGGAAGCATTAAATGCAACAAGGTTTTCTCTACCCAAATTGGAAATAGTAGCTAGATCAGAAGATAAGTGTTTTATGGCTTCATTAGGTTTGATTTTGAGGGACTGCTGGCTGGGGCGTTCTGGAAAACTAATTAAGTAGTGTAAGGTAGAGTCGTCTGCATATGAATGGAGGGGACTGGATGCACAGTTGAGAAGATCATTTATGAAAATTAGAAAGAGAATAGGAAATAGGACAGAACCCTGAGGAACACCGGAGTTGATAGGATGAGCAAGTGAGCGATGGCCATCCACAACCGCAGCTATGGAACGGCCGGAAAGGAAATTAGAGACAAAGGCACAGATGGAGGGATAGAAACCGAAGGAGGGTAGTTTGGAAATTAAAGATTTGTGCCAGACTCTATCGAAAGCCTTCGATATGTCTAGTGCAGCAGAAAAACTTTCACCGAAGTCCCGAAAGTTGGATGACCCAGAGTTAGTAAGATATGAAAGAAGATCACTAGTAGAGCGACCCTTAAGGAAGCCATACTGGCGATCTGAGAGCAGATTATGAGAAGAGAAATGCTTAAGAAATTTGGAAAAACTTTAGAGATACAACAGATGAGAGAATTGGACGATAGTTGGAGGGTTGAGAGCGGTCACCCTTCTTTGGGACAGGTTGAATGAGAGCAAACGTCCAGCAAGAAGGGAAGACGTTAGAGGAGAGACAGAGACAAAAGAGTTTGCCTAGGCAGGGAGTCAGCACGGAAGCACAGTTTTTGAGTACAGCTAGTTTAGATTAAAAGTACACTGAGAGACCAGCAGATTATTTTTTAAATAGCTTAAATAGGTGAGAAATGAAGAATAATACACCAAAAAAAAACCACTCACCTCGGTCATTTTGTGGTCTTATTGGGGGGGGGGCAGCCTCAGCCATCAGCTAATGCCGGGTGGCCTTCAAGCTTCCCGCCCGGCAAGACACAGCTGAGCGCGGCAGCATGGCAGATGTACGATGCGTCCAGTTTTCGAGTGACGGTTATTTACACCACCCGAGCATCATGTGTGCCTTCATAGTTCAGATATTAGCAACATGTATCACATATTGTCATTGTAAGTGAAGTTACAGTGTGATAAGTGCATAGATTCAAGTTTTATAAGTGTCGAGGGAGTGGCAAGCCTCGCACCGTCCTGGTTACCATGGCAACTGGCGGACTGGCGGCCATCTTGTTCATGGACTCACGCACGTACACACTGCCAGCTGACTGACACCTGACTTCCCCTCCACTCACTCTCGCTTTTATTATGCCTCTCTCACGTACTCTGTTTATTGATTTTATACTTTACCGTATATTTTATAGTTAGAATATGAGTGCTATACATTGTTTTAGGCACTTTTGACTTAGAAATATGGGTTTCGACGTATTCTTAGTGGGGAGACAGGGAAGGTGGTGGTGAAGGCAGGGGGAGTGGGGGAGGACCAGTGTACACATACTGTAAGCCTAAACTTGCTGTGTACGTAGCAACATGACACACTATCTCGTCTCTTCTTACCCCTACCATGACCTGGCAGAATTGTGAGGAATGCCGTGGGGTCTGGGTCATCCTCCTCCTCCTCTTCCCCACTTGGTGGGGAGTCAAGTATGTTATGGGAAACATTAGTGGAGCGATAAACATAGCGAGGCGACGAGGTACATCCAAAACTCACGATGTAAACAAGGCAACAGGGCCTGGCGGGAGGTGGAGGCAGCCCAGTCCTTCCACTCCCGCGCTCTCTCTCCCCACTCCCCACCGCGGCGGGACTTGGGTATTGCCAATTGATAAGTATTGCCACTGTTGGGCAACATCATAAGGTATATACAATATGAATTTGAACCCTCTAGCTACCATAGGATAAGAATAAATAAGCACAAAAGTGGAGGGGGGATAAGTGGGTAAACTGGCTTTCCCCATCCACCCTTACTCACCCGCGCGGATGGGCTAGGGGGTTGCCACATACCGCCACTGTTCGGCAAGATCATACGGTAGTTTCCCATACCAACCTCAAGCTTCTAGCTACCATAGGACAAGAGTAAATCATTTCGAAGTAGCGTACGCAACGTATGAGGCGCTTGGGTTTAGCGTTGCATACATTGCCGACGCATACGCTGTGGCGGTGGGATCCAGTTGGTTAAGCCCAGAGAGGGTAGAAAGTACATCTTTAGAAGAGATTAGGATATTAGGCATAAGTAGGAGAGAGGGGGGTGGATAGGGAGGAATAGCACCAGAATCATCCAAGGTGGAGTGTCTAGCAAAAACTTGAGCGAAGAGTTCAGCTTTGTCAGAGGAAGAAGTGATGGTTGCGCCATCAGCGTGGAAAAGGGGAGGGAAAGACAAGGAAGAAAAATTGTTGGAGAGGTTTTTGGCTAGATGCCAGAAAGCTTGGGAAGAGCTAGAGTTGGATAGTTCAGTGCATTTATTATTGATGAAAGAGTGCTTGGCAAGTCGAAGAACAGATTTGGCTTGATTCCGGGCAGAAACATAGGAAGAATGAGATTCTTGAGTTTGAAGGTGTCGGTACTGTTTGAAAGCTTCCTCCTTGTTGTGGACAGCAGTAGAACAAGCGTGAGTAAACCAAGATTTTTTTGCATTAGACTGAGAGAAAGAAATGGAATGTACGCTTCCATGCCCAAGAGGATTACCTTGGTAATGCGTTCAGCACTCTCTGAGGATCCTCGGCCACGGAAGCAGAAGTTATTCCATGGGAAATCAAAGAAGTACTGCCGGAGAGCCTCCAAGTCGGCAGTGCCAAAGTGCCACAAGTTCCGCCGGCTGGGAGGATTGGGTGGCCGTACTGAAGAGATAGGACAGGTGGCGGAGATAAGTTTATGGTCGGATGATCCCAATGGAGAGAAAAGATTGACAGTATAAGAAAAAGAATTAGTAGTCAGAAATAAGTCAAGAATGTTGGGCCGATCTCCGAAGCGATCCGGGATACGGGTGGGTTGCCGGACCAGCTGCTCTAGGTCATTTATGATAGAAAAGACGTAGGCTTGTTTACCAGGTTGGTCAGTAGTGTGAGAGGAGAGCCATTGGCGGTGGTGAACGTTGAAATCTCCTAAGATGGAGATTTCAGAGAAGGGAGATATGGATAGAATGTGTTCCACTTTAGAGTTTAGACAATCAATAAAATTGGGAATGTTGGTAGAGTTAGGTGAAAGATAGACAGCACAGCAATATTTAGTATGCGAATGACAGGATAGTTTGAGCCATAAAGTTGAGCCGGGGTTAAGGTGGCGAGGAATTGGCCTGTTCGCATCTTCATTACTCAGCTATTAAAATATTGTCTTATTATGGCTATCATTAGACGATTTGATAGAATTTAGGAAGGATCTGTGGGAATAAAAAGGGTAAAGACTATCCCAATTGACCACTTGCGAGTTTCAGGCTATAAGGAAGTTGGAAGGTGTAGACATCAATATTTAGCCAAATTACCAGTTGTAGTAAAATTATAAACTCACCCTATAAAATTAAGCATACTTTTTATCCATCTGTGACCTACATTATTATTGCATTTCTGTTTAATACCGATGCTTTCCGCTCCAACTTCCTTATAACCTGAAACTCGCAAGTGGTCAATAAACCCTGTGACTAGTCCATTCGTTACAGGTAAGCCAGGTATCGTGACTCCTAACATCTGTAACTCTAAAAGGGCTAGAACAAATGAGCTGTAAATTTCCACACATATTCCATGGCTGACTCTTCCCACATGGTAGTTATACGAGATCGATTACTATAGTTGTTAGTTAGTTATAGAGGTTATTGGTCAAGATGCTTAGCCTACTTATAATTAACAGAGTTAAGGGGAGACACACCGTTTTTCTGGACCCCCTTCTCCCTAATGTTTAGCCCCACTAGTTTTGAGATTTTAAGACGTTGGTTCCATTAGTTTGGGGATTTTATGACTTTTCACCCCCATTTCTTTGTCAATATTAGGACCCTTCGTGCCATTTAGGTGTCGTTTTTTTTCATGGCGAGCGATAGCAAGCCTGTCATTTTAGGAGGAATCGGCCTTTGGCCGGGACATTTTTCAACCGAAAAATGTACAAATCTATCTTGAAGGAGTGTCTAGGGGGTGTTTTTCTAAGCTTGATGGAGGTCTAGGGAGGAAACTAAACAAATATATGAATACATTAATTAATAGACCAAACAAACAGCCACTGTCCCCTTAAATTTAGTATTCTTGGTAACAAATATACTTATAACAGTTGTTAATGAAAACATGAATGACTGAACCAAATCACAATGCATAGTTAAATTCACAAATAGCTATTACAAAATCGTTACCATTAATCACATATATTATATATAGATATACATATATATATTATATATATATATATATAGATATATATATATATATATTCTTTAATACATACGAGGTTGAAAGAATGGCAATTTCTGCGTTGGAAATTTTATTATTCAAAGTTTCCAGGTCTCTGATGAGTTTTCGCTGGGTGGCAGGAAGTAGATGAAGGAGATGAGCAAAATTCATGGTGGTACAGGGTTACATTAAAGTACATGAAGATACAGGATATACGACGCGTTTCACTGGACAACCAGCATTATCAAGTAAGGAAGGAATGATATAAAAGGTAAACAGGAAGGGTATATATAGAGGGTGGAGGATCAGAGGAGGCGGAAAACAGGGGGCAAAAGTCTGCGATTGGTGGAAGGCTAAACTAGGAGAGAGAAAGTGGGTAACCGCTTCACGCATGCGCACTGGATGCGGGATGGTGGTCGATAGGTGGGGTCGAAGCTGATTGGCTGCGTGTCGAGGGGCGTGGCCTAAGTTGTGTGGCGCCTGCAGAAGACGAAGCTGAAGGAGGTAGCGCGGGGGGCTGCGTCAAGGGCACCGGGGGGCGAGGAGGGGTGTTAGGTCCTGTAGGGTAGTGCCTTTTGGCAGAAGGAAGGATCTGAAGGTCCAGAGTTTGGTTGTTGATGTTGGGATGTAAGGCTTGGATATATAAAGCTTCGAGTATAGGTAATCTCCTTGGGTCACTTTCTTTATCGAGTATGGTGGTGTGTTTCTCTAACTCGTTGCGTGTGAGGTGAGGGTGGTTAGGGGTGAGATAGTGGTCTTTGATGGATCCAGCCTGAAGGTGAAGAGTTAACCGACGTGAAAGACGAGTCTGCGTCATACCAATATAGGAATGAGGTCCACAGTCCTCATAATTACAAGCATGTTGGTAAATGACGTGATCGTCGGTCATCGGGCTCTTTATCTTGGTGGAGGCTGGTTTGTTGCGGAGAACGAGGTTGGAGGTCTTGGGGGATTTGTAATAAATTATTAATTTGATTTTGTTTTCCGGGTTGGTTGGGTGGACATGCTTGGAGATTATTTCTTTTAAGACGGCCTCATCATTTTTGTGTTCAGAGGACATGTAATTGCGGTAGAAGATCTTAATTTCATTGGGGGGGTCAATGTTGGGAGGGCTTTGGGTGTACCATTTTTCAAGATGGTGGTTGATGGTGCTGGAGATGTCGGAGTTGGAGTATCCGTTATTTACTAAAACTTGGGATAGTCTTTCTAGTTCCTAGTGGGTGTCGGGTGTACTGTAGATACGTGGATGACATCTTCGTGCAAATCAAGGACCTCCACGAACTACAGGAACTCCAGCGTCGCTTCATGACCTCCTCCGGACTTAACTTCACCTTTGAAAAATCTAACAATGGACAACTCCCCTTCCTCGACATCCTCGTAGCTCTGAACGACCATGGGTTCAAACCCACCGTCTACATTAAACCTACTAACACAGGACAATGCCTCAACGGTGATAGTGAATGCCCCCGCCGTTATCTTCTATCCTCCATCTCCGCCTATGTTAGGAGAGCCCTCACGCACTGCTCTACCTGGGCCGACACCCACCAGGAACTAGAAAGACTATGCCAAGTTTTAGTAAATAACGGATACTCCAACTCCGACATCTCCAGCACCATCAACCACCATCTTGAAAAATGGTACACCCAAAGCCCTCCCAACATTGACCCCCCCAATGAAATTAAGATCTTCTACCGCAATTACATGTCCTCTGAACACAAAAATGACGAGGCCGTCTTAAAAGAAATAATCTCCAAGCATGTCCACCCAACCAACCCGGAAAACAAAATCAAATTAATAATTTATTACAAATCCCCCAAGACCTCCAACCTCGTTCTCCGCAACAAACCAGCCTCCACCAAGATAAAGAGCCCGATGACCGATGATCACGTCATTTACCAACATACCTGTAATTATGAGGACTGTGGACCTCATTCCTATATTGGTATGACGCAGACTCGTCTTTCACGTCGGTTAACTCTTCACCTTCAGGCTGGAGCCATCAAAGACCACTATCTCACCCCTAACCACCCTCACCTCACACGCAACGAGTTAGAGAAACACACCACCATACTCGATAAAGAAAGTGACCCAAGGAGATTACCTATACTCGAAGCTTTATATATCCAAGCCTTACATCCCAACATCAACAACCAAACTCTGGACCTTCAGATCCTTCCTTCTGCCAAAAGGCACTACCCTACAGGACCTAACACCCCTCCTCGCCCCCCGGTGCCCTTGACGCAGCCCCCCGCGCTACCTCCTTCAGCTTCGTCTTCTGCAGGCGCCACACAACTTAGGCCACGCCCCTCGACACGCAGCCGATCAGCTTCGACCCCACCTATCGACCACCATCCCGCATCCAGTGCGCATGCGTGAAGCGGTTACCCCCCTTCTCTCTCCTAGTTTAGCCTTCCACCAATCGCAGACTTTTGCCCCCTGTTTTCCGCCTCCTCTGATCCTCCACCCTCTATATATACCCTTCCTGTTTACCTTTTATATCATTCCTTCCTTACTTGATAATGCTGGTTGTCCAGTGAAACGCGTCGTATATCCTGTATCTTCATGTACTTTAATGTAACCCTGTACCACCATGAATTTTGCTCATCTCCTTCATCTACTTCCTGCCACCCAGCGAAAACTCATCAGAGACCTGGAAACTTTGAATAATAAAATTTCCAACGCAGAAATTGCCATTTCTTTCAACCTCGTATGTATTAAAGAAAATTTATTACCTGGCTTTACTAACATATATATA
>CM064492.1:56526363-56687195 GCA_032716605.1 Paralithodes platypus
GCGCATATGAAGCTATGTATCTCTTATATCTGGGTTCTCTTTACCCTTCCATCGGTCCCCAGCCCCTTATACCTCCCTCCCTCCTCCCTATCCCCTATGTGTAAACATTATATTTTAGCTTTCCGAAGGTAAATACGCTACTTCCGAATAATAAGTCTAGCCTTATATTTAAATCATCAATCCTGTTTAATTGCATTATAAAAATAGTTATAGAAACATGTGGTAATGTTTACATTATATACACAGGATAAGATCAGCAAATACAAACCTCGAGCATAATCATTGGCGATGAGAGGGAGAGACGTACTGTAGGTGCGCGTCTCTGGGGTGGTGGGGTGCTGAGTTGGTGTTTTTAGGCAGTGTTGCCAGTTGTACCGCTACATATTACCGCTAGATGTAGAGCTATATTTACTTCAGTTTAGCAGCCATTTTTTCATATCTAGAGACATTTACTCGGGATAATTTGAAAATTTCAGACATTTTAGTTATATTACATTGTAAAATTTGCAAAACAAACAAATCAAAACTCTTTAGGAATTGCAGCATTGTTCTACCATTGTTTGACTATGTAGCAACGTGCTAGCGACTTTTGAGAAAGGATCTAGCGGTATTTTGGGGTAACACTTAGGCAGTGTTGCCAGTTGTATCGCTACATATTACCGCTAGATGTAGAGCTATTTACTTCAATTTAGAAGCCATTTTTTCATATCTAGAGAGATTTACTAGGGATAATTTTAAAATTTCAGACATTCTAGTCATATTACTTTGTAAACTTTGCAAAACAAACAAACCAAAACTCTTTAGAAATTGCAGCATTATTCTAACATTGTTTGACTATGTAGCAACATGCTAGCGACTTTTGAGAAAGGATCTAGCGGTATTTTGTGGAGACATACTGGGAGGGTGGGAGGGAGGTAGAGTGGTTGCAGTGTTGCCAGTTGTAAAGCTACATATTACCACTAAATGTAGAGCTATTTACTTCAATCTAGCAGCCATTTATTTTATATATAGAGACATTTACTAGGGATAATTTGAATATTTCAGACATTCTAGTCATACTACATTGTAAAATTTGCAAAACAAACAAACCAAAACTCTTTAGAAATTGCAACATTATCCTAACATTGTTTGGCTATGTAGCAACATGCTAGCGACTTTTGAGAAAGGATCTAGCGGTATTTCGTGGTAACACTTTAGGAGGGTTAAAATACGAGTCACACGGGCAATTGCCAAAACTTTAAAGGTCCATATCATTGTTATTAAACTAAGCATTTGGCAAAGGGAGGAATTGTTAAAAACCTTAGCCAATACTCTGTCATTCACCAAAAATAAATTTGAATTTATCATTATTATTTGGTAGGGTAGGTATGTATAGGTAGGTTGGCTAAATAATTGCTGGAATTCGTAGGGACTCGAACTGTTTTGAGAGAGAGTTAAATAAAACAAAAATTATAGATCTGAATAATAAAGAGATTATGTTATTAAGCAAAACTGGGGGATGCGTGGAAGCCTATAGACTGTAGACGGTAAACTTTGTGTGGGTAGCGAATGCGGTTTTAAAGTAATTTAAGAATAGACAGTTTTCAATGCTGCGGCCAAACTATTCCACCCATTTATATTTTTTTGGTATCAAAACGTTCGGAATCGCGAGCCTCACCCAACTACGCAAGCATGGCTTTGATCATCGGCATAGTTTTCAAGATGTGGAATTTTAAGTGGAATTCGAGGTTTTTTCAAGATTGCCGGAAAAACCCCCCCACGTGCAAAAGCAAAACCTTCTCTATAAAATTTGCGGAGCATTAGTAGGGGAGTCCGTATGCCAAAGCCCAGTCGTTTCCTGTGAGTGGGAGAGACGGTATTTAGGCGTCAAGTTTTTCGGGAAATCGGCTACCACGGACCTGTTTGGCCGCCATGCCGGATGTTTAGCATATCAAAAGTTGTCCAATACAAAAACGCATCTCTTGTGAAAGTTTGATCCCGATCCAAAAAGCGGTTCTGGAGTTATTGCGTCGAAACCGGCGCGTAAGAAGAATTTGGATGAAAACCCAGGTTTAATGATTACAATAGGGGTTCCCCGTAGGGGACGAACCCCTAATAATAATAATTATAATTAAAGTTGCAAGCAACGTTGTCCGGGGTTCGAGCGGGGTTGCACGCAGGGTATTGTGTTGGATACAAGAGCTGTGTCACATATATCAAAATATCATGTATCTTATCGGGCATGGAGAAAGTACAGAAGGAATATAGTGTAGCCATTTTGGCTATGGCCACTTAGACCATTAAGGAGTGTGACCATTTTTGTCAAAGCTATTTATCCTGTACGAGTAGGCATAATTGCTTGCAACTTGCTAATGTTAGCAAATATACCTCAGAATAAGGGAATAACAGGGAAAATAGGTGATAACTGAAGGAGAGGAGGAAAATGGGGAAGGAGGGGAGGTAGAGGACTGAGATTTTGCATGGCCAAAAAAAAAAAAAAAAAAAAAAAAATTCGATGTCAAAAGTTGATTTTTTTTTTCTGACTCTTAAAAAGAGTCTTCCCGCAGTCCGCCGGGGGAACTCTTAAGAGTCTCCCGCAGTTCCCGGGTTAAGAATGTGACCTTTTTGGTTAGCCATGGCGAAACTACAGAGGTACAAATTATTATAAGCAACCTCATGTTAAAAATATCTTATATATTTTTGTTTAGCTTTACTTGGCATTCCTCTTCCTCTATGTATCTAGAAATTTAACCCCCTCAAACTCCTTATTGCGCGATGGTGTGGTAATTACCCCGGGCCAAAAAAGCTCTAAAAGACGATCGAGTGATAACTCAAGCGAGCTGGAAATACGCAGGCGTTTCGTTCGTGGTCACCCCTTCGGGGATCAAGGTGTCCGGCAATATATACAGGTAGGCTATAGATAAATTAATTTTTGGGCTATTTCTTCCATTTTATTTATCCTGTTAAAGTGGTTGATTGATTTTTGTGCTAATGTAGTTAGTCTATCTATCTATATATTGCCCGACGCCGTGATCCCCGAAGGGGTGGCCACGAACAAACTGCCCCCAATGCACTTCTGTCCCCAGTCAGTCGACGTCCCTCCCCCCCACCAGCACCGCCTTCATTCATATACTTCCTCACTCCATCCTTCCACCTCTCTTTCGGTCTACCTCTCCCTCTCTGTCCCTTCACCTCGCTCTCGTACACCCTCTTACTCATTCTCTCGCTTTCCATACGTTCCATATGGCCGAACCATCTCAAGTTGTTCCTTTTCACACTTTCCAGCACATCTACCTCCACACCACACCTCCTTCTTACTTCCTCATTAGTCTGTCTATCCCTCCATGTAACTCCGCACACACTTCTTAAGTAATTCATTTCCACTGCTCTCCCTCTTGGTCTGAGTCTCTCAACCAACATCCATGCTTCGCTTCCGTAAGTAAGTGTCGGTATTACCACACTGTCATGCAAGGACTTCTTCACTTCCATATTGGCCACCCTATTTCTTGTGACTGCTTTCAGCATTCCTACAACCCTCTTCCCCTGTTGTACCCTCTCCCGCACTTCTTCATCCATAGTCCCATCTTTACTCAACACACTGCCCAGATACTTAAAAGAGTTGACGATCTCCATAGCCTGACCATTCAGCTTCACCTCACACTCTGTGACTTCACCCCTTTCGAAGACCATAACCTTGCTCTTCCCCGCATTTACCTTCAAATTCCGTTTTTCGCACACTGTTCCAAACTCATTTACCAGACCCTGCAACTCCCATTCATTATCACTCATCAGAACTGTATCATCCGCAAACAGCAATATAGGTAGCTTCCACTCAATTCCCTCCCTTTTCAGCGATACACCAACATCCACTGCTCTTGATAGTATTTCTTTCATGAATCCATCCATATATACAGTAAACAACCACGGGGACATCACACACCCCTGTTTCAAACCAACATTCAGGTCAAAGAACTCGCTCTGCTCATTCTCCACACGTACTTCCGCCTTTGCACCCTCATACATGCTCTTCACTGCTTTCAGCAACTTGCCATCTACTCCGTATATTCTAAGTACTTTCCACAAACCTTCTCTATCCACTCTGTCATAGGCCTTCTCCAAGTCCATAAAGGCAACATACACCTTTTGTTTCTTCTCCAGATATTTCTCCACAACACAATTCAGGGTAAAAATTTGATCTACACATCCTCTTCTCTTCCTAAAACCTCCCTACTCGTCGCCTATCCATTTCTCCGTTCTCACTTGCACCCGATGACTGGAAGACTGGCATAATAGTCCTCCTATATAAAGGCAAAGGGGAAAGAGGAGTGTGTGGTAACCACCAAGGAATATGTCTTCTAAGCGTAGTAGGGAAGGTATACAGTAGGGTAGTGATTGAGAGAGTGAGAGGCTAGTATTCACATTTTCCTTACCCAATCGATCACTATCTCATCACCATACCTCAACATTTCCCCACACACTCCATCTGTTCCTGGTGCTTTCCCCAACTTCACTCTTTTCATGGCTTCCCACACTTCTGACCTCCTGATCCCCACCTCCTCCTCCACTACTTCTCTTCTTCTTCCTCCCATACCATATCCAGCTATGATTGCTGGCTCTTCATTCTTTACATGTAGCAACTCATTGAAGTACTCCCTCCATCTTTCGACTCTCTCTTGCTTCTCGGCTAGCATTCTCCCATTCTTATCTTTCACACCCTTACTGTTTCCCTTGCTACCTTCCCTAACTTGCTACCTTCCCTAAATGTAGTTAGTATTTGGTGTAATTTTACATATTTCAGCTAAATCTGAAGAGCACATGCAATTTATTTGTGCATGTTCAGTAAGTATTGCTGGGGAAAGGGTTAATGTATTCATCTTTTGGGGTATTTATTCTATGTTTTTATCCTGTTTCTGTGATTGATTGATTTTTGTGCTAATGTAGTTGGTATTTGGTATAATTTTACATATTTTAGATAAATCAGAAGAGCACATGCAATATTGGTGGGCATTTTCAGTCAGTATTGCTGTGGAAACGGTTAACATACAGTATTCATCATAGGAAGGGAAGAGGATGTGTAGCTCAGATCTTTGCCCTGAAATATGTTGTGGAGAAATATCTTGAGAAGGGACAAAAGTTGTATGCTGCCTTCATCGACTTGGAGAAGGCCTATGACAGAGTTGATAGAGAAAGTACTTGGAATATACGGAGTAGATAGCAAGTTACTGAAAGCAGTGAAAAGCATGTATGAGGGTGCAAAGGTGTCAGTATGTGTTGAGAATGAACAGAGCGAGTTCTTTGATCTGAATTTTGGGTTAAAGAAAGGGTTTGTGATGTCCCCGTGGTTGTTCAATATATACTGTATATGGATGGAGTCATAAAAGAAAGGCAAGGATGAGCAGTGGATGGTGGTGTACCACTAATAAGGGAAGGCAACGAGTGGAATGACAGAGTTGATAGAGAAGATATGTGGAAAGTACTGAGAATATACGGAGTAGATGGCAAGTTGCTGAAAGCAGTGAAGAGTATGTATGAGAGTGCAAAGGTATCAGTATGTGTGGAGAATGAACAGAGGGAGTTCTTTGATCTGAATGTTTGGTAAAGCAAGGGTGTGTGATGTCCCGATGGTTGTTCTATATATACAGTATATGGATGGAGTCATAAAAGAAATACAAGGAAGAGCAGTGGATGTTGGTGTATCGCTGATAGGGGAAGGAAGCATATACGGAGCAGATGGTAAGTTGCTGAAAGCAGTTGTTGTTGTTGTTGATATTGTTCCCTAGGCAGCCTGGCTGGACAGCCCCGGCTGAAAGTAGTGTGGAGTATATAATTATGAGGGTGCAAAGGTGTTGGTATGTATGGAGAATGAACAGAGCTACTTCTTTGATCTGAATGTTGGGTTAAAGCAAGGTTATATGATGTCCCAATGGTTGTTAAATATATACCGGTATATATATATATATATATATATATATATATATACAGTATATGCTGTATATATGTAATAAAGTCACAGCAACACGTGTCTGTCTGACCTCCCCTGAAGATGTAATAATACACGAAAGTGCTTGGGACTCTGTGTTTTTCTTCTTTCCTTGTGGATTTTCCTGCATACTGTATGTATATATATATATATATATATATATATATATATATATATATATATATATGGATGGAGTCATAAAAGAAATTCAAGGAAGAGCAGTGGATGTTTGTGTACTGCTGTTTGCTGACGATATGAATGGGAGTTGCAGGGTCTGGTAAATATGTTTGGAACAGTGTCCGAAAAATGGAATCTGAAGGTAAATGCGGGGAAGAGCAAGGTTATGGTCTTCGAAAGGGGTGAAGCCACAGAGTGTGAGGTGAAGTTGAACGGTCAGGCTATGGAGATTGTCAGCTCATTTAAGTATCTTGGCAGTGTACAGAGTAAAGATGGGAGTATGGATGAAGAAGTGTGGGAGAGGGTGCAACAGGGGAAGAGGGTTGTAGGAATGCTGAAAGAAGTAACAAGAAATAGGGTGGTCAGCATGGAACTGAAGAAGTCCTTGCATGACAGTATGGTAATCCCGACACCGACTTACGGAAGCGAAGCATGGACGTTGTTGGAGAGATTCAAACCAAGAGTGAAAGGGGTGGAAATGAGTTACTTGAGAAGTGTGTGCAGAGTTACATGGAGGGATAGACAGACGAATGAGGAAGTAGGAGAGGTGTGGTGTGAATGTACTGGAAAGTGCGAAAAAGAACACCTTGAGATAGTTCGGCCATGTGGAACGTATGGGAAGCGAGAGAATGACCAAGACCCTTGGCCGCCGGAGAAATTTCGAGATGTGAAGGTAAATATATGCACAATACATGCTCAAAATTTATTAAAAGGAATGAATAATATTGTAAGTAAATGGGATGTTATGTATGTTTACTGGTGTTTAATCAGGATACTAGGGGAGCTGGCTGCCTGTACTTCAGTCTCAAAGGATTGACTTCAGGTCCACTAATATAGGCATTCCAAACAGGTTTTTAAATTATTCTTAGCAGTCCCTGTTTTAGTTTTGTAACTTTTGTCCAATAAAGATTTCATGTATATTTGTTGCATTCCAAGAACTATTACATACTTAATTTATATCCTTTCATATGATACATGAGTTACTGTAGAGTACCGGTATTGGTTAAAATACATACCGGTACCAAGTTTCAAGAATAAACTTTGATTAGAACATTAATTTGTTTGTCTATTATTTTCCCTGGGCCGAGTAAAAAATACCTGGGTAGGCTATTCCCATCTCAGGTTAAGTACAATCAGTAGGAACATAGAAACTTACTTTAATTTTCACAACTTTAAAAGACCCAAGATTCTGCGGTTATATTCAACGACACTAGTGCAGCGTTATGAGAAACAATTTATTAGGGAAAATAGGCACCAATAGATTCGCCATATTTTTCTCCATATAGTCTGCATGGAGGATTTTCATCATCAACAAATTGAAAAATACCCACTTCACAGACAAATACACCAAAAATATAAGTCAAAGCCGGGTCATGGGGTCACCTATAATACTAGAATAGGTTAGGTAAGGTTGTTAGGTTAGGCTAATGTCCTTTCAAAGGGGTATAGGCTAGTATACACTAGGATAGCCTATACCCGGTCAAAGGTAAGAAGAAGAAGAGTCCTGCAGTAGTCTCCTTGAATTCTACCGATTCTGCTAGGCTAATTCCGAAAATATTCAATCAAGTCTCCGTTACCCCCGTGAAGTCAGGTTATAGTAACGGCAAGACATACCAATTATATAGGTTAGTTAGCGGGGGTGTGGACTGTGGGGATAGTGGCAGCCCCCACTTTGGACACCAAGACTAAGTAAAGTTAGGTTAGGGTAAGGTAATGCAAATTATCTACTCATAACATGATAAACAATTGAACAATAAACTACTGTACTATATTCCTTGAAGAAATAAAAACAAATAATTGTACATAAGGCTGCGGAAAGATTCTTTAGTGATACCCAAGTCATGGCCGGGAAATCTATAAATGCACTGTAGGCGGTAGCCGGTAGGCCTACCCTGTGCACTTATTAAATTGTAACGGTAATCTGGCTAAAAAGTTACCGGTATACAAAATGAGAACATAGAGGCAGGGTGCAGATCACACTTTGAACACTAAGTTTGGACTTTGGTTAAGGTAAGTTATTGCAAATCCTCCACTCATAATATAGCCTAAACTACAATAAAATAAGATACAAGTAATACCGTAGCCTATAGCCTAGGCTATACCTTGAAAACAAAAACAAACGGTAAGACTGCGAAAGTATTCTTCAGTGATAGGCCTACCCAAATCATGGCCGAAAACTCTGTAAATGCACTGAAGGGTGGCAGGCTTAGCCGCTTAACCTAGGCTATACAGTACGGTACCGGTATAGTGTACACTCTTTATTAAATTGTGCCGGTACTCTGGGCAGAAAATGTTATAAGAACATAGGCTAGCAGCAGACCTCACTTTGGACACTAAGTTAGGTTAGGTGAGGACTGTCTGTTACGTACCGTTGGTAAGATCCTGTGTAGCGGGAACTGTTTTTCAGATGCCTATTTACTAAAAACATTGAACAATATCTTTAACCTAGCCTATCCTAACCAAAACCTAACCTAACTTTAACTAGTATATTAGTGGACTATTTTTGAATGTAAAATTTAAACAAATATTGTAACATTACCGTACCAAATTATTGAGATATAGCCTATGTACAGGTTCACCCACTACACAGGATTATATTCATACCGTTTCATAGGTTTGAGCTTATATACCGGTACCGTACCTAAAACATAATGGTAAGGATGTAGTATTCCTGCCTGCCAAGGCCGTGCCGCCTGCCAGGCCGTGCCTTGTTTACACTACTTGCATGTTCGCATCTATTTTGACTGTCATGGGATACAATAATAGGTTGCGGAACTAGGCTAGATGAGAATTTCAACAAGTCCTGGGGAGGGGCAAGGCCGTGAGGGGACTGAGGGCTCCTCAATAAATCCTATAGGCCGCTAGGCGGCCCCTATAAAGTTAGGCCCACGGCATGACGGCAAACTGTTATTGTCATAGGCTAGGCCTATAGGCTATATCCTAGCTAACCTTATTTTTTACTGTCTTTAACCTCAAATCTTCCTTGATCTTCATTATCATAGCCCCAGTAGTGGGGGGACTGTCTTAAGATTGTTAGATAAGGGGTTATCCTATGCCTAATACGCCTAGCCTCAGCCTAGGCTACTCATTGCTGCTTCAAATCATCATAGGCCTAGGCTAATACAAGTAGGCCTAGGCCTATACAACACTAGGCCTATCTGAAATATAATATGCTAATAATATGCTAGGCTAGGCTACTTACAAAATCGCTGTTGGTGCTTGCTAAAAGTCAGGTTTACCCAAAGCATCACCATGATCAAAGGCTGTGGTGGTATCCTGCCTCTAGGAATGGTCCTTGAATTTATACCTTATATATAATGAGTTCCCCAAGATTAATATGCACGATTTTAGAATGTGTAGGGCACTCGCAATTCACATGAAGTCAATGTTATATTCCAGCCCCTTAATTCACTCTATTTTCCACAAATCTATCGGTTAATAACAGCTAAACACATTTCCACGTGTTCCACAAATGACCATAATTCACGGCCGCGAAACTAATCTGACGTCATCCAAGGAACACGATAATATCAAAACATGGCAAAATAACTTTTCGTTGCAGCCGTTGATCCTGTCATATATATAAACTTCAAAAAGCAGTAATTTATCATAAAATCGTACTAATTTATAGCTTACCGAATTAGTCAAGGTCTTGCGCTTTGTGTCAAACACATAAAATTGATATTCATTCACTAGTTTTGATAAATTAGAGGCCCCTTAAAATTTATCCACACGATGGAACATCGCGTATTTTGGCACGGGGTCTCCCAGGATTATTTCTCGTCAGAAAACTAACATTCAAGCTTAAATTAATATTTTACATTATTCATATCAGTCAATATATTAAACATACAGATTAGTTTGGTTAATATATACATAGTTTTAGAACAATATATATTATTATCCTTTAATTTACATATTATTGAACATTCGAGTGTCAATAAATTAGTTGTGTTCGTTTGACTCAGCCTTCGGCGCAATATTACATTGGAGCGTAGGGGAACATTGGTGCCGAAGTCACAGTCACCTCATCCGAACAGTTGCAATCCCACAGTGTAAATAAATAGTTCCGCGACTCCAAGCTCTGGATTTATCCGTATATATTTAAATTAGGAGCTGCATTTGGACTTCAATTAAGGTGATATATAGTAGTTCTAAGATCATAGCAAGTGTAGAGTACAATGTAGGGCAAAACAACTATCGTTTGATGAGTTTAATGTAGAAATAGAATGGCAGGTTTTGTTTAGCGGGCTCCCAACTCTCAGAACTCTGGCCCTGACAGCAGCTAATTTCAGATTTCAGGATCAATATTTTTTCAGATATTATAGTGTTCGGGATCACAAAGAAATTGGGCGAATTTTGGCACACTGTCCTACCCGGCTAATGTCCTTTCAAAGGGGTAGCCTATAAATTAGTAAACACTAGGATAGCCTATACCCGGCCAGGTGATACGCCCGATAACGCAACTTTTGCCAATAGGCCTAGTTTAAAGGCTAACCTATTCATACTGGTAAAGGTTTTAATTTCCGGAAAATAAGTTTTATGCATGAATCTATTTTTTTATTAATTTCACCACAACACCAAACACCTCCAATGAAATTTATGAAAGCATTATACAGTATGTGATCCACCAGGATTCGAACCTGGGTTATCACACACAGATTTTTAGACACCTTAACCATTACACCACCAAGACGGTTAACACCTTACGAGCGGCCTATGCGGTTTATTTATGTGTACCGCACAGCGGGGTGTTTTTAGCCAAAATAGGGCTGTTTACGTGATCATTTTCATGCCTAAATAAGACCCAGAACGTAAAACAAGTACCTATCCCTGAAAGGGCATAAACAGAGCTTTCGAATGACACCATAACGATCCTTGTATGATGGATAGTTTTCTTGCAATAACCGTGCAACGCGAGTGCAAAAAGCAGGTAATTCGGTACTTTCAGTACATAATTGAGTATGTAGCGAGTGAGAGAGGGAGGAGGGAGCTGAGATTTGTGTCAGTAGGTTCGCCGCGGTGGTCTGGAGCAGTCATACGCTCGCTAGTCTCCTGCCACCACTTGTCTCTCTCTCTCAGCCACATTACGTGCTGAAATTGCCACTCGACCTATGTCGAGCGCCGCCACATAGTCCAGCTTTATTTAACTCGACTTATGTTGCTCGCCGCTAAATAAGGGTTAAAGGTTTATGCACAGGCCTACGACTTATTATCCATTCTCGAATACTGGATATTAATCTAATCATGTTCATATTCCCACTGCACTATGGTAGCCGGCAAGAATGTTAAGTGCGGGCGTACCGCCAGCCTGTTTACACTACGCGTAGTGACGTCGGACCTTTGCCATCATGTTCCCGTCTATTTTGACTGCCTTTGTATACAATAATATGTTGAGGGGGGGCTTTTTCTCCCCTCACCCCACCATGGCATATTGTCATCATCATATATATTGCCAGCAGGGGGCAAATTACCGAAAAAACTGGCGTCAAAATAGACGCGATCTTAACCACGGCGATCGACAAATGTAAACATGACGGCGGCGGGGGAGGCGTCGGACCTTTGCAATCATGTTCCCGTCTATTATTAGATGTCCCCTTAGTTTGCTCATGAAGAATGCTAGACTACTCGGCCCACGGGACAGCTCGGCCAGGACAGCTCGGCCCACGGCGAGACAGCTCGGCCCAGTAAAAACGAGACAGCTCGGCCCCGTGTTAAGTACGAGACAACTCCTAATTAACCTAACCTACACATTATGAAGCGAGAGAACTAGCCTATGACATAATTATACAATAAACGAACATTTCGACCACATTACACCACACCATAAACCCTCCACTTAGCTCTCCCCATCCCCAGCAGTTAAATTAGACCCAAATTTTATTTTTGTTTGTTTTTAAAGTCTAGGCTAAATTGTGGTAGGCTAGGCTAAATTCTTTAGCTGCAATTAGCCTATTTTTGTTTGTTTTTCAGTCTAGGCTAAATTGTGGTAGGCTAGGCTAAATTGACAAACTGGATTTTAGGTCACGTATGGGATATAATGTTCTAAATGTATACTATAGCTTTGTTATAGAGTATTAGTCACCACAATACATGTCTCTACCGCTGCATATTAAATTATTTTTCCTTAGACATTGTGGGTTAAATAATTGTGGAAGGAAAAATGGCGGCCATCTTGGATCAGCTGAGAACTAATATTTTTTCACTTTTTTACTGTATTTCTAGTATTTTGTCATATTCTATATCAATGCTAACCCTGCGGGGGTCTGGGGGCGGCAGCCCCCAGGTTAGGTTAGGTTTTTAGGTTAGGGTAATGACAAAATATGGTTTTAGGGGGCATATTTTAATATTGCAAAGTAATGGGTAAATATGAATTTGCAGAAGGAAAAACACATTAAAACACACTAATCAATGAAGGAACTGATGAGAAAAAGGATTATAATACAAAAAACACATACGTGACCTAAAATCCAATTTGACCGGCTAAATTTGTTAGCATGTGTAGGCCTGTGCTTTCCAATAGAAGTAAAAATATGTAGCCTAGCCTAATGCAATTTTACTAAAACCCAAGCCTACCTGAATATATGCAGAGTTCAACAGCAAAAAAACCAAAAGGCAAGAATGTAGTTACCGGGTGTAGGATACCGCCCGTCTTGTTTACTCTACGCGGACGCTCACCATCATGTTCCCGTCTATTTTGACTGCCTTTGGATACAAAAATACATAACCCTAACCAAACAACCTAACCTAACCTAACCTAGTATTATTATGTTCTCTCCACTAACCAACTCTACTACTAAAATCGATTAATGAAATTCACAAACACATGTGGCAGTCCGGGGATTCGAACCCAGCATGCTCACACCGAAAATAAACACACTATGCACTGCACCACGAAGACAGTTATAAGTATTTATAAGTATTTATAAGTATTTAATTTATTATAAGTATTGATAGATTATTTATGTTGTATGTCGGTAGTGGTACACCCGGTAACTACATCAATCCCAAAAAATATGTTGAGCAGTGAAATAAAATTAGGCTAGGCCTAGGCCTAATAACCTAATGAAGTTTACTATAACCTAATTTAAGTTAATTCGCAAAATACTGATACCCAGCCCTCCTCATACATTATTTTCCATTGTTAAATAAGTTTGTGCTTAACTGCAGTAATGAAAGACCTGTATAAACTAGCCAATGTCTAAAAACTTGGATCTGGCATAGGCTAATTAGCATCACACGTACTACGAAATCTAAGTAAAACTATGGGATAACCATGTTACTCAAGCAAAAATGCAATGCCGAAATTGCTAAAAAAATACATTAGAGTTAGTGTAAGTGCTTCCCTGTAGAAGAACAGAGGGTAGTAATATAAGGCCTGGAACTAAGGCAAGGCTTTGAGTATCCGGCCCTGAGCTGGTAAACAAACAAAAACACAAACTCGGCACAATTTCAATTACTTATTTTCATAAAATATATATAGGTTTGTATCACAAAGCTCAAATACATACATCATATTTGGATATACTTCGAATGAGGAATCTCTGAGTTTAATAAGATAAGCTTTATGTGTACGATTACATCCAATAGTGAAGTATATACAAATTATTCAAAGAGACGAAAGCGATAAATATGTAAGTCAGTGTTGCCAATAGAGCTACTTTAACGCTACATACTTCAATTTAGCTACCATTTTCCCATAACTCCCAGGGATACTCTATAAATATCTATAACCAATATACATTGTAAAACATGCAAAACAAACCAACAAAAAACATTCCAGAGTTGTGGCATCATTCTAGAGATGGTTTGCATTTATTCAATATCGAGAGGATATTCTAGCGGCTTTTGACAAAGGAATCTAGCGATACAGTCACTCCCTCTCTCGCTAACTACACACGCAAAGGGACTCCAACCCAGACTTGTTATATAGTCCATATTTGAGCTACACTTGTCCAAACTAGTTATATTAAGTTATGGCAGTGAGTTATGTGTAGGATGGAGTAGGATTGAAAGCCTAAATCATAATTATTATGGGCAAATAAGGTTTATGTCAGCATAAAGTTCGTAATAGCAGGGTCAAGGCAAGGAAAGGAGCATTAGGAAAGGATTGTCCTCTTCAATAGGCTTAGGTGTATTTCCCCGACACCCAGCGCCGCCAACCGGCTCATAGGTATAAACAAAATCTGCCAGGCATTAACTGAATGGGGAGGAGGCGTGTTATTCTTCAGAATTCCTTATTGTTCGTACATTCACACACTGTATACATGCAAGTGGTCTTCAGCAGAGTATCATCTTAGTTTGTATAAACAATATCAAGAGGGAAACAAAAGGCTTGATCAACATGTTATCACCTATTGGCCTCTAGAGGCGCCACCGTCGCTGTAGAACATATTTAATACATTGAGTGGGCTCTCCTCTTTTACACCTTGGTGAAGGCTGTCACACGGGCAATTGTCAAACTCTGAAGGTCCATATCATTGTTATTAAACAAAGCATTTGGCAAAGGGAGGAATTGTTAAAAACCTTAGCCAATACGTACTCTGCTATTCACCAAAAATACATTTGAATTATCATTATGATTTGGTAGGGTAGGTATGTATAGGTAGGTTGGCTAAATAATTGGTGGGATTCATAGGGACTCTAACTGTTTTGAGAGAGTTAAATACCAAAACAAATAATAGATCTGAAAAATAAATCGACTATGTTATTAAGCAAAACTGGGGGATGCGTGGAAGCCTATAGACTGTAGACGGTAAACTTTGTGTGGGTAGCGAATGCGGTTTTAAAGTCATTTAAGAATAGACAGTTTTCAATGCTGCGACCAAACTATTCCACCCCTTTATATTCTTTTGGTATCAAAACGTTCGGAATCGCGAGCCTCACCCAACTACGCAAGCATGGCTTTGATCATCGGCGTAGTTTTCAAGATGTGGAATTTTAAGTGGAATTAAAGTTTTTTCCAAGATTGCCGGGAAAAACCCCACGTGCAAAAGCAAAACCTTCTCTATAACATTTGCGGAGCATTAGCAGTAGAGTCCATATGCCAAAGCCCAGTCGTTTCCTATGAGTGGGAGAGACGGTATTTAGGCGCCAAATTTTTTGGGAAATTGGCTGCCACGGACCTGTTTGGCCGCCATGCTGGATGTTTAGTATATCAAAAGTTGCCCAATACAAAAACGCACCTCTTGTGAAAGTTTGAATCCGATCCAAAAAGCGTTTCTGGAGTTATTGCGTCAAAACCGGCACGTAAGAAGAATTTGGATGAATAACCGGGTTTACAATATTTTATATTTACAATATTTACATGATTACAATAGGGGTTCCCAGAAGGGGACGAACCCCTAATAATAATAATAAAGTAGACGTGCTGTTGCGCCCAACATCAAAACGGCATACCCAAATCTGCGATGGGTTACCATCATCACTATTAGTCACTATCATCATTACTATCATCATCACTACTACTATTATAGTCATCACTACTACTTTTACCATCATCACTACGACTCTCATCATCACTACAACTGTCATCATCACTACAACTTTCACCATCATCACTAATAGTCACCATTGTCACTACTATCACTAAAACTGTCATCATTACTTGTCACTATCATCACTACTATTATGACCATTATCACTACTACTATATAGTACTTTCACCATCTTATCTACTACTGTCATCATCATCACTACTGTCATTATCATCACTACAACTACACCGAGTATTATTACCAGTCTTGCTAAGGCAGCCTCCCAGAAGCTGGGTCTGCTCAACCACCTTAGGGGGTTCTTTTCCCCTGCACAGCTTCTTGCTCTGTACAGGGGCATAGTGCGTCCTTGTATTGAGTATTGTTCACGTGTGGGGAGGTTCCTCTCACACCGCTCTCCTAGACAAAGTTGAAAGGAAGGCCTTTCGTATCATTAACTCTCGTCCACTCACCAACTCTCTGCAATCTCTCTCTCTCTGCCGCAATGTTGCATCTCTCTCGCTATTCTATCGCTACTATAATAATCAGTGTTCCTCAGAGCTTTCCCAGTGTATACCACCTCCTTTACGTAGGGCACGTGGTACCCGTCTTGCAACTCAATCCCACCCCTACTCAGTGCAACTCTCCAACCCAAGAGTGAAACGTTACTCTCAAACTTTCTTCTACTCAACAGCTGAGCTCTGGAACTCTCTCCCAGAATCAGTCTTCCCCTCTTCCTATGATTTAAATTGCTTCAAACTCGTGTGTCCAGGCATTTTGGCTCGAACGTCTCTTGATTTTGGCCCTGTCACTCTTTCAACTATGGGGGAGGCACTCGCTAAAGGCAGTTCTGCCTTTTGTCTCTCTCAAATATTAACACATTTTGCAGTGCTATCTTTGTATACAAAGCATTAAACGGCCATAACAATGTGGAATTATTTAGACATCGTGAAAATGAAAGGTATGCATTAAGAAACATCAATTCTTTAAATATTCCCCTAATGACCTCTAGACAATCCCAGACATCAATAAAATACCATGGTGCGAATGTTTGGAATCAGTTGTCTCCTGACTTACAAAATAAACCCACTCTGCCTAGTTTCAAAATATCACGCAAATCTTCACTAATGTCTAAATATTAATCTTACTTAACATTTGACAATAAAACTGCCACAACCCTAAATTACAATCACCTTTATATCGGAAACAAATTAAGATACTGTTCTGGTGTTGATTAATATGTAGGTACCGTACTGTATATAAGGCTTCAGAATCATGCATCACCAATTTGCCATGGATGGCACCTTGTAAATGGCTTATGCCTCCCAGTACGCTATACCCAACCTGCACTTCCATCATTCCTGGATCTTCTAAAAACTCCAAGTCATCCACAAATGGAGAGCAGCGATGATGACAGCGGAAGTGATTCTGACATTTGTGCATCATATTTGTCCTGCAGTGATAGTGCATCTTAATGCAGTAGGTCTCATGTTTTATTAATTTAGGATACCAAAGTTTCTCAGTGGATTTAACAACATCATATTTGTCTTAGATGTTGAGGTTAATGGGACTCTAAATCATGAATTATGCCATCCCATTGATTTTCTTAATTATTTTCTTATTTACTTAATTATTTGGTAATTATTTATTAATTATTTTTTAATTGTGCCATGCCATTGATCTTCTGACACCAAAATTAGTGGGAATAGACACCAAAATTGTCATTTTTGGCCATTCACTTCAAGAAATAGAACTTTATCAATTTTTTAAGATGACGGCGACGGCCATTTTGAAAAAAGTCTAAAATAACAACTTTCCCGTCATTTTGGTGAGGTGTATTTTTTTTAGTATCAGTTGCCCTTGTTAAATTCACTGAGAAACTTTGGTATCCTAAACACGGTCACGGAAGCTCTGAAAATGACTCTACTACTACTACTATATAGTAGACGTGCCGTTTTGCCCAAAATCAAAACGGCATACCCAACTCTGCGATGGGCCACCATCATCACTACTAGTCACTATCACCATTACTATCATCAGCACTACTACTATTACAGTCATCACTACTACTCTTACCATCATCACTACTCTCATCATCACTACTACTGTCATCATCACTACAACTTTCGCCATAATCACTACTACTCACCATCATCACTAATACTGTCACCATCATCACTACTGTCATAATTATCACTAGAACTATCATCATTGCTTGTCACCATCATCACTACTATTATGACCATCATCACTACTACTAGTACTGTCACCATCATATCTAGTACTGTAATCATCATCACCATCATCATCACTGCTGTCCCTAACGGGGCACACACACAGAACGCCATCATCATTGCTTGGGAATTGGTAAAGGGTCGGGGGTCCTGAGGGGGGGGGGGGGTCTGGTTGAGGGGGGGGGGGGCAAAACCATGTTTTAGACCTAAAATCATAACTATTGCACAAATTCAAAATAATTCAAACTTCTGTGTGTGTGTGCCCACACAGGGAATAGGTACAGGGTGGGCGGTGGGGCCCCTGAAAGGGGGGGGGGGAGAACCATTTTTAGGACCTAAGATCATATCTATTGCACAAATTCAACAAACATATTTTTAATTACCGTCGAATTCACGCAACGAAGGTTCGTGTGAAATTTGGTGAAAATCCGTCAAACGATCTAGGAGGAGTTCTCCGACGGACAGACAGACAGACGGACTGACAGACAGACGGACAGACATTTCGGTTAGCATGTACCACTATACGGGGGGCGATACCACTGCTTACGCAGAGTTGATTATAGTCATCACTACTACTCTCATCATCACTACTACTGTCATCATCACTACAACTTTCACCATCATCACTACTACTCACCATCATCACTATTACTGTCACCATCGTCAGTACCATCATCACTAATGTCATCATTATCACTACAACTATCATCATTACTTGTCACCATCATCACTACTATCATGACCATCATCACTACTACCAGTACTGTCACCATCATATCTATTACTGTCATCATCTCTACCATCATCATCACTGCTGTCATCATCACTGCTACAACTACAACCATCTTCACTACTATTATCACCATTATCACTACAATTACCATCATCACCAATATTATCACCATTATCACTACAATTACCATCATCCCCACTATTACTACCATAACTTCTAATGTCAACTAAACTAACTTAACCTAACAAATGCGGGGCGAGATGTTTCCTCCCCGAGAACGAAGGCGTTCTGTGTGTGAGCCCCTACGAGGCACACACACACAGAACGCCATCATAGAAGGGGGGGGGGGGGGAAACCATATTTTGGATCTAAAATCATAACTATTGCACTAATTCAAAAAATATTTGTCGACTGACGTTCGCATTCACCCAACAGATGTTTGTGTGAAATTTGGTAAAAATCCGTCCAACGGTCTAGGATTTTCGGGACAGACGGACAACGACGACGACTACAACAGAAATGTTTTTCCAGTGGTACCCACTATAAGGGGGGGGGCGATACCAAACTCTGCTTAATCAGAATTGTGTGTGTGTGTGCCCCTACGGGGCACACACTCACAGGAAATAGGTACAGGGTGGGCGGTGGGGGTCCTGAAAGGGGGGGGGGGGGGCTGGTTGAGGGGGGGAAACAATTTTTAGGACCTAAGATCATAACTATTGCACAAATTCAAAAACAAATTTTTTTAATTACCGTCGAATTCACGCACCGAAGGTTCGTGTGAAGTTTGGTGAAAATCCGTCAAACGGTCTAGGAGTTCTCGGACGGACAGACTTACAGACGGACAGACAGACAGACAGACATTTCGGTTAGCATGTACCACTATACGGGGGGCGATACCACTCTGCTTTCGCAGAGTTGATAAAGTAGACGTGCCGTTTTGTCCAAAATCAAAACGGCATACCCAACTCTGTGAAGGGTTACCATCATCACTAATATTACCACCATTATTACTACTACTATCATCATCACTACAATTGTCACCATCATCACTAATACTACCATCATCATTAATATTACAACCATCATCACTACTACTATCATCATCACTACAATTGTCACCTAATGTCAACTAAACTAACTTAAACTAACAAATGCGGGCGAGTTATTTTTCGCCCCCTGAACGATGGCGTTCTGTGTGAGTGTGCCCCTATGGGGCACACACACACAGAACACCATCATCATTGCTTGGGAATAGGTAGAGGGTGGGGGGTGGGGGTGGTTGAGGGGGAAGGGGGGGGGGGGGGGGGGTTGAGGGTGTGGGGGGGGGGGGGGGGGTTGAGGGGGGGGGGGCAAAAATATTTTTAGGACCTAAGATCATAACTATTGCACAAATTAAAAAAATATTACTTTTAATTACCGTCGAATTCACACACCGAAGGTTCGTGTGAAGTAAAATTTGAAGTTTGGTGAAAATCCGTCAAACGGTCTAGGAGGAGTTCTCGGACGGACAAACAGACAGACAGACAGACATTTCGGTTAGCATGTACCACTATACGGGGGGCGATACCACTTTGCTTATGCAGAGTTGCTAAAGTAGACGTGCCGTTTTGCCCAAAATCAAAACGGCATACCCAACTCTGCGAAGGGTTACCATCATCACTAATATTACCACCATTATTACTACTACTATCATCATCACTACAATTGTCACCATCATCACTAATACTACCATCATCACTAATATTACAACTATCATCACTACTACTATATCATCATCACTACAATTGTCACCTAATGTCAACTAAATTAACTTATACTAACAAATGCGGGCGAGTTTTTTTTCGCCCCCTGAACGATGGCGTTCTGTGTGTGTGTGCCCATATGGGGCACACACACACAGAACACCATCATCATTGCTTGGAAATAGGTAGAAGGTGGGGGGTGGGGGTTCTGAGGGGGGGGGCTGGTTGAGGGGGAAGGGGGGGCTGGTTGAGGGGGGGGCGGGGGAAACAATTTTTAGGACCTAAGATCATAACTATTTCACAAATTCAAAAAATATTGTTTTAATTATCGTCGAATTCAAGCACCGAAGGTTCGTGTGAAGTTTGGTGAAAATCTGTCAAACGGTCTAGGAGTTCGCGGACAGACAGACAGACATTTCGGTTAGCATGTACCACTATACAGGGGACGATACCACTCTGCTTACGCAGAGTTGATAAAGTAGACATGCCGTTTCGCACAAAATCAAAACGGCATACTCAACTCTGCGATGGGTTACCATCATCACTATTAGTCACTATCATTATTACTATCATCATCACTACTACTATTATAGTCATTACTGCTACGCTTACCATCATCACTACGACTCATCATCACTATAACTGTCATCACTACAACTGTCATCATCACTACAACTTTCACCATCATCACTAATACTGTCACCATTGTCACTACCATCATCACTACTATCACTACAACTGTCATCATTACTTGTCACCATCCTCACTACTAGTACTTTCACCATCATATTTACTACTGTCATCATCACTACTGTCATTATCATCACTACAACTACAACCATCATCACTACTATTATCACCATCATCACTACTACCACCATCATCCCACTATTACTACCATCACTTCTAATGTCAACTAAACTAACTTAATCTAACAAATGCGGGGCAAGTTATTTTCGCCCCGTAGGGGCAACGCCATCATTGCTGGGGGGGTAGCGCGGGGGGTGGGGGGGGAACCATATTTTCGCACTAAAATCATATCTATTGCACAAATTTATTTTTAATTTTTTTAATTACCATCGCATTCACGCACCAAATGTTCGTGTGAAGTTTGCTGAAAATCTGTTGAACGGTCTAGGAGTTATCGGACAGACAGACGTCTCACCATTACCATCACATCTGAGACATGTGTATGATGTGTGGCTTTCTGTGATATGTGTGCCACTAAGAGGCACACACACACACAGGGAATAGGTACAGGGTGGGGGCAATTTTTTTGTTTTGGACTTAAGATCATAACTATTGCACAAATTCATTTTTTTTTTTTTAATTACCGTTGAATTCATGCACCGAAGGTTCGTGTGAAGTTTGGTGAAAATCCGTCAAACGGTCTAGGAGGGGTTCTCGGAGGGACAGACAGACATTTCGGCCGGCATGTACCACTATACGGGGGGCGATACCACTCTGCTTACGCAGAGTTGATAAAGTAGACGTGCCGTTTCGCCCAAAATCAAAACGGCATACCCAACTCTGCGATCGGTCACCATCATCACTACCAGTCACTATCATCATTAATATCATCAGCACTACTACTATTATAATCATCACTACTACTCTCACCATCATCACTACTACTCTCATCAACACTACAACTTTCACCATCATCACTAGTACTTACCAACATCACTAATAATGTTAGCTTCATCTTACAATCACCATTACTACTGTCACCATCATAAAAACTATTATGACCATCATCACTACTACTAGTACTGTCATCATTGTCACTAAATCTACAACCATCATCACTGCTATTATCACCATCATCACTACTATCAACATTATCTCCGCTATTACTATCATCACTTCTAATGTCAACTAAACTAAAGTAGACATGCCATTTCGCCCAAAATCAAAACGGCATACCCAACTCTGCGAAGGGTTACCATCATCACTAATAATTACCACCATTATTACTACTACTATCATCACTACAATTGTCACCATCATCACTAATACTACCATCATCACTAATATTACAACCATCATCACTACTACTATCATCATCACTACAATTGTCACCTAATGTCAACTAAACTAACTTAAACTAACAAATGCGGGCAAGTTTTTTTTCGCCCCCTGAACGATGGCACACACAGAACACCATCATCATTGCTTGGAAATAGGTAGAGGGTGAGGGGTGGGGTGGGGTGGGGGGCTGGTTGAGGGGGGGGGGTGGGGGAGCAAAACCATATTTTGGACCTAAGATCATAACTATTGCACAAATTCAAACAATATTGTTTTAATTACCGTCGCATTCACGCACCGAAGGTTCGTGTGAAGTTTGGTGAAAATCTGTATAACGGTCTAGGAGTTCTCGGACGGACAGACAGACAGACGGAAAAGACAGACAAAAATTTCGGTTAGCATGTACCACTATGCTTACGCATAGTTGATAATACTCATGATCATCATTATCATCATCGTCGTCGTCATTATCACCATCATCACAATCAACATTATTACCATCATATCTGGTATTTAATTTACCCCTTCTGTACCGGCAACATCTTTATAATGTTATTCTAGCTATATTTAGATGTTGTGCAGTTTAGGAAGGATATGTGGTAGTAAAACTAGTTAAGTGAAATAGTTCGCAGCCAGTTACTTGCTGGAGATCCTTTTTGAAACTGATTAAATAGTCTAATAGTAGCCAAAATATAGTTAAAAAGACTTCGATGGTACAGAAAGGGTTAAGTGGGGGGGGGGGGGAGGGGGGGGGTTCTCTCCTTTTATCTCTTTCTCTGGCTTGTATTCATTCAGCCCCATTCAGCCTACTGTTTTAAGACGTTTATCCCCATCCAGGTGTCAATTTTGTCCTGGCAAGCGGTAGCTAGCCAGCATATTTTTTAAAATGTTATTGACAGCAGGCTAAATTTGTACATTTTTCGATAGAAACGTGTCTGCGGCGAAGCCAGAGTTCTCCACACAATGCTGGCTCGCTATCGCTCGCCAGGGAGAAATCGACACCTGGATGGGGAGAAACGTCTTAACACATTGGGCCGAATGGGACCGAATGGATACAAGCCAGAGAAAAAGAGAGAGAGAGAGAGAGAGAGAGAGAGAGAGAGAGAGAGAGAGAGAGAGAGAGAGAGAGAGAGAGAGAAAAGGAGAGAACAAAGCAGATCACCCCCCTTAAGCGCCCATTTGACTAGCTAGGTGAGTAGAGAGGTCCACAGAAGTAAGGAGACCGCCCAATCCTCTTGATCTGCTGGGGAACCGGAGAATTTTCGAATGCGAGTCGAAGGGGCTAAAATTGCGCCAACGAGCCACTCACAAGGCAATTTCCCGTCTGCTGCGATGTGTATTTAGAATAATCAATCACACGAGCCGAAGCGCTGCCCTATGTACAATCAGGGGTATTAAGTGTTGTCATAGATTCCAGTGGTTTTCGCTCAACAAGTGTTATTGGTATCTTTATAGTTACTGGGAAAAGTGCTTATCCCTCAAAGTATTAGTCAGTGTCCGAAACTTTGTGAAATATTTGACAACACTTCTTTACCTCGACCGTACGGTCGAGGTAATAAGTGATATCTCGGCACCAGGTATGTTTTGATTAATAATTGGTATCGAGTGAAATATAAAAACATGTTCCTACACTTACCCGCCCTATTCAACATCTGACAGACATTAATACAGCACAGAGCAAGAAAAACGTAATGACAGCTGGGGAATGACTTATTAGTGCCACTGTACTGTATGAGCGATCATAAAGGCGGTGTCACACGAGCGCTTTTTCCGTCAATTATCAATGAGCAAGTTTGTTTTCGGACTACTTTTTGGTATTTTTGCATTGGAATCGACAACTAGACTGAGTTTATATGATTTTAAGAAATTTAAATGCTGCTCAACCTTAATTCAGACGACGTTAGACCACAATTGCCCGTAAATATTGACAGAAAAATCGCTCGTGTGACACTGGCATAACCGGGTTGCTAAAACGAGTCTGGCTGGCCGACTCAGAGGCTTACGGGGTATGAGCTGGTTGTTTTTCTGGCCCCCTTCTCCCTCATGATTAGCCCCATAAGTTTTCAGATTGTTTGACGTTCGGCTCACTAGTTTGGCGATTTCAAGACCTTTCGACCCATTTCTTTGTTAATATTAAGACTTTTCATGTCATTTAGGTGACAATTTTTTCCTGGCGAGCGATAGCGAGCCTGACATTTTAAGAGGAACCGCCGGGACATTTTTCTACTGAAAAAAAAACGTACAAATTTATCTTGAAGGGGGTCTAGGGGGTGTTTTTCCAAGCTTGATGGAGGTCTAGCGAGGACACTTAAGAAATAAAGGAATGAATGAATGAATAGACCCAAAAATCTGCCCATCTCCCGTTACCTGTGCCACGCTAGAAGAAGCTTTGCCGGGGCGGGAATGGAAGGTTAGGTGTTGTTGTGGTGGTGGTGGTGGCTGGAGTTGGTTTTGTTAGCACCGGGTATTAGGTGGTATATGTACTGTATGAGTGATATGTTCTAGCTACAACACACACTAGCTATAACTCACTCTCTCTCTCTCTCTCTCTCTCTCTCTCACATACACACACATACATACATACTCGCCCCAAACTAGATGTACCTGCACACCTACATATTTAGTCCATTTTGTATATACATTTAAGCTCACCACCGCTTGTCCACACACACACATACACACACATAAATACACACACACACGCACGCCGCAAACTACATGTACCTGCACACCCAAGGTCTATGTAGAGAGGTCGGCCGACGCGCAGGTAGGATGCGGTCTCTCGGGAGTTGTGACGTCACGTATACCAAGCTGTACCACCAGCCCTGACCCTGACTTGCCCTGAGCCCAGTCTGACCCAGGTCTTCTCTGTGTAAACACCTTCTATCTAAGATTATTTCATCGACTGATGCTATATTTTCATAGCTGCAGATATGCCGAGCAATTGTTCGGTATATGGGTGCCATAACACGCAAAAAAAAAACAAAAAAACAGCAGGATCAAACATTATATACTTCCGCTTTACTGTAACACTGTCTGTGTGAGAGTGTGTGTCTGTAATTGAATGAATAGTGTGTGTGGTATGTGAGTGACTGAATGGTATGTTTGGTGTGGGAGTGTGTAAATGGTGTATGAGGGTGTGTGTGGTATGTGAGTGACTGAATGGTATGTTTGGTGTGGGAGTGTGTAAATGGTGTATGAGGGTGTGTGTGGTATGTGAGTGACTGAATGGTATGTTTGGTGTGGGAGTGTGTAAATGGTGTATGAGGGTGTGTGAGGTATGTGAGTGACTGAATGGTATGTTTGGTGTGGGAGTGTGTAAATGGTGTATGAGGGTGTGTGTGGTGTGTGAACGTTACTGAATGGTATGTTTGGTGTGGGAGTGTGTAAATGGTGTATGAGGGTGTGTGTGGTATGTGAGTGACTGAATGGTATGTTTGGTGTGGGAGTGTGTAAATGGTGTATGAGGGTGTGTGTGGTGTGTGAACGTTACTGAATGGGGTGTGTGAGTTATCTAAATAATAGATATTTTAATAAGCTATATAACCAAAGATCTATCAAATATGTCGTGTGTGGGGTGTGTGATTGTGTGTGTGTGTATGTATGTGGATGTGTATGTAATAATAATAATATATGAGATATATCTATAACTGTTAACAATACGGTATATCCCTAGATCTTTTCTGAAACGATATTAAGTAGGTTATTGCTGCAGTCAATTAGTTGAAATGGTGCCTCAGTTGAATTACAATGGATTATGCTGGAAAACGAGCAACATTATTATCTAGGCTGCTTGTAGAGATTTGTTATGCAGGCTTATTGCGGGAAGAAAAATATGGAACATTATTATTATTATTATCATTATTATTATTATTATTAATTGTGTGTGTGAAAATATTTACATAATTTATCTATGCTCGAAATCACATACCTGTCAGTACATTATGCTATACAAATATTATTTTATACTGTGTGTGTGTGTGTGTGTGTGTGTGTGTGTGTGTGTGTGTGTGTGTGTAGGGCAAAAGAAAATGGGAGTCTACAGAAATCCGATTGGCCCAGACAAGGCAGATCCTTTTCACACCGAACCCTAATTATAAGGCCCAATTATAGGCCCAACTCACTAATACTATGAGGGCTGACCTCACCAAAATGGCGTGTGTGTGTGTGTAGTGCGTGTGTGTGTGTGTGTGCAGGTGTGTGTGTGTGTGTGTGGGTGTGAGTGTAGAGAACATAAGGGCATAAGAAAATGGGACTCTACAGAAAGCCGATTGGCCCACACAAGGCAGATCCCTTTCACACTGAACTATAATTATAAGGCCCAATTATAGGCCCAACTCACTAATACTATGAGGATTGACCTCAACAAACTGGTGTGTGTGTGTATTTGTGTGTGTGTGTGTGTGTGTGTGTGTGTGTGTGTGTGTGTGTGTGTGTGTGTGTGTGTGTGTGGTGTGTGTGTGTGTGTGTGTATATATATATATATGTGTGTGTGTGTGGTGTGTTTGTGCATTTGCGTGTGTGTGTGTGCGTAATAATAATGATGCTAATTATAATAATATATTAGAACACTCTATAACTCTGTTTACAATACGGTATATCCCTAATGTCTTCAGAAACGATATTTAGTAGGTTATTGCTGCAATCAACTAGTTGACATGGATGCTTATCTATATTAGAAATATTCCAATGTTGCCTTCTGAATCTTAGGGACTACAAGTGAAACTGAGGCGTCGAGTGACAGAGGTATTAGGTCGGAAAAGCGTGGACTCAAGACTACAGGATATTCTGTCTGCAACTGATGGTGGTGAAGCAAGTACCGGCAAATGTGATGCCATTGATAAGCAACCCATCAAGAAAATAGTGCAAACTGTGTTGACTAGTGAGTGTGCTGACGTAGTTACTAGTGAAGAGCTGCAACATTAACTTAAACAGTCAAACAAACAGTGCGAAAACCTTCAAGCTGAAAATGAAGCATTACGATCAAATTTGTTCTATCCACAAACAAAGCACGAACGAACATATTCGTATGCAGACATTGAGAGCCTCCTAGAACCTATTTTCAGTAAAACACAAATCAATGCAATCATGAACAAAAAGAGTGTTAGGCATTGGCCGGATGAAGATGCATTAGCTGCAATTAATCTACGAAGCATGAGTCCTAAATGTTACGAGTTTCTGAGAACTAAAAAGGGAATTCCCTTGCCGAGTAAAAGTACGCTAAATGAACGCGCCAAGAACTTTTCATGTGAACATGGCATTTTAGACTCTGTGGTATCAATCATGAGTAGGGAGGCGTATGCATAAAGGGGTGTATATGTTTCAGAAAGGTGTAATCTTATCTTCTCATTCACTGATTGTGTTGGAAATAGAAAGTGTTGGAGTTGATCTAACGACTGATGTCATATTCTTCTTTCCCAAAATATCTGTATTGTTTTAGAATTCGAAAGATAATGCTAGTATTAAGATAAACAAGAAAAAGCAAGACTTGCAGAAGTGAAAATGGAAAATTAATGAAAATTAGCAAATAATAATATGGAGAATATAGCTGTGAATAACTTGTGTAAATCATATTCTCTTTCTTAGTATGGTCTATAGTGACATACTGCAAAAAAAGAGTCTTATACTATCTGCTAAACTATGATATTTCACTAGAATTGGTTTCCAATGGTGAAAGACTACACTGATATTATTTTCATGAGTATTGGGGCTTCTACTGTTAAGGGAATAAAGATAACCAAGCAACCCAAAACCATATTTGTGTACATATATTCTAAGTACTCCCCTATAAGATGTACAGATACTGCATATATTATATATGTACAAATAATGCCTGCCAACGCCAAATATGCAAACAAATTAGGGGAGAGAGAGAGAGAGTGAGAGTGAGTTATGTGGCGGCTATATGGTCCCTCATCTTGGTCCAGTGGTACAGCCTTGGTACAGCCTACGTCATTGCGTACAGTGAGCGTAAACTCGAGGGTCGACTGGCCGACCTCTCTACATAGACCTTGTGCACACCTACATATTTAATCCATTTTGTATATACCTTTAAACACACCACCGCATGGCCATCCCCCCCCCCCCACCCCCCACCCCCACACACACACCGTATTTTTGGCGCACACACTTATAATGGACCTATAACCGGTTTTCTTTAAGCTAGCAAGAAATTGACTCATCCCCCATCTCAAACGAGTATTTTAATTTGCTCCCTAGACATCTGACAAGCTTAAAAATACTCCCAAGATCCCCTTCAAGATTAATTTGTACATTTTTCGGTATAAAAATTTGTTCGGTATAAATGTGTTCGGTATAAAAATGTGTTACAGGCTCGCTATCGTTCGCCAGGAAAAAAATCGACATCTAAATGGGACGAAAGGTCTTGATATTGACGAATAAATGGGACAAAAGCTTTAAAAATCGATAAACTAATGGGGCGAACATCTTAAAATATCAAAACTAATGGGGCTAAACATGAGGGAAAAGGAGGTCCAGAAAAAACATATACTTTCCCCTTCACGAGACATACGTAAACTCACCCACAATAATCCCCAATATAATGATATACTCAACAACACACACACACACACACACACACACACACACACACACACACACACACACACACACACACACACACACACACACACCACACACACACACACACACACACACTTTGCTACGACCGGAATGGAAGGTGTGTGTTGTGGTCGGAGTTGTTTTGAGAACGGCCAGCATTTAGGGCACGTGTAGTGCATTAGGCGGCATATTTACTGTACGGCCGCTCTTTATAATCTAAGCACAAGCCTACTTACCAATACACACACTCTCTCTAACCGAAATACAACTATCAAACACTCCCATACACACATACACACATACTTACACACACACACTTACCATATACCTTACCCATATACCCATACACAACAAACACACTTACCCATAAGCACACACATTCATACACACATTCATTTACCCTTAAACACACGCCACGCGCACAGTAGGTAGAGCTCTCGTCTCACACACGAGGGGTCGGGGGTTCAATCCCCGGCCGGGCGGAGACAAATTGGGCTTGTCTCCTTTCATGTGTTAGCCTCAGTTCACCTAGCTGTAAATAGGTACCTGGAATAAGTGGACGACGTTGTGACGTCCCATCTGGGGTTGGCAAAAATGGTACAAGGCGAGATGGGTATCATATGGTTCACCTAAGCTGATGGCTACCTAAGCCTTCGGGCGAGACGGTACCGTCTATAGTGAGAATGGTACCATACAGATCCACCCTAAGCCTTCGTTTCCGATGTCGCCAATTGGCTAAATACAGACTACACACACATCCACAGCCATTCCAACAGTACATAGAACACTTAACATGCATTTCACGCAATACATTCCCAGTTAAGGAGGCGCGATAATAATGAGCTTAGCTCGCATTGCGTGGATTCCCCTTGACGAACAAGTAACTGAGTAACTGAGTAACTGAGTAACATACACACACACACACACACACATAATTGAAGGTCTATGTTATTGTGGGGAAGTTGTTTTGAGAGCACCGGGCACTAAGGGCGCGTGTACGGCATTAAGCGGCATATGTACGATACGACCACTTTCATTCCCTCATTCTGCCGCGGCTATTCTGGTTGGATGGCTTGTGAAATCAACTTTACTAAACATTATGTCACGCACCCTTGACGATCATGACGCTTTCTGATAGTTTATGCTGGCCATCATTAGGCGATTTTATCCAGCTTAGGATGGATCTGTGGGAAATTAATAGGGTAAAGACGGTCTCAATCAACCCTCTGACTTCCATAAACCATTTCTGAACTAAAAGATAGAATCGTCTAATAATAGCCAGACTAAACTGCCAATCATCAAAGACCTGTGTTTTGCAACGCTCTTAGGGGGACACGGACCGTTTTTCTGAACTCCCTTCTCCCTAATGTTTAGCCCCACTATTTTTGAGATATTAAGACGTTGGTTCCATTAATTTGGGGATTTTATGACCTTTCACCTCATTTCTTTGTCAATATTAGGACACTTCGTGCCATTTAGGTGTCGATTTTTTCCTGGCGAGCGAAAGAGAGCCTGCAATTTTAGGAGGAATCCGCCTTTGGCCGGGACATTTTTCTACCGAAAAATGTACAATTCTATCTTGAAGGGGGATCTAGGGGGTGTTTTTCAAAGCTTGATGGAGGTCTAGGGAGGAACCTAAAACAATATATGAATAAATTAATTAATATACCAAACAAACAGTCACTGTCCCCTTAATTCCGTCTCTGTCTCTGTGTTCCGTCTAGTGTTCGATATTATCACTGCAAACGATCCCAGAAATGATCCGATAGAATGTATATTTTCAGGTGAGGGTAAACGGTCATGATCACTCGGCTATTACAGAGATTGTGTACCGAAATATGAAGTTGTTAATAAATGTTTGGTATTAGTCTATTCGCGGTCAGTAGGCGAGAAATCATGACCTCTAATCTCTGTAACTAAAAAATCATGACCTCTAACCTCTGTAACTAAAACACGACTAGAGTAATCCAGCTAAGATTTCTGCCATTTGGGAAGAGGCAGTGAAGGAATAGATGTGGATATTTAAAGCCAATTTGCTCAAGCCCTTTTTGAGTTACAGAGGATAGAGGTCATTATTTGTCCCCTACTTATAGGGAATAGACTATAGTAGTTTCATATATTTCCCTTAAGAAAGGATTTTTTTTTATTTTTTTTTTTTTTTTTGTATGTATATTTGTTTTAGTTTCCTCCCTAGAATATCAAACTTAAATTAACAACCCCAGGATCCCCCTTCAAGATATATTTGTAAAGTTTTCAGTATAAAAATGTCCCGGGCCGGTTCCTCTTAAATTGCTGGCTCGCTATCGCTCGCCAGGAGAAAATCGACAGCTAAATGACACTAAAAGTCTTAAACTGACACAGAAAAGAGGCGAACAGTCTTAAAACCGACAAAATAATGGGCCGAACGTCTTAAAATCTGAAAACTAATGGGGCTAAGCATTAGGGAGAAGGGGGGCCAGAAAAACGACCCATCTCCCTTTAAGTTTCTAGCCATCAGTGGCTATGGGATTTAATTTACCATCAACTGGAAAACATTAGCCGATCGGAAATATTTGGCCAGCGAAAATTGACGATGGAACAATGAAAGCTCTCGTGTGATACCGGTACTCCTTCTGACACCGCATAATTAACCACTTGCGAGTTTCAGGCTATAAGGAAGTTGGAGCTGTAGACAACGATATTTAACAGAATTACCAGCTAAAATACGGTCGTAGTACATAATGATATAAATACATAAAACCCAATTAACATCCTTTGTATCCATTAGAAACTCACATTATTATTGTATTGTTGTTTAATATCAATGTTTATGTCTCCAACTTCCTTATAGCCTGAAACTCGCAAGTGGTCAATTGAGGTAATTTTTTTCGGGCATAGAAGCATAATTACATCCCATGTTTGTTCTCTCAATCGTCTAATGATAGCTTGAATAACCTGTCAAAACGGATCATAATCCTCAAGGGGTTCAATGCTCCTCTTCTCGACAAACTTTAAGGGGGTGACTTGCTTTTTTTATCTCCTTATTTCTCTTTCTCTGGGTTGTATCCATTCGGCCCCATTCTGCCTACTGTTTTAAGACGTTCATTCCCATCCAAGTGTCGATTTCTTCCTGGTAGTATGGCGAGCGATACCAAGCTAGTATTGTATGGAGAAAACATTATATTTTATTTTAAAATGCTGGCTCGCTATCGCTCGCCTGGAAAAAGTGACACTTGAATGGTGATAAACGACTTAAAACAGTAGGTTGAATGGGGCCGAATGGATACAACCAAGAGAAAGAGGGAGAGAGAGAGACAACAATAAAATAAAAATAAAACGGGGTGGGCCCCCTTAAGAACACAGATGACTACGAAAGTTGTGAATATTCCGTCGTGAAGGTTTGATGTATTTTTATTCATGTATTTATTGTATTTGTATTTTTCGTTGTAGCGAACACTGCGTTAACAATTGAAAGGGATATTGGGGCTCAGATATGCTCTCTCTCTCTCTCAAATATGATATACAAGTATTCCACACACTATATTTTACCTAGAAGGCCTGCCAGGTGAGTTTATTTATTGTTGTTTCCTCCTAACCTGCTTCAGACCAAGGATTTGCAAACATACACACACACATAAACACACTCACATACACACACACACACGAACACATACACGAAAACACACACACACACATGCACATACTCACACTCACATACGAACACGAACACACACACACACGAACAAACCGAGTCATCAAAATATAATACACTAATACAATTACGATTCGAAATCCAAATTAATTGACAGAGAAAAAGAATAACACTGACCATGATCACAACAATAACAACACACACGATGAACCAATGAAAAGGCACAACACAAATTATAGAGACTCTGTGACCCGTTCAGTACCAGGGACGTCGTTTTCATCATATTTTGGCAACTATTAGACCACTGTATTCAGCTTAAGTACGATCTCTAGCCATATTAAGGCTTCAAACTATCTCAACCAAGCCTTTTAACCCCTACAGTACCAGGGATGTCCTTTTTATCATATTCTGGCAGCAATTAGACAGTTTTATTCAGCTTAGAAAGGACCTCTAGCAATAATAAGGCTTCAAACTATCTCAACCAACCCTTTTAACTACCACAGATCCTTCCTACGCTGCATAATATCGTCTAAATATAGCTAGAATAAAATTCAACACACGTCGCTGGTACTCAAAGGGTTAAAGTGAGGGAGTAATGAGAGGAAAAAAATATTGAGAGAGAAAAACAGACAAAAAGATACAGACTAATAGGACAAAAGCTAAAGAGAGAGAGAGAGAGAGAGAGAGAGAGAGAGAGAGAGAGAGAGAGAGAGAGTTAGAAGGATGAAAGGATGAAGAGTCAGAGGGGGAGAAGAAAAAACATACACGAAAAAAATATATACACAGCAAGACAGACAAAAATATACAGAACAGAAGCTAGAAAGAGAGAGAGCTACATAGATACACAGACCACACAGACCTCAAGGTCCTTACTAGGCAGTCTGGCCTTACAAACTATATATATTTATATATATACACATATACACATACATATACTGTATATATATACATACATATATATACATACTGTACACAGTGTACAGTGTACACACATACACATACATTTTTTTTTTTTTTTTTTTTTAATATCACCCCAGCCCTCTGTAGATAGAGGTCAAGTCTTCCCTTGAAAGCGTTTATCGTGTCGCTCTCCACCACTCTCGCTGGTAGTTTATTCCACTCTGTCGCCACACTGTAGGTGAAGAAACTCTTTGTGACATCTAGGTTTGCCTTTTGGGTTTTTAATTTTATTCCATTTCCGCGAGTTTGAATATTATTGTTTAATGTGAATAGTGCATTTACATCGACTTTGTCGAAACCTTTTAGTATCTTAAAGCACTCAATAAGTTGACCCCTCAACCTCCTCTTTTTTAATGAGAACAGGTTCAATCGTTTAAGTCTTTCTTCATATGGTTTATTTCTTAATGAGGGTATCATCTTCGTCGCTCTACGCTGTACTGACTCGAGTCTTACAATGTCCTTGATCAGATAAGGTGACCAGAACTGCACACCATATTCAAGGTGGGGTATCACCATACTTTTGAACAGTGGCACTATTACGTTCTCATGTGTATATGTCAATTTTCGTTTACTAAAGCCCAATGCAATGTTTGCCTTATTTGCAGCTGCTATACATTGGTCGGAAGTTTTTAGGTTTTCAGATATTAGTACCCCTCGGTCTTTTACTACCGTTGCGGTTTTTATTTGTTTGCCATTCATTTCGTATTTGTATTTCATATTTCTGCTACCAACCTGCAGCACCTGACATTTATCGACATTGAAGGGCATCTGCCATTTTTTCGACCACTCTGATATCTTGTTTAAATCAGATTGCAACGCATTTCTATCTTCTTCGTTCAGGACTGTATTTTCTATTTTTGTATTGTCGGCGAATTTGGAAATGGTGTTGTTTACCCCTACATCAATATCGTTAATGTAAATGAGAAACAGGACCGGTCCAAGGACTGAACCCTGTGGAACTCCACTAGTGACAGGCTCCCACTCCGATTCCACTCCATTTATCACCACTCTCTGTCTTCTGTCTGTAAGCCAATTTTTTATCTAAGAATGAATTTCACCTTTGATACCTATCCTCTCCAGTTTAGCCAATAGTTTTCGGTGTGGCACCTTGTCGAAAGCTTTTTGAAAGTCCAAGAAGATTATATCTAGTGATTTTGTCATGTCGTTATATGTGAATAGTTTGTTATAAAATGCAATCAAATGTGTTAGGCATCACTTATTTGATCTAAAGCCGTGTTGACTATTTTTTATTAGGTTGTTTGATTCGAGGTAATCTACTATCTTATCTCTAAGGATTTTTTCCATGATTTTTCCTACAATTGAAGTTAGACTAATTGGTCTGTAATTATTTGCTTTGGCCTGGCTACCCTTCTTATATGTTGGCGTAATGTTCGCATCTTTCCAATCACTCGGTACAATCCCCTGTTGTAATGATAAGTTAAATAGTTGTGTCAGGGGTTTTGCTATTTCGTCCTTAACATTCTTAATTATTTTCGGGTGGAGCATGTCGGGTCCCAGGGTCTTATTTACATTTAAATTACTCAATTTGCTTTGTACTTCGCTAACACTGATGGTGAAATCTCCTATCACATGAGTTGAGGTGTTATTTTCAGGGGTATGATCGATAACTTCTTCTGTGAAAACTGAACCAAAATATTTGTTGAGCATATTTGCCGTGATTGTGTCACCTGTTATCGTCTGGCCATCTTCTATTAGCGGTCCGATTCCGCTTTTGATCTGTTTATTTTTATTTACGTAACAGTAGAATTTTTGGGGGTTTGTGGCACTCTCTCTGGCAATAGTCATTTTGCAATTTTGTTTGTTCGCCCTAATTTTTGTTTTCACTTCCCTTCTATTATTGTTGTACAAGTTTTTAATTACTTCAGTGTTTGTGTTATTTTTTACAAGTTTGTGGAGTTGATTTCTTTTCCTTATTGCCTTGCCAATGTCTCTACTGTACCAAGGGGGCATACTTGACTTCGTTTTACGTTTTGGTTTCATGGGTACAAATTGTTTATGCCTTCTGTAATTGTAGACTTAAAATGTCCCCATAGTTCATTTATTTTGTTTATATTTATGAGGTTTGAGTGTATGTTTGATAGCGATTCCTTAAGTCCATCATAATTTGCGTTTTTAAAGTCCGAAACCAGTCCTGTTGTTTTTACTGTGGAATATTTGCTTATAACGTTGATTCTTAACCCTTAACTAGTGGCGCGCGACCTATGTCGAGTGAAATAAATTTGGACTATGTGGCGGTGCACGACATCTGTCGACGCCATTTTCAGCACGTAATGTTGCTGAGAGAGAGAGCTGAGCGGTGACACGAGCGTAGCAACCCTATGACCGCTCCCCACCACCACGGTGGACATACTGAACTGTATTCTACTTTCCTCCCCCCTTTCTCACTCGCTACACAGGGAATTATGTAAGGAAATTACCTTATTTCAGGGTTTTTGCACTCGTGTTGCACGATCGTTGCAAGAGAACCAGTGGTCGTACAAGGATGGTTCGGGTGTCATTGGAAAGCTCTGTTTACGCCCTTTCAGGGATAGATACTTGTTTTACACTCTGAGTCTTATTTAGGCATGAAAATGATCAAGTAAACAACCCTATTTAGGGTTAAAAAAAAAATGCTGTGTGGTACGGTCAAATAGACCGCCTAGGCCGCCAATAAGGTGTTAAGATTTTATGATCGGACGTTGCCAGATGTTCACCTACATCCAGGTTTGATAATAGATTTTCTTGGGTAGTGATTACGAGGTCTAATATATATATATATATATATATATATATATATATATATATATATATAGAGAGAGAGAGAGAGAGAGAGTTAAAGTTAGAAGGATGAAAGGATGGAGAGTCGGAGGGGGAGCAGACAAAATATACACAACAAGACAGACAAAAATATACAGAAAAAAGGACAGAAGCTAGAGAGAGAGGGAGAGAGAGAGAGAGTTAGAGTTAGAAGGATGAAGGGATGGAGAGTCGGAGGGAGAAAAGAAAAATATACACAAGAAGAAAGACAAAAAGACGATTTTATACAGCGTAGAAATGCTCTCTAAGAATCAAAAGAGTAAACATATACCAATTAACTCTCTACCTCCCACAAGTTCTTCCTAACCTAAATAAAGTCGTCTAATAAATGGTAGAATAAACTGTCAAAACGCGTCATGTTGAGTATAAGGAAATAACATCATGAAGGGTATTTTGGTGGAGATTTACCTGTGATAATTTTTTTTTTATGATGTACACTCGGCTACCATAGTCTCTAGCCCACCCATAAATATTCGTGGACTTCACTTATTTCTAACTATGGAAGTATATGTCTGGAAACCAACTTATGTATAAAGTTTTCTATAAATCAACTATAAAACTATACATACTATTTATTGAAAAGGAAGTTCTATCCAAAAATCAACCCAGATATTTATAATTGCATGAAGACAAACATAGGGGGTCCGAGTGTACCTTTCCATCTATTCATACTCTCATTATTAGGATCTCCTTTTGTACCGGCGATTTGTTTGTATTTGATTCTAGCTATATATAGACGATTTTGTGCAGCTTAAAAAGGATGTATGGCAGTAATAAGGGTTGAATGAGATAGTTTGAAGCCTGTTAGTTGCTAGAGGCCATCTTTAAACTGAATAGAATCGTCTAATAGTTGCAGGAGTCAAATTAAAGAGACGTCACCAGTACAGAAAGGGTTAACCTGGCGAGGTCTCGATTCCCTTAAGGGGGTAGTGCTTGGTGTTTGGCCTACCGTACTGTATATACTGTAAATATATATACATATACAGTACATATATATATTTTTTTTTATTTTTTCGCTAGACTTTCATCAAACTTAAAAAGATAAGCCCAAGAACCCCTTTCAAGATTATTTTGTACAATTTTCGGTAGAAAAATGTCCCGGCCGAAGGTCGGTTCCTTCTGAAATTACAGGCTCGCTATCGCTCGCCAGGAAAAGAACGACACCTAAATGGTACGAAACGTCTTAATATTGACAATGAAATTAGGCGAAAGGTCTCAAAATCGCCAAACTAACGGAACGAACCACTTAAAATCCTAGAACTATTATGCTAAACATGAGGAAGAAGGGGGTCCAGAAAAACCAAGGACTACCCCCTCAACAGCTGATTTCTCAATCATTCATACCAACAAATTTTAGCCTTATGTCACGGTGTTTTCACTGCCGGCAATAATTCTACAATCGCCACCAATAGTTCGAGAGCAAGAGGCTTAAGGCGGTGTCACACGAGCACTTTTTCCGTCAATTTTAACGAGCAATTTTTTTTTTTTTTTTTTTCTATATTCCAACTTACTTCCTCTCGGGCATAGGCTGAGAGCCTTAACATTCACCGCTTTACAATGAACAGTGAAGCCCGTGAGGTCTTGTTCCAGTCTAGGGAGTGAGACATGTGAAGCGCGCAGAGTACAACGAGCACCTGCCATCTTGCCTTCACATGAGGCACGGTGCTCACTCATGTCCCGAAACGACCCCATCTCTGAAGCCACATCGTTCCCGCGCTTCACAGTCTCACCCCCTACACTCAGACTCTCACACTTACACACACATAACGCCACCTGTTGAGCAGATAACTCACCAGGCATTGCACCCCTATAGCATATTTTGAATATGGGAATATTCATAAAGTGCTATTTAATCAGGGAACAGTGAGGGTATTTTATTGACGTTTCGGTGGGCTTGTGGTAATGCACTGATACTAGGTACAGCACAAATTCCATCCCAATAATATCTTCCCATTGATACATCGGGATTTGAACCCGGGACCTTTGGATTACCAGGCCAGTGGCAAGACCACTCCACCACACCTCCCCTGGTCTGATAGCTTCAAAATATAAGTTTATAAGAATTAAACTACCTAACATAATCTACCTTCGATCTAGTTTCCGATTCCAGTGCGAAAAAACGCTAACAATATCATGGGAAAAACTTGCTCATGGAAAATTGCCGTAAAAAGCACTCGTGTGACAATGGCTTTACCCTGGTGTTCTTCAGGAGGGATGGTTGTTGTATATCTGGCCCCCCTTCTCCCTCATGTTTGGCCCCATTAGTTTTCAGATTTTAAGACGTTCGTAACATTAGTTTGGCGATTATAAGACCATTCACCCAATTTCTTTGTCAATATTAAGACATTTCGTGCCATTTAGGTGTCGATATTTACCTAGCGAGCGATAGCGAGTCTGTAATTCAGGAGGAACTGGTGTTTGGCCGCTTCATTTTTCTAGAAGGGGGATCTTAGGGATGTTTTTTAAGCTTGAAGGAGGTCTTGGGAGGCAACTAAAAACATAATTGATAAATACATAAATCGATCAATAAACAAATGTTTCCACTTCAAATTCTTTCACTACTTTAAATTATGGAAAAAATAAAGGTAAGGACTTTGACAACTTTGCATTTACCTTGTGGACGTGGCCAATATATTTTTATTGCAAAATATCATAATACTATTAAAGTGTATTCAAGCTAACCTGGCAGGAATTGGTAACAGGAATTCTATAGCCAATATTAAAATAAAGGCAGTGTTACACGAACAGTTTAAAGGCAGTATAGGAAGTATAGAAAGGCAGCGATACCAATATGTAATCTGTGAATGTCTAGTTATCCCCTTCTGTACCGGTAACGTAATTTTTATAATATTCTGGCTATATTTAGACAATGCTATGCAGTTTAAGAAGGATCTGTGGTAATAAAAAGGGATAAGTGAGATAGTTCCAAACCTGTTAATTGCTAGATACCCTTTTTAAGTTGAATACAAACGTGTAATAGTAATCAGGATAAAATTTACAAGGACGGCACCGGTAACGTCAGAGTTAAATTTTGATGTATATTCAACCCCTTCGATACCGTCAACATCATTTATAGTTCATTCTGGCTGTTTATCTCTAACCTAATTCTACTAACTATCCAACATTATTTGACTATCTAACTTCTAAAGTGGCTGTTTCCACTGACCAACCTGATGAACAAGCCTACATCTTTTCTAACCTAAATGGCCTAGAGTAGCTAGTTCAGCAACCCACCCGTATCCCGGATCACTTCGGAGACCGGCCCAACATTCTTGACTTATTTCTAACCTTTAACCCTTCTGCTTATACTATAAATCTTATCTCTCCTTTGGGCTCCTCCGACCATATACTAATATATGTCACCTGTCCTATCTCTCCGGTACAGCCACCCGATTCTCCCAACCGGCAGCGTTTGTGGCACTTTGGCGCTGCCGACTGGGAGGCTCTTCAGCAGTACTTCTTTGATTTCCCATGGAATGACTTTTCCTTCCGTGGCCGGGGACCCTCGGAGAGTGCTGAACGCATTATCGAGGTAATCCTCTCGGGCATGGAAGCGTATATTTAATTTTCTTTCTCTCAGTCTAATGCAAAAAAATCTTGGGTTACTCACGCTTGTTCTACAGCTGTCCACAACAAGGAGGAAACATTCAAACAGTACCAACGCCTTAAAACTCAAGAATCTCATTCTTCCTATGTTTCTGCCTGGAATTGAGCTTAATCTGTTCTTCGACTTGCCAAACACTCTTTCATCAATAATAACTGCACCGAACTATCCAACTCTAGCTCTTCCCAAGCTTTCTGGCATCTAGCCAAAAAACCTCTCCAACCATTTTTCTTCCTTGTCTTTACATCCCCTTTTCCACTCAGATGGCACAACCATCACTTCTTCCTCTGACAAAGCTGAAGATGTTGCTCAAACTTTTGCTAGAAACTCCACTTTGGATGATTCCAGTGCTATTCCTCCCTCTCCACCCCCTCTCCCCTACTTATGCCTAATATCCTAATCTCTTCAAAAGATATACTTTCTACCCTCTCTGGGCTTAAAACTAAGAAGGCGTACGGTCCGGACGGACGGTGTTCCTCCTGTTGTACTAAAAAACTGTGCTTCCGTGCTGACTCCCTGCCTAGGCAAACTCTTTCATCTCTGTCTGTCCTCTAACGTCTTCCCTCCTCGCTGGAAGTTTGCTCTCATTCAACCTGTTCCAAAGAAGGGTGACCGCTCTCAACCCTCCAACTATCGTCCAATTGCTCTCATCTCTTGTATCTCTAAAGTTTTTGAAACTATTCTTACTTCAAAATTTCTTAAGCATTTCTCTTCTCATAATCTACTCTCAGATTGCCAGTATGGCATTCTTAAAGATCGCTCTACTGGTGATCTTCTTTCACATCTTACTAACTCTTGGTCATCCTCCTTTCGGGACTTCGGTGAGACCTTTTCTATTGCACTAAACATATCGAAGGCCTTCGATAGAGTCTGGCACAAATCTTTAATTTCTAAACTACCCTCCTTCGGTTTGTATCCCTCTATCTGTGCCTTTGTCTCTAATTTCCTTTCCGGCCATTCCATAGCTGCGGTTGTGGACGGCCATCGCTCACTTCCTCATTCTATCAACTCCGGTGTTCCTCTCATATCTCCCATTCTCTTTCTAATTTTCATAAATGATCTTCTCAACTGTACATCCAGTCCCATCCATTCATATGCAGATGACTCTACCGTACACTACTCAATTAGTTTTCCTGAACACCCCAGCCAGCAATCCTTCATATACAAATGTAATGAAGCCATGCAACACTTATCTTCTGATCTAACTACTATTTCCAATTGGGACAGAGAAAACCTTTTTACCTGTAATGCTTCCAAAACCCAATTTCTTCATCTTACTCCCCATTCGGAACTTCCAGAGGACTATCCCTTACACTTCAAGAATACAAAAATCAATCCTTCATTTTCTCTCAATATTCTCGATGTCTCCTTTTCTTCTGCTCTCACTTGGAAGGACCATATTACCAGTCTTGCTAAGGCAGCCTCCCAGAAGCTGGGTGTGCTCAACTGCCTCAAGGGGTTCTTTACCCCTGCGCAGCTTCTGGCTCTGTACAGGGGCTCAGTGCGTCCTTGTAATGAGTATTATTCACATGTGTGGGGAGGATCCTCTCACACCGCACTCCTAGACAAAGTAGAAAGGAAAGCCTTTCGTATCATTAACTCTCGTCCACTCACCAACTCTCTGCAATATCTCTCTCTTCGCCGCAATGTTGCATGTCTCTCGCTATTCTATCGCTACTACAATAATCAGTGTTAAATTAGCGGTATACATACATTTTTTAATAGACGTATACATACCACAAGAACTACCCAAAACGTTATTAGTTGTTCTCGATCGAGATTTCTAGAGGGTGTAATAGGATTTATGAGGGCTTACCAAGTTTTGTTTTGGTAATCTAAATACCTTTTATAAAATATGATTATTTTAATTCAATGCGGTCTCCGATCCTTTTCGATTTCTTTTGTTCGTTCGGTAAGCCGGTGTCATACGAGCGCTTTTTCCAGCATTTTTTGATGTTTGTTTGTTCTCGTATAATGTTGAGGCTATTTTGCATTGGCATCGGAGACTAGATTCAAGGTAGATTTTGTTAGGTATCTTAAATATAATCTTATCTATTTATTTCACTCCCACCACCAAACCCCTCCCAATTAAATTAATAAAAACCTGTGATCCTCCCGGGATTTGAGCCTGGGATACCACATACAGATCTTAAACACTCTAACCATTACATAACCGAGACATTTAGCCCCTTTCGTATCGGCGACGTCTTATGTATTTCAACTCAGCTATATTTAGACGATTTTGTGCTGCTTAAGAAGGGTCTGTGGTAGTAAAAAGGGTTAAGTGAAATAGTGTTAAGCCTGTTAATTCCTGGAGGCCCTATTAAACTTAATAAAATCGCCTAACAGTAGCCAGAATAAAGCTGAAAGGTTGCTGCCGGTACAGAAAGGGTAAAAGGTTAAGTACAAGCCTATGATTAATATCCATTTATCGAATACTGAATATCGATCTAATCTAACAAAACATACATTTTATAGCTGCCAGACTACAATTGCCCGTTTAAAATTGTCGGAAAAAACGTTCGTGTGTCACAGCCTCGCATGTATATATATTTATATTTGTCCTTTGCTGCAGTGCTTCATCCATGTAAGCATTCAAAAGGTCACTTGGCCATAACCTTTGACCTGTTATATATCCTCAGGTCATCTCTTTCAATTACACGAGTGCGACACAGGCTCACACACACACACACACACACACATATATATATATATATATATATATATATAATATACATCATATATACTGCACTTTTGTTTTCACACAAACAGAGACGCACACTTGGATGCACACACTGGCTCACAACAGTCACAGATACATATAACACACACACTCACACACACACACACACACGCCAGGCACACATACATATTAACACAAGACCTCTCTACCACACTCTTTCTCCTTCTCTAGCTATATTTCTACCTCCCTCACACACGCATTAAACACACCTACTTTCACATACACACGCACAATTCCCGCTCCCCCCTCCCTCTCTCTGACACACACACATACAGTCGACGTTCTTTTTTCTGATAATTTTTCTTGTGTTTATTTCGTCTGTGCTCGTCATTTTCGTCAGCTATCTCAGGTCAGGTCAGGTGAAGGTATTGAGGGATAAGCCATTATCACGGCACCTCGTATCTACTTCTCGAAGAGGAAGGGGTGCTGGAGAGAGAGGGAGCTGTTGGAGTGGCTTTGTTATGTGTTTAATTAGCACCTATGTGTTGTGATATGAGGCCTTCTTCTTCTTCCTTTTCTTGGGACGGACGACAAGCAGAAGTTCCTTGCCGACCCTGCCTTTATATCGGCTGTTTTCCTGTTTATCTCAATTCAACTATTTGGTTCTGTCATGCCAGTGCCTCTGTTTTTGTTTTGAAGTGGAAAACTAATTACATTTATGCCAAATAAATCAACTCACTTGGCTATCATTTGTATGACATATTTTTCAGATATCAATCACGTCATTTAAGATTTCTGAACCGTTTTTAATAAAACAAGATAATAATGATAAGTAAAGCATACAAATAGAAGTTCTCACTCCTTTCCCATTCTTAAGTAAGCCAAGTTAAATTTAGTAAAGAGCGACCATTATTTGCATTACTCGGTTTTGTGGTAGTAATTTATGTTCTGCCATATTTCGTAATGTCTTGTTTTGCATCGCGTTGCATGCCTAGGTAAGCATACTCTTAGGTCACTTGGTTATGGCCTTTAGCTGCCATATGATGTTAGGTCAGTCGCTATCAATTACAGGAGTGTATATAAAAAAAAAAAAAAAAAAAAAAAATTGGTACTCCATGCATATACTGTACACATACACACATACAGTCACACGGGCACACACATACACACGCAAACAGTCACGCACATTTGTAAGCACACTTGCACAGACACAAGCACACAGACACACACACAGACACCCACACACATATCCGTTTGACCTATTCCTCTATTCCCCTAGTTGCTTTCCCTTTCTGGCCTCTCTGTATAACACATCTACCTCTCACCCTCTTATAGTTGTAGTAGTAGTTGTTGTTGTTGGTGTTGTTGTAATTGTGGTTTGTTGCTACTACAGAACTCTTATGCTATATTCTGTGTGTTTTCTCTCTCTCTCTCTCTCTCTCTCTCTCTCTCTCTCTCTCTCTCTCTCTCTCTCTCTCTCTCTCTCTCTCTCTCTCTCTCTCTCTCTCTCTCAGTAGAGCAGGCTCAGGGTAGCAAGGCCAAAGCGAGTAATTACAGACCAATTAGTCTAACTTCAATTGTAGGAAAAATCATGGAAAAAATACTTAGAGATAAGATAGTAGATTACCTCGAATCAAACAACCTAATCAAAAATAGTCAACACGGCTATAGATCAAATAAGTCATGCCTAACAAATTTGATTGAATTTTATAACAAACTATTCACATATAACGACATGACGAAATCACTAGATATAATCTTCTTGGACTTTCAAAAAGCTTTCGACAAGGTGCCTCACCGAAAACTATTGGCTAAACTGGAGAGGATAGGTATCAAAGGTGAAATTCATTCTTGGATAAAAAATTGGCTTACAGACAGAAGACAGAGAGTGGTGATAAATGGAGTGGAATCGGAGTGGGAGCCTGTCACTAGTGGAGTTCCACAGGGTTCAGTCCTTGGACCGGTCCTGTTTCTCATTTACATTAACGATATTGATGTAGGGGTAAACAACACCATTTCCAAATTCGCCGACGATACAAAAATAGGAAATACAGTCCTGAACGAAGATGATAGAAATGCGTTGCAATCTGATTTAAACAAGATATCAGAGTGGTCGAAAAAATGGCAGATGCCCTTCAATGTCGATAAATGTCAGGTGCTGCAGGTTGGTAGCAGAAATATGAAATACAAATACGAAATGAATGGCAAACAAATAAAAACCGCAACGGTAGTAAAAGACCTAGGGGTACTAATATCTGAAAGCCTAAAAACTTCCGACCAATGTATAGGAGCTGCAAATAAGGCAAACATAGCATTGGGCTTTATTAAACGAAAATTTACATATAAACATGAGAACGTAGTAGTGCCACTGTTCAAAAGTATGGTGAGGCCCCACCTTGAATATGGTGTGCAGTTCTGGTCACCTTATCTGATCAAGGACATTGTAAGACTCGAGTCAGTACAGCGTAGAGCGACGAAGATGATACCCTCATTAAGAAATAAATCATATGAAGAAAGACTTAAACGATTGAACCTGTTCTCATTAAAAAAGAGGAGGTTGAGGGGTCAGCTTATTGAGTGCTTTAAGATACTAAAAGGTTTCGACAAAGTCGATGTAAATGCACAATTCACATTAAACAATACTAATCAAACTCGCGGAAATGGAATGAAATTAAAAACCAAAAAGGCAAACCTAGATGTCACAAAGAGTTTCTTCACCTACAGTGTGGCGACAGAGTGGAATAAACTACCAGCGAGAGTGGTGGAGAGCGACACAATAAACGCTTTCAAGGGAAGGCTTGACCTCTATCTGCAGAGGGCTGGGGTGATATGAAAAAAAAAAAAAAAAAAAAAAAAATATGTGTGTGTATGTGTGTACACTGTACAGTATGTATATATATGTATATATATACTGTATATATATGTATGTATGTGTGTATGTATGTATGTGTATATGTGTATGTGTGTATGTGTGTATGTATATGTACCGGTGTATATATATATATATATACTGTATATATATATATATATATATATATATATATATAATATATATATATATATTTATATATACGGTAGTTTGTAAGGCCAGACTGCCTAGTAAGGACCTTGAGGTCTGTGTGGTCTGTGTATCTATGTAGCTCTATGTAGCTCTCTCTCTCTCTGCTACTACAGAACTCTTAGCTATATTTTTTTCTTTCCCTCTCTCTCTCTCTCTCTCTCTCTCTCTCTCTCTCTCTCTCTCTGTTACTACAAAACTCTTAGCTATATTCTCTCTCTCTCTCTCTCTCGCTCTCTCTCTCTCTCTCTCTCTCTCTCAATGTGACTAAGCGGTAACGTGCTTGATTTGTGCGTACAGGGCCCCGGATTCGTTGCTTTCCATACTCACAGGTTTATTGGCGGACACTTGAAGTGCGGTAGACTAGCATCGCACGTACCCATGTATATGCTAGCACCTGCTTAGCATGGGCGAGATGATTACACTGGTTACAGACTACATTCACGTTCACAACCACGCCAACGGTACAGTAACATTTAACATGCACTTCACATAATACATACAACCTTACCAACCCGGACTAAGCCACCGAGGTGAGGTCCCTTTGGTAATAGGCCGATCCTGCAGTGGATCATCTAAGGCTGATGATGGATGATAATGATGATGATGATGATGGAAATATTTTTGGTGCAACACATATATTGTAGTTATGGTAGTAGTAGTAGTAGTAGTAGTAGTAGTAGTAATAGTAGTAGTAGTAGTAGAGGCAATAGTATAGGAATTATCACTAAGATCTTCTTAGCGACTTTAGCTGTTAATATAAATGAAATTGATGTATTAAATTCTACACACATATTGTTTACCAATAGTAGTAGTAGAGGTAATAGTAACGTTACTATCATTACCTTCTTAAGGGGGCCCATCTCGCTTTTTTTCTCGTTCTCTCTTTCTCTCTTTGGCTTGTATCCTTTCGGACCCATTTAGCCCCTTCGGGGATCACGACGTCAGGCAATAGATAGATAGATAGATAGTTAAGACGTTTATCCCCATCCAGGTGTCAATATTTTCCTGCCGAGTGGTAGCGAGTCAGCATATATATATTTTTGTTTTGACAGCAAGCTAAATATGTCCTTTTTACGATAGAACAATGTCTCCGGCGAAGCCGGATTTCTCCATACAATGCAGGCTCGCTATCGCTCGCCAGGAAGAAATCGACACCTAGATGGGGATAAGCGTCTTAAAACAGTTGGCTGAATGGGGCCGAATGGATAGAAGCCAGAGAAAGAGAGAACAGGAGAGAACGAGACAAAATAGCAGGTGACCCCCCTTAACGACTTTAGCTCTGAACCACTCAGTACGGGTGACGCCATTATTTCATATGATCTGGTTATCACTAGACGATTGTGTACAGCTTAGGAAGGACCTCCAATGATCAGAAGAGAGGTGTACTGTATACCTCCATTAATTCGTTAACTACCATAAGTAAAATCGTAAGTAATGATAACCGAAACTTAAAGAAAATAACTTTACCTGCGCTGGAAAGGGTTTTGTAAATTAAGGGAGCTCAGACGGTTGTGTGCAGCATAATGTACTGGTTCGGCTCAATGGTTTAAGGAAGGGGTTTAGTTTGCTTTCTGAACCTCTATCAAACTTAAAAAAACAACCCCAAAAAAAACCTTCGATATAAATTTGTATATTTTTTTCGGTAGAAACATGTCCCGGCCGAAGGCCGATTCCTCTTCAAATACTGGCTCGCTATCGCTCGACAGGAAAAAAATGTACACCTAAATGGCACGAAAGGTCTTAATATTGGCAAAGAAATTGGGCAAAAGGTCTGAAAATCGCCAAACTAATGGGGCAAATGTCTTGAAATCTCATAACTAATAGGGTTGAGCATGAGGGAGGAGGAGGAGGACTCGAAAAACCAACTCCTCCACTTAAATGTATGTATTAAATTCTACACACATTACATAGCCATTCTTTTCTGTTTTAACTCTCTCTGTCTCTCTCACTCACTCACTCACTCTCTCTCTCTCTCCCTTCCTTCTGATGATTCTCTCGTCATCCTCTTTCTCTTGTGTTGAACCTGTCTCTCTGTGTCTCTCCCTCTCTCTACTGTCTCCCCAGGGCCTTTCTTTGCTTTACCTCTCTCACTCTCTCACTCATGCTTTCTCTCTCTATTAAATTCTACACCCATGACATATTTGACCTACATTATTCCTGCCGTGCCCCGTGGATATATTATGCTCTCCCCTTCTTCTTCTGATGCTGCTCTAGCCATTCTGTTCTTTGTTTTAACTCTCTCACTCACTCACTCACTCACTCACTCACTCACTCACTCACTCACTCACTCACTCACTCACTCACTCACTCACTCACTCACTCACTCACTCACTCACTCACTCACTCTCACTCTCTCTCTCTCTCTCTCACTAATGTGTGTATTCAATTCTACACCCATTACATATTAATTTTGACCTACATTATTCCTGCCGTGCCCGTGGATATATTATGCTCTCCCCTTCTGCTTCTGATGCTGCTCTAGCCATTCTGTTCTCTGTTTTAAGGGGGTAGTGCTTGGTTTTTGGGCTATACATTGATTTATTCATCTAATTTCTAGTTTCCTCGCTAGACCTCCATCAAGTTTAGAAACACATACCCTAGACCCCCATTCAAGATTAATTTGTACATTTTTCGGTAGAAACATGTCCTGGCCAAAGGCCGGTTCCTTCTAAAATTAGAGGCTCGCTTTCGCTCGCCAGGAAAAAAAGACACCTAAAGGGCAAGAAAGGTCTTAATATTAAAAAAAAGGAGGCGAAATGTCTCAAAATCGCCTAACTAACGCAACGAACGTCTTAAAACATCAACACTAATATGCTAAACATGGGGGAGAAGGGGGTTCATAAAAAACGAGTTGTACCCCCTTAACTCTTTCTCTCTCTCTCTCTCTTTATCTTACTTTTAGCTGCGTTATGTTATTAACCCAAATTGTCGCCTATTAATATCGACTAACCCTGCCAGGGACATTAGTCTTAGTGAAGTACTTCCCTTTCCAATTGTCCTTTACCCACTCTGAACTCCTGTTGGACATTTTAAACAACAGTAATTTAGAGGGCAAGCAACCTCGAGGGGTCGCTAGGTATGTTGTTGCTTGACTTCCCTCTATACCCCTTTGAACTCAATCACGCGCAAGACTTATTCCCTCCCCTTCTCCTGACGCTGCTATCGTCCCTTTCTCGTGTGTTCAACATGTCTCTGGGTGTCTCTCTACAGTCTCCCTAAGGCCTTTCTCTGTTATAGCCCTCTCTCACTCTCACTCTCTCTCTCTCTCTCATTTTCTCCCCTCCTTCTGATGCTACTCTCGTCCCTTTTTCTTGTGTTCAACCTGTCTCTCTGTGTCTCTCCCTCTCTCTACTGTCTCCCCAAGGCCTTTCTCTGTTCTAACCCTCTCTCACTCTCACTCACTCACTCACTCTCTCTTTTCACTTAAGCATAAATGCATAGTGTTTTGGCGTTTAAGTGAAACCTTCCACAAACACAGAACATTCACTACCCAAACACAATCTTACCATATTTAAGTGTATACAATTACCTTAAAGTATTGCACTGTTGCAACATACTTAACATTAATTTAACAGAAAATTTAATTTCATAACAGTGAGTATTTATATAAGAAATCTCTCTGTCTCTCTCTCTCTCTCTCTCACACACACACGACCTTTTCATATATTCTTCTAACCTATTTCCCTGTGTTCGGTCTGTCTATATTCATACACCTCGCAATCCGAAAAACACGCCTATCTACAGAAATAGCCATTGTGTGCCTTACACGAGTTTTGTATTCTAAATTTGTACACATTTGAGGGTTAATCGAATCATTAGACACATCTTCAGACAAACTTTTAATATGTATAATATCACAATGCTCCATTTTAATGTAATCCGCTTTGCCTGTATTAGATACCTCACTTCAACTATCTGGCTGTGTTGGTGGTGTAATGGTTTAGGTGCTTCTGGGTGTGGTGTCCCGATCTTGAATCCCGGGAGGACCATGCGCTTTCATTAGTTTATTCAAGTACATTGGGGTTTGTAATTGATGATTAATGTTAAGAACGGGGTTTTACTTATTTATATTGTAATTTCTTGGTTGCGTATCGGATTATACCAATATTGTTTGGACTAATCCTGTCGCTTTCAAATAATCCATACCATTTGATTATTGGTTCTGTCGTGCTAGTCATTGCTCTTAATTATTTATCTATTTATATACTTTTCTGTGTTCCTCCTATCGATTTCATTACTTGTGTTCCTGTAATTTCCTGAGGTAGCACTTTCTGTTTGCTATCATTTAACAATTTGAAGCTCCAATACGCGTTTCTGTTCTGTGTTCTGGCTACTGTTAGACGATTTTATGCAGATTAGTAACGGTAAATGGAAGTCAAAGGGTTGACCGAGATAGTATTTTTTTTTTTTTTTTTTTTTCTATGTGATTGAGGGAGGCAAAAGGCATAACTGCCTATAGCGAGTGCTTCCCCCATAGTTGAAAGAGTGACAGGGCCAAAATCAAGGGACGTTCGAGCCAAAATGCCTGGACACACGGAGTTTGAAGCAATTTAAGTCATAGGAAGAGGGAAAGACTGATTCTGGGAGAGAGTTCCAGAGCTCAGATGTTGAGTAGAAGAAAGTTTGAGAGTAACGTTTCACTCTTGGGTTGGAGAGTTGCACAGAGTAGGGGTGGGATTGAGTTGCAAGACGGGTACCACGTGCCCTACGTAAAGGAGGTGGTATGCACTGGGATAGCTCTGAGGAACACTGATTATTATAGTAGCGATAGAATAGCGAGAGAGATGCAACATTGCGGCGGAGAGAGAGAGATTGCAGAGAGTTGGTGAGTGGACGGGAGTTAATGATACAAAAGGCCTTCCTTTCAACTTTGTCTAGGAGAGCTGTGTGAGAGGAACCTCCCCACACATGTGAACAATACTCAATACAGGGGCGCACTATGCCCCTGTACAGAGCAAGAAGCTGTGCAGGGGAAAAGAACCCCCTAAGGCGGTTGAGCACACCCAGCTTCTGGGAGGCTGCCTTAGCAAGACTGGTAATATGGTCCTTCCAAATGAGAGCAGAAGAAAAAGAGACACCAAGAATATTGAGAGAAGATGAATTTACCCTTTTAATACCCACAGATCCTTCCTAAGCTGCATAAAACCGTCTAATGATAGCCAAAATAAACTGCTAAAACGCCTCAGAGATTCAAGGGCAGATAATTTCCTGTCTTACATCGCTTCCTTTATGTAAACATTTCCAAAGGTCACTTGGTCATGGCCTTTAAGGGAGCCCACCTCGCTTTTTTTTCTCTTTCTCTGTCTCTCTTTGGCTTGTATCCATTCGGTCCCATTCAGCGTACTATTTTAAGACGTTTACCCCCATCCAGGTGGCAATATTTTCCTGGCGAGCGGTAGCGAGCCAGCATATATATATATATATATATATATATATATATATATATATATATAATATATATATATATATATATATATATATATATGCGAATATGCTTCCACACTAAAGGTGTGTAGAAAAGGGTAGGTTCACTGCATAAAGTTTAATTTTGTTTAGTTCTAAAATTAAATTGCATCTAAAATATATTGCATGCCCAAAATAAGGGTTTAAAAAGTATGTCCGAGTATCTTATTAGAAGGCTCGGACTGTTGTGTACATATTAAACAAATATTTATGTAAAAGTGATAAAATGCATTTCTCTACTTTCGTAGATCTTCAGTTATTATACAAAATTTGCAAGAGTGGCTGGCTCCAGAGTCAGGTATTTGTTCTGTACTCTTCTGTGGATTTCCAGGCAATGGAAATCCACAGAAGAGTACAGAACAAATACCTGACTCTGGAGCCAGCCAATCTTGCAAATATTTTAATATGTACACAACAGTCCGAGCCTTCTAATAAGATACTCGGCCATACTTTTTAAACCCTTATTTTGGGCATGCAATATATTTTAGATGCAATTTAATTTTAGCACTAAATTTGTTTAAACTTTGTGCAGTGAACCTATCCTTTTCTGCACACCTTTAGTGTGGAAGCATATTCGCATATATATTTACCACAAGAATCAATATTTTTCATGTTTTATATAGATAGATAGATAGATAGATATATTTTTTTTTACAGCAAGCTAAATTTGAACATTTTTCGATAGTAAAATGTCTCCGGCGAAGCCGGATCTCTCCATACAATGCTGGCTCACTATCGCTCACCAGGAAGAAATCGACACCTGTATGGGGATAAACGTCTTAAAACAGTTGGCTGAATGGGGCCGAATGGATACAAGCCAGGGAAAGAGAGAAAAGGAGAGAAAGATAAAAAAAAAAAAACGGTGACCCCCCCTTTTACAGTCAGTGATATTATATAGCGTTGTGTCAGGTTCTCTCTATTACTGGGGTGAATATCAGATGGTGTTGGTACTTCACACACACGCGTACACCCACACACCCGTACTCACTCACTCTCTCTCTCTATTTCTTTCTTTCTCTCTCTTTATTTCTTTATTTCTTCCTTTCTCTCTCTCTCTCTCTCTCTCTCTCTCTCTCTCTCTCTCTCTCGCCTTCTTCTTTGCTATCATTTCCTTCCACTGTACCTAACTCTCGGGTTAGCTATCTCGACTAGCATTAAGTCCTGACCACCTCGCTGGGATCGTTAGGTCTGTGTGGTCAGTGTATCTATGTAAATGTATGTAACTATATTTCCCTCTCTCTCTCTCACACACACACACACACACATACGTTTGACCTTTTCCTGCATTCCGCCAGTTTCCTTCCCTGTCTGGCGTCGCTGCATACATACATCCGCCTCCCACTCTGTAGTAGCCCTGCACCTACAGATCCCTCACTTATAGCAGGCTTTGCTTAACCCTTCTTCTGTAGTAGCCCTGCACCTACAGATCCCTCACTTATAGCAGGCTTTGCTTAACCCTTCTTCTGTAGTAGCCCTGCACCTACAGATCCCTCACTTATAGCAGGCTTTGCTTAACCCTTCTTCTGTAGTAGCCCTGCACCTACAGATCCCTCACTTATAGCAGGCTTTGCTTAACCCTTCTTCTGTAGTAGCCCTGCACCTACAGATCCCTCACTTATAGCAGGCTTTGCTTAACCCTTCTTCTGTAGTAGCCCTGCACCTACAGATCCCTCACTTATAGCAGGCTTTGCTTAACCCTTCTTCTGTAGTAGCCCTGCACCTACAGATCCCTCACTTATAGCAGGCTTTGCTTAAACCCTTCTTCTGTAGTAGCCCTCACCTACAGATCCCTCACTTATAGCAGGCTTTGCTTAACCCTTCTTCTGTAGTAGCCCTGCACCTACAGATCCCTCACTTATAGCAGGCTTTGCTTAACCCTTCTTCTTGGTGATACGGTATTTTTTGTTTAATTTGATCAAGAAAACAGTAAGTTTATTATTTATATGATTACTTGATCTTTTTACTCGGACAATAATATTATTAAGGGGAGGTTGGCCGTGTGTTTGGTCTATTAATTCATTAATTCATATATTTGTTTAGTTTCCTCCCTAAACCTCCATCAAACTTAGAAAAACACCCCCTAGATCCCCCTTCAAGATAAATTTGTAAATTTTTCGGTAGAAAAATGTCCCGGCCGTAGGCCGGTCCTTCTTAAAATTGCAGGCTCGCTATCCCTCGCCAGGAAATAATCTACACCTAAATGGCACGAAAGGTCTTAAAGTTGACAACAAAATGGGGCGAAAGGTGTTAAAATCGACAAACTAATGGGCCGAATGTCTTATAATCTCAAAACTAGTGCGGCTAAACATTAGGGAGAAGGGGGTCCAGAAAAACGGTCTGCCTCTCCTTAAGTATGGTTTATACGCTTGCTCTTATTCTTAGACGTGTTGCGGGGGGCGGGGGGGTGTCATCCAGCCCATAATGAACGAAGATATTGGAAGTGAGTGTTAATTAATGAAAGAGGACTTGAAATCTAACAGTTTTTTTATATGCAAACAATTTGACTCGTCTTAGTTCGTTCATTAACCCCTTATGTACCAGCGACGTCTTTTTAATATTATTCTAACTACTTTTAGACGATTTTGTGCAATTTTAGAAAGGTCTGTGGCAGTAAAAAGGGTTAAGTGAGATAGTTGGAAGCCTGTTAGTTGTTGGAGGCCCTTTTTAAACGGAATTATATTTTCTGAAATATAGTTAAATAAATAAAGTTAAAAGGACGTCTCCGGCACCGGAAGGGTAAATCGAAGAAAAAGAACTTGAAATCAGCTAAACAAATGTCTCGTCATATGTTTTTCATTAAGGAGTAGGGGTTCACGATTGGAAGCTTTAAAAATATGACTCATATTGTTTTGAAGAACTATATATTATTCCCTTAAGCACCATGACGCCTTTTACCTTTGGTTCTTGCTAAAATTGGGTGATTTTATGCGGTTTAAGAAGGACCTATGTTACTAAGAGGGTTGATTGAGATCGTATTTACCCATTTGAGTCATATAGGTAGATTATAAACCAAAGAAAACGGTTTACTGATAACCTAAATATGATGGAAATTATACGTAATGGGGGTGAAGAGGTTAAGAAGTAGCAGAGGTGGACATTGAAAACAAAAACAAAAACAAAATAATAGGAATAATACCATATATATATATATATATATATATATATATACAAAATAGGTTACTTAAAACCAAGACACTAAAGCAATACCAGTAACTTAATACTTGAGAGGTTACCTTTTTTTACAGTTTGTTATTGGGGAAAAGACTGGGAATAGATGAAGGTAAACTGGGACAATACGGATAAATACAAAGTATCATCTGGAAATCTTCGGATACAGAGATAATTATGTAAGAACAAATTCATTACTTGGTTACAAACTCAGAGACTCGGTGAGGGGCAAGATGCCTATCTAGGAAGTACTTAGTGTCTGGACTCCGCAACTCTACCGGTATCACAAAATCAGGCAATTTATTCCAGAAGTTAACCACTTGTTTGAAAGATAAATGCTTTGATTTATGTGAAAGCTAGGCTTAAACTTTTTTCAAGGTCCATGTATCCAGACATTTTTAATTTAACGTACAGTACCTTGAATTTGACTATATCACTCTTTCAATTTGAAAGAACACTTGATACAGGCAGCTTTGCCTTTTATCTCCTGACACATATGAAAAAACACTTATTATTATGCCATGTTGTACAGTAGAGTTCGCAGCATATATAAAGTTACACCAGTTCCAATCTTTGAAACTTTAAAGCCAATTTCTAAAACATCTGGACTTTAATAAATCATTGCACTGCTTCGTTTGCATTCGATACTGATTTAAATGGGTGCGTGGTCATTTATTCTCTTGACTTTACACTACTTGTATCGTCTATACAGTTTTAGGCTTTGTCGTTTACTATTATTAATTATATACACTCTGACACTCTGTTTGCCAATCCTCAAGCCATGGGATCTTATAGTTTCTTCATTAGCCTCTTGTGAAGGATTATATACTGTATACACTATATAATATATATATATATATTATTATTTTTTCTTCTATGTGAGTGAGGGAGACAGAAGGCAGAACTGCCTGCATCGAGTGCCTCCCCCAGAGTTGCAAGAGTGATAGGGCCAAAATCAAGGGACGTTCGAGCCAAAATGCCTGGACACACGGAGTTTGAAGCAATTTAAGTAATAGGAAGAGAGAAGAGAGTTCCAGAGCTCAGCAGTTACATAGAAGAAAGTCTGAAAATACCGTTTCACTCTTGGGTTGGAGAGTTGCACAGAGTAGGGGTGGGATTGTGTTGCAAGACGGGTACTACGTACCCTACATAGAGGAGGTGGTATACACTGGGAAAGCTCTGAGAAACATTGATTATTATAGTAGCGATAGAATAGCAAGAGAGATGCAACATTGCGGCGAAGAGCGAGAGATTGCAGAGAGTTGGTGAGTGGGCGGGAGTTAATGATACAAAAAGCTTTCCTTTCTACATTGTCTAGGAGTGTGGTGTGAGAGAATCCTCCCCACACATGTGAACACTACTCAATACAAAGACGCACTGTGCCCCTGAACAGAACAAGAAGCTGTGCAAGGGTATATAAATATATATATATATATATAGAGAGAGAGAGATAGATATATGTTGTATGTGTGTGTGTGTCTAGATACATTTTGTCACGAAATATGTCACTTATGAAACAATGGGGTGGACAGATTGAAAGGCCTCAACTACTGATGAGATTGGGGTTAAGGAGAGGCTTGGCTTTTCTAGACCCCCTTCTCCCTCATGTTTAGCCCCATAATATTTGATATTTTAAGTCGTTCGCTCCATTTTTTTCTATTGCACTAGACATATCGAAAGCCTTCGATAGAGTCTGGCATAAATCTTTAATTTCTAAACTACCCTCCTTCGGTTTCTATCCCTCCATCTGTGCCTTTGTCTCTAATTTCCTTTCCGGCCGTTCCATAGCCGCGGTTGTGGACGGCCATTGTTCACTTCTTCACCCTATAAACTCCGGTGTTCCTCAGGGCTCTGTCCTATTTCCTATTCTCTTTCTAATTTGTATAAATGATCTCCTTAACTGTACCTTAATTCCCATCCATTCATACGCAGACGACTCAACCTTACACTACTCCAATAGTTTTTCAGAACGCCCCAGCCAGCAATCCCTCAACGACAAACGTAATGAAGCCATAGAACTCTTAAATTCTGATCTAAATACTATTTCCAATTGGGGCAGAGAAAACCTTGTTAACTTTAATGCTTCCAAACCCAATTTCTCCATCTATCTACCCGTCAGGATCTCCCAGCGGACTATCCCTTATTCTTCAACAATACAAAATCAACCCTTCATCTTCTCTCAATATTCTTGGTGTCTCTTTTTCTTCTGCTCTCATTTGGAAGGACCATATTACCAGTCTTGCTAAGGCAGCCTCCCAGAAGCTGGGTGTGCTCAACCGCCTTAGGGGGTTATTTCCCCTGCACAGCTTCTTGCTCTGTACAGGGGCATAGTGCGCCCTTGTATTGAGTATTGTTCACATGTGTGGGGAGGTTCCTCTCACACCGCTCTCCCCTAGACAAAGTTGAAAGGAAGGCCTTTCGTATCATTAACTCCCGTCCACTCACCAACTCTCTGCAATCTCTCTCTCTCCGCCGCAATGTTGCATCTCTCTCGCTATTCTATCGCTACTATAATAATCAGTGTTCCTCAGAGCTATCCCAGTGCATACCACCTCCTTTACGTAGGGCACGTGGTACCCGTCTTGCAACTCAATCCCACCCCTACTCTGTGCAACTCTCCAACCCAAGAGTGAAACGTTACTCTCAAACTTTCTTCTACTCAACAGCTGAGCTCCGGAACTCTCTCCCAGAATCAGTCTTTCCCTCTTCCTATGACTTAAATTGCTTCAAACTCCGTGTGTCCAGGCATTTTGGCTCGAACGTCCCTTGATTTTAGCCCTGTCACTCTTTCAACTATGGGGGAGGCACTAGCTATAGGCAGTTATGCCTTTTGCCTCCCTCAATCACATAGAAAAAAAAAAAAACATTAGTTTGACGATTATAAGATATTTTGTGCCATATTGGTGTCTATTTTGTTATCCTGTCGAGCGATAGCGAGCCTCAAATTTAGGACGAACCGACATTTGGCCTGGACATATATCTACCGAAAATGTACAAGTTTATCTCAAAGGCGGTGGGGGGTGGGGTCTTAGGGGTATTTTTTAAAGTTTGGTGGAAGTCTTTGGAAGAAACTTAAGCTTTTAAATAGATGATGTTATTATCTCATACTTAGCCCTCTAACTTTAACCTGTGTTAGTCTACTTACAAATATGTGTGTTTGTGTATATGTTTACCTATGTCTGTCTTTACCTGGCGTCTTCTGCCACACCACTTTCATCTTAGCTAAGCACATATATTCCCGCTCCTTCCTCACCCTCCTGTTCTTCCTGCTCTTCTTTCTTCCCCTCCTTCTCCCTCACCTCCTCGTACTTCTTCTCCAAATCTTCCTACTTCCTCTATAACTTCATTTTCCATCCTCCTCCCATTCTTCATGTTCTTTCTTCCCCTTCTTCTCCTTTACTATCCTTTTCTCTATCTAGTAGTTAGTAGCTTATCCATCTCTCTTTCCCCTCCTTCCTCTGATCTTCCTTCTCTTCCTCCTTCTCTTCCTTCTTCCCCTCTTTCCTCTCCCTACTTCTCCTTCTCCTCCCCACCATCTTACTCCTCTCTATCTCCTCCTGCTTCCATCTTCCTACTCTTCTTCACCTCCTCCTCCTGCTTTACTATCCATTTCTCTATCTAGGAGTTAGTTGCTTAGCAGTGAAGATATCGAAACTGCCCCGTAATGACAAGTAGGTCTGTTTCCCAATTGTAAGGCCTTGTATTCCCTTGTATTCTTATCCACATCCTCCTCCTCCTCTCTTTCCCCTCCTTCCTGTGATCTTCCTTCTCTTCTTTTTCCCCCTCTTTCCTCTCCCTACTTCTCCTTCTCCTCCCCACCCTCGTACTCTCTATCTCCTCCCCTCCTCCTTTTCCCTCTCCATCCTCTTACTCCCCTCTACCTCTTTCCCCTTCTCCTTCCTACCCCCCTCATCCTTCCCTTTCCATCCTCCTATATTCCTTTTCCTCCCCCTGCCTCCACATTCTCTTACTCCCCTCTACCTCCTCCCCCTTCGCCTTCCTACTCCTCCTCCTTTATCTCTCCATGTTCTTACTCACCTCTCCCTAGTCCGTCTTACCCCCTCCTTCTCCTACTTCCCCCTCCCACCCTATAACTCTCCTCCTCCTCCTCCTTTTTCCGCCCCACCCTCTAGCCCCCTCTTCCTCCTTCCTCCTACCCCTTCTGCTTCCTTCCCTCCTCATTTACCTTCCCCATTATCTTATTCCTCTCTACTTCCTCCCCCTTCCAACCCATCCTCTCACTCCACCTCCTCTTTTCCCCTTCCCCTCTTCTTTCTCCTCCCCCTCCTCCTTCCTCCTACTCCTCCTCCCTCCTTTTACTCATCCCCCCACTCGCCCTTAACTGTCAAGCCAGATCTTTCTCTCTCCGTCATCCCATCTCTCAGCTCCCTCGTCTCTGTCTTAACCCTTTCTCCCTCAACCTCTCTCTCTCTCTCTCTCTCTCTCTCTCTCTCTCTCTCTCTCTCTCTCTCTCTCTCTCATCAATAATATAATTTCCAAATTCGCCGATGCCACTAAGATAGGAAATGGAATGATCTTGGAAAGCGATAACATTAGCCTGCACTCAGATCTAAACAAAATATTGGAGCGGTCAGAAAATTGGAAGATGCCCTTTAATGTAAACAAATACCAGATACTACAAATAGGTTTCCGAAACAACAAATTCGAATACCACATGCACGGATAAAAGATACAATCTACAAGCCAATGCACTGCAGCAGCTAACAAAGCAAATATAGCACTAGCTAGGATTAATTAAAGTATATGTCCATTGTCATAGTCAAGACATTGTTGTACCATTATATAAAAGTATTGTGAGGCCGCATCTGGAGTATGCTGTTCAGTTTTGGTCTCCCTACTTAATAAAAGACATAGACAACCTCGAGTCCGTTCAGCGTAGAGCAACAAAGTTGATCCCTTCCCTTATAAATCTACCATACAATGAGAGATTAAGAGAACTCGATCTGCTTTTGCTTAAGAAACGGTGAATAAGGGGACAGCTGATAGAGTGTTTTAAGATATTAAAAGGATTTAGTAACGTAAATTCTAATAATCTATTTAAGACAGCCAAAAGACGGTTCCACAAGAGGAAATAAAATAAAACTAACAGGCAGGAAAGCGAACCTAGACACAGCTAAACATTTCTTCACCCACAGTATTATTGGTGAGTGGAATAAGCTCCTCAATGAAGTTATTGACAGTGACTCAATATACACATTAAAAAAAAAGGTTAGACTCATATCACAGAGAAGTTGGTCTGGAGTAGAAGCTGATCACTGACAAGACAACCTGGCAGAAATGAACACTATTTTCGGTGGAAGAGAGCAGAAAACAAAATGTGAAGGTGTGCATGCCTTTTCCTTTCCATTTATAAATAGACTATATATTCCTTCAGGCGATTTCGTAGCCCTGTAAGGTTATTCACTTATAACTGTTTTCATGTACGGTAAATTGCCGGTTGATATCTCTAATAGGATTAAGTCCTGGCCACCTCGAAGGGATCGTAAGATCTGTGTGGCCAGTATATCTATGCAAATCTATGTAAATCCTTCTCTCTCCGTCAACCCATCTCTCAGCTGCCTTGTTTATGTCTTTACCCCTTTTCTCCCATCAGCCCAACACTATGCATATTTTGGTATTTCTCTCGCCCTCTCTTTCTCTTTCTTTATGTCTATGTCTCTCTCTCTCTCTCTCAGTGAAAGAAATCAAAGGGTAGTCATAAACGGTAAAGCATCAAAATGGACCAATGTAACTAGCTGGGTACCCCAGGGATCGGTTCTAGGGCCAGGTATCTTCCTAGTTTATATGAATAACATACAGTAGATGAGGGCCTGACCTGTACAATCTCAAAGTTTGCAGACGATACAATTATTGCAAATATTGTACTCATAAACGAACATGTAGAAGATACGCAAAATAACATAGATAAGCTGTCAAGTTGGGCTCAAATTTGGCAAATGAGTTATAATGTGGATAAATGTAAAGTACTCCATATCGGGACCTGAAATGCGAGAGCAAACTGATCAATGAATGGCACTCAGCTTAAGAGCGTAGACAGAGAAACTGATTTGGGAGTAACAATATCGAGTAACCTAAAACCCAGTCACAATGTTCAGAAGTTGTTAAGAAGGCAAATAATTATAATAATTGGCTTAATAGACAGGTCATTCGAGCATAAATCCAAAGATGTATTCCCCACACTTTACAATTCCCTAGTCCGTCCTCTTCTGGAATATTGCGCTCAATCCTGGTGCCCTACTACCAAAAATATATCGATAAACTTGAACTAGTTCAAAGTAGAGTTACCAACATTTTACATAATCTAAGAAACATACCATCGAGGAGCGTTTTAGAGAATTAAGTATATTTCCTTTAACATATGCGCAGATTAAGATGTGACCTAATTCACGTGTTCAAAATCATAAAAGGCATCGTCAATATGAACTGTAATAAGTACTTTATGATCGGCAAATCAAACTACACATGGGGAAATTGTTGCAACATTATTGGTAAATCTTTTACCTCGCACGAGTCTAAGAATTTCTTCTTCAATCGAGTTGTGAGCTTGTGGAATGGGCTTCCTTGAGATGTTGTAGACTGCAACACCGTTGATTCCTTTACACATCGCCTAGACAAACACCTCGCCTTAAACCCGTGACTGATTGTATTTGTAAACGAATTACCTTTTTCTCAGATACACCGTGTTATGTTATTAACCCAAATTGTTCCCTATTAACATATCCTAATCCTGCCAAGGACATTGGTCTTAAGACAGTGCTTTCCTTTCCAATTGTCCCTTACCCACACTGAACCACTGTTGGACACTTTGAACATCAGTGATTTAGTGGGCAAGCAACCTTGAGGGGTCGCTAGACCTGGTGTTGCTTTACTTCTTTTGTAATCCTTTGTACTTTGTCATCCCATTTCTCAGCTTCCTCGTCTCTGTCTTAACCCTTTCTCCCTCAAACCAACACTATCCATTATTAAGTCTCTCTCTCTCTCTCTCTCTCTCTCTCTCTCTCTCTCTCTCTCTCTCTCTCTCTCTCTCTCTCTCTACTCCTAACTGTGAGTTATACTATTATACCGTCCACGCTCCTTTCACTGGATAAATATACATAACCCTTGAGGAGGAGGAGGCGTTTTGAGCAGTTTATTTTGACTATCATTAGACGATTGTATTCAGTTTTGGAAGGTCTTCTAGCAGTTAAAGGGGTTAAAGCTACCTCAATCATCCCTCTGATTCCCAAAATTCCTTCCTAAACTGAATAAAATCGTCTAATGATAGCCAGAACAAACTGTTAATACGCGTCATAATCCTCAAGGGCTGAACATGTCCATATGTAGGAAATAATTGTTATAGATAACTGAGTAAGAGTAATGCTAGCTGTTCCAATCAGTTCACGTAAATTATTGAAACACTTATCTGATATTTTTGTCCTTATAGCAAGAAACTCGCAAACGGTCAAATGTATATATATATATATATATATATATATATATACAGTTGCCTACATAAGTTCTGTTCCTCGTGATATTATGTATGAAAGTTAATATAGTATGAATTAATTGCGAGGGTGGTTTATTTTAATAATTAGTTAACTAGTCAGATGAGTTAACCACTGCATTAAGGGGGCCTACCTCGTTTTTTTTTCTCTCTCCCTCTCTCTCTGGGTTGTATCCATTCGGTCCCATTCAGCCTACTGTTTTAAAACGTTTATCCCCATCCAGGTATCGTTTATTTTTCGTGGCGAGCGGAAGCGAGCCAGCATTTTGTGTGTAATATTTGTGTCAGCAGGCTAAATATTAACATTTTTCGATCGCAAATGTCTCCGGCGAAGCCGGATTTCTCCATACAATGCTGGCTCGCTATCGCTCGCCAGGAATAAATCGATACCTGGATGGTGATAAACGTCTTTAAACAGTAGGCTGAATGGGGCCGAATGGATACTGTTATGCCAGGTTTTTTACTGGGATTTAATTGGACAATGGTAGGTTCTTGTTTGACTGGAGAAACTAAAGCCAAACTACACATGCACAAAAGTCGTAAAGGATAAATATAATACTGAGTACACACATGAGTTTCATTATTAATGGTCACTTAATACAAAACACGATAATACAATACTTTAAATTGCACGGGCGAGGATCCACGACAGACATATAGAATTCACTTATCACTCCAATTCTAACACTTGGTTGATTTCGGAGACACACTTAATTAACACTGGTGGTTGAAGTGTCGGTCCTGTTGAGCCGCTTAGTTGGTCCTGCCGTGCGGTGAATGAAGTAGGGATACAGATGGACTAGTTGGTTTGGGGCCTTTAATAGTAGTTCCTTATGTCATGACACAGGGTGCGTACTAACGGATGAACACGAGCATGAACTTAGACATGTCTTAAGCTATGGCTGCTCGACTATCCTGACTAGTCGTTGGTGAAGTTCTGTTTCGGTACTCTTGGTGTAGGCCGGAGGGTACTCTTGGTGTAGGATCTTTAATACAGAGTCGCTCATGTCATGACAGAGTAAATAAGTATAGGGCTAATGTGGGGAAGAAGTAAGATCATGACCATACTAACTTTCCCAATCTGCCACTGACCTTTATAAGAGTGTTCAAAGAACCCAGGGGTCAGTTGTTAAGACTTTCTACAAACATATGTCCTCAACCATGGTTCTGACCATATGCAGTATGGATTTTATATGCAGAGTGCCGTTATTTAGACGGTGTCTCGCAGAGCCCGAACTATTGGAGACGTCTTGCTATGGCAAAGACTTCTTCAAGAGTTTTGGAGAGTACTGGATTGATCCTGAAAGTCTGTTTGTGGCATGCCCTCGGTGCTACTTTCAGTGTCAAAACCACGGCCTAAGAAAGATCCTAATATTATCCCTACACCATGGTGTGGAAGCACAAAAGTTCCCTAGTAGGGTAAAGAACTCTCAAACAATAAGGTACACAGCCATGGCATGAATACACAAACGAGTGAGAAGTTAATTTTTAGGTTCAAGTCTTCGATGCAAGTGGTTTGAGCCCTCAAATTGCTGACTCTACCTTGGTTTCGTCGAGATTGTCATGACGTCTTGATGTGTGCTGCTATGTCCCAGGCCTGGTATTTGGAGGTCAGAAGGTCATAGATGCGGGGGGGATTAGGGGGTTGAGGTAGGCCCCTATAAAATTCCCGCCATGATGGTGGGGGACCTGCGCGAAAGAGCGGCGCATCTGGAAGGGGGAGATTTGGGTATGCTGCCCCTCGCTTATTTGGTTATATCTTGCTCTCCTCTCTTACTTTCCGGAAGTGCTAATGGTTACTCTTATTGTTTTTCCTGGGGTGGGTAGCAGAGTGTGGTTTATTGTAGCAATTCTGGCCTCTCGAGTATTGAGGTGGAGTGGGGCTAGGTGTGGTTTTGGGCGGACATTTTGTTGCCCTCCTTCCTTCGTCTTCTCGTTTCCTCGTGGGTGATGTTGCTGTATGGCGTTGGTTTGTTGAGGCGAGTTCTTCTTCTCTTTTTGTTGTTTCCCCTTTCCTTTCTTCTTTTCTTCTGTGGTTGCCCTAGGTGGTGTGGTCTCTTCTCTTCTTTGTTGTTTCGTGTTTCTATCTTGCACTTTCGGAAACATTTCCGCCTTGCTGGTATTCCCGTTCTTCTTAGCCGTTTTCTTTGGTGGGGTATTTTCTGTTATTTCTCTCCTTTGTCATGGTCTCTCCTTCTATTTCCATTCTTCTCTTCTAGTTTCAGCTAGTCTGTTGTGGCATGGTGGTGATCTTTATTTCTGGTATTTTAGATACAAGCCAGAGAAAGAGAGAAAAGGAGAGACAAAGAGCAGGTCACCTCCCTTAAGAAGCTACACTCGCAATTTAATCACGCGTATGATATTTCCACGCATAAGACCACGGAGGGGAACGGAACTTATGTGGGAAACTGTACATGTGATGGCCAAATATTTGGGTGAATCTCCGTGTGTATCCTAGTCGCAGGGAGAGAGAGAGTATAGCCCTTCTCACCATTAATCTTATTCACTATATCTCTCTCTCTCTCTCTCTCTCTCACTCGTCTCTCTCTCCCTCTCTGTCTGCCTCACTCACTCATTCTCACACTCTCTCTCTCTCTTTCACATACACTGCCTTATCTTTGATCACCATATGTATAATTTTTCTTCTGTATCTTTCGCGCGCTCTCTCTCTCTCTCTCTCTCTCTCTCTCTCTCTCTCTCTCTCTCTCTCTCTCTCTCTCTCTCTCTCTCCACATCAGTAAACATGACGAAACTTGCTACATTATTCACGACCGCCCCTACAAAAAGAATGCATTGTCTCCGGACTTCCCCAAACTCACTCTCACTCTCACTCTCTTGCTCTCTCTTGCTCTTGCTCTCGCTCACTCTCACTCTCTCTCTCTCTCTCTCTCTCTCTCGGAAAGCGATAGAATTAGCCTGCAATCAGATCTTAACAAACTAATCGGAGTTGTCAGCAAATTAGAAGATGCCCTTTAATGTAAACAAATGCCAGGTACTACAAATAGGCTCCCAAAACAACAAATACCACATGAATGGAGAAAAGATAGAGCGTATCACAGATCAAAGATCTATGAGTGTTTATCAACGAAAATCTAAAATCTACAAGCCAATGCACCACATCATCTAACAAAGCAAATAGAGCACTAGGATTCACTAAAAGAAAATGTCATTGTCATTAAAGTAACAAAGTTAAAAATAAACCAGTTACCGAGTCGGGGAAGTAAGGGCCAGAAGAAGAAAACGGCAAAGAAAAGGGAAACCATAACAGAGGATAAAACCACAACCAATAAGAAAAAGAAAAGAAAGCAGAACCAAGACAACTTACGGAGAAAGAAAGAAGATAGGACCAAAACAAGGAATGAAAGAAAGAAGGAGGAGGTATAATATACATTCATATGCAAAAGTATCCATAAACACTATTCATATATGCCAATGGTCTGTCTGTCTGTCTCTCTCTCTCTCTCTCACACACAAACACACATTGCCTTATCTTTTATCACCGTATCATAATTTGTCTTCTGTATCTCTCTCTCTCTCTATGTGCCTTAGTTAGTTAGTTGAAATAGGACTTCAGAGGCTATCAACCCTTCTGGATTATTAAGCCAGCACATTAAGTCAAGCATAGCGTCAGGACCGGAGCCTCTTTACAAAAACCCCAGTCCCTTCAATGTATGTGATAATTTCTACGTGTACTATATTGTAAACACGTTGCACACGATACTGCAGAATAATCAGAAGAAACAGACAGATAATACGTGAAGCCCTTCTCGTTTCCAAAGTCCAAAAATCATACTGTTTCTTTGACGTAATATAGAGATACCTTTTGGAACCATTGTACAGTCATGAGCCATAATACCTGCACACCCACTTGTATCTTGGAATCGCTTAAGGGAGCCCACCTCGCTTTTTTTCTCTTTATCTACCTCTCTCTTTGGCTTGTATCCATTCGGCCCCAATAAGTCTACTGTTTTAAGACGTTTACCCCCATCCAGGTGTCAATATTTTCCTAGTGAGCGGTAGCGAGCCAGCATATATATATTTTTGTTTTGACAGCAGCTAAATTTGTACATCTTTCGATAGAAAAATGTCTCCGAATTTCTCCATACAATGCTGGCTCGCTATCGCTCGCCAGGAAGAAATCGACACCTGGATGGGGATAAACGTCTTAAAACAGTTGGCTGGATACAAGCCAGGGAAAGAGAGAAAAGGAGAGAAAGATAAAAAACGCTGGTGACCCCCAATAAGCCAAGTTATATATATAGTTATATTAATGTTCACGACTCCAACTTCCTTATAGCCTGAAACTCGCAAGTGGTCAATTGCCAGCGTTAAATACTAGTTCAATTATCCCTTCATCTCTTAAATTTTTTGTTTTTTTTTACAATAATAATGAAATTAACATGGTGTAGGTATTATATTAAAACATCTGACGCCATCTGATTGATAGAGTTAAGGGAGCCCAGACGGTATTGTGCAGCCTAGTTTACTGGTTCGGCTCAATGGTTTAAGGAGCGGGTTTAGTTTGCTCTCTAAACCTCTATCAAACTTTAAAATACACCCACAAGATCCCCCTTCGATATAAATGTGTACATTTTTCGGTAGAAAAATGTCCCATCTAAAGGCCGATTCCTCTTCAAATACAGGCTCGCTATCACTCGCCAGGAAAAAATCGACACCCAAATGGCACGAAAGGTCTTAATATTTGCAAATAAATGGGGCAAAAGGTCTGAAAATCGCCAAACTAATGGGGCGAATGTCTTGAAACTTCATAACTAATGGGGCTAAACATGAGGGAGGAGGAGGACTCGAAAAACCAACTGTCTCGCCTTAAGGCACTTACTTATGGGAGGTTGAAGATAGAAACATCAATTAGGTTTGAGGAACAAGCTAGGGAAAGAGCTGATAATCAAATGTTGCTTTTCCAATGCAATAATTTAACCAATTATTATTAATTTATGCTTGCTTACTATGGATACTAAAATTATGTTGGAATTATGAGCCCATGCAACATTATCAGGGTGATTTTATGTTGGAATTATGAGCCCATGCAACATTATCAGGGTGATTTTATGTTGGAATTATGAGCCCATGCAACATTATCAGGGTGATTTTTTTTTAAGGGGGGTCACCGTTTTTTTTTTTTTTTCTCATTCTCTCTCCTTTTCTCTCTTTCCCTGGCTTGTATCCAATCGGCCCCATTCAGCCTACTGTTTTAAGACGTTTATCCCCATCCAGGTGTCGATTTCCTTCTGGCGAGCGATAGCGAGCCAGCATTGTATGGAGAAATCTGGCTTCGCCGGAAGACATTTTCCTATCGAAAAATGTACAAATTTAGCTTGCTATCAAAACCAAAAATACATATATGCTGGCTCGCTACCGCTCGCCAGGAAAATATTGACACCTGGATAGGGGTGAAAGTCTTAAAAATGTGGGCTGAATGGGGCCGAATGGATACAAGCCAAAGAGAGAGGGAGAGAAAGATAACAAAAGCGAGGTGGGCTCCCTTAATTAAAGAGTTTATCCTAAGCTATTTTCAGACAATTTTACGAAGCCCACAAATGACCTCTCACAGAAAAGACATACCCACACAAGTTCTGCTGCTCTCTGTGATCATATACGTGGAAATATAATGCGCGTGATTGAATTACGAGCACAGTTTGTTATGCAGTGGTTAAGGGGAGATTGGCCGTTTGTTTGGTCTATTAATTCATTTATTCATATATTTTTAAAGGTTCCTCCTTAGACCTCTATCAAGCTCAGAAAAACACCCCCTAGAACCCCCTTCAAGATACTGTAAAACACCCCCTAGAACCCCCTTCAAGATACTGTAAAACACCCCCTAGAACCCCCTTCAAGATACTGTAAATGTGTAAATTTTTCGGTAGAAAAATGTCCTGGCCGAAGCCTGGTTCCTCTTAAAATTGCAGGCTCGCTATCGCTCGCCAGGAAATAAACGACACCTAAATGGCACGAAAGGTCTTAAAATTAACAACGAAATAGGGCGAAAGGTGTTAAAATCGCCAAACTAATGGTCCGAACGTCTTATAATCTCAAAACTAGTGGGGCTAGACATTAGGGAGAAGGGGGTCCAGAAAAACGATCTTCCTCCCCTTAACTCATGTGACTAGTCAACTGCTAATGAAAAGAAACCACACTCGCAATTCGCTCATACTATTTGACCTTCACACATTAGATAACGACGAGGAACAGATCTTATGTGGCCAACTGTACTAATCTACATCATTATGTGGCCAAATGTACTAATCTACATCATTATGTGGCCAACTGTACTAATCTACATCATTATGTGGCCAACTGTACTAATCTACATCATTATGTGGCCAACTGTACTAATCTACATCATTCAAACATTGAAATATCATCAATATATTTCAGTTCTATAATGTCTGGATAAACTACCTCATGTCTGACAAAGACAAGAGACTTAAAGTGGGGCACCGGCTTTTTTTTTCATCTTTCCCTCCTTTTCTCTCTTTCCCTGGCTTGTATCCATTCGGCCCCATTCAGCCAACTGTTTTAAACGTTTATTGACCGCAAGGGGATAATCTTACAGTCGAAAACTTCTGAGATATACAGGCTGGATAGGTAGGCTAAATAGGACTCTCTCTCTCTCTCTCTCTCTCTCTCTCTCTCTCTTCTTTTGGATTAAGACAGCCTAAGCAGCGCTTATCTCTCTCTCTCTCTCTTTAGCTCTTTCTCGCTACCTATCTATCTATTCTTTCGCAGTAATCTCATTCTTAACTAATTCAATCTCCACAATACCTAATATCCTATCTTCTCATTAACCAAGGTCTAATCCTTATTGATAATACAGCTTCTACAACTACCGCTGCTATTAGTACTGCTAACATTACGGTTTATAAAGGAAATAACGAACATCTTTATTAAAGCAAAAATCTGCCTAGTTGTCCTATCTAGCCGCTTATTAAGTGTGTTTATGTCACGTAATAACACCAAATTGTTCACATACAACACAACCTAATATATACATCCCACCAGCCAGCCAGGGGGAATATCAAATATGGCATACAACAACACCGATAGGGAATACACACTCTAGTACAAAATAATCTAGGCACACATACCGAAAAATATTTGGTTGTTTTTACGGAAGTTACGGGCCAGTACTGTAAATAAGAAAAATTAAGTTTTGGAAAAAAAATAAAAACAGAAGCTAAATAGCCTTAGTGTAAAGCGTAAAAGACATTGCAAGAGAACAGATGGAAGTGTCATAAGGGTATAATGGAGGATGATGAAAGTTTAGATGAAGACCTATCACAAAGGTCAAAGACTAACAAGTGTTGCATCTGTACAAAGAACGAGCATACATGTACAAGATGCAAATGCGTGCTAAAAAAAAAGGATGCATAAACTGTAATAAAGGTTCCCGGTGTCGCAACCCTTATAATAGTGTAATAACAGAGGGAGGGGCGGCAGCCAGTGCCCAGAGAGTGCGAAGGGATGAAGCTGACGGGACACAACACGGCGATGGGCAACAACCCGACAGAGCATGTGGAGGTGCGGGACCCTCAGGGGGCCCGAGAGAAGGGCGGCAACCACATGACATGGTGGGTGACGGTGAGCCCAGCGGAGTCCAAAGACCCGGAGACGAGCACCGAGATGCTGGAGAGGAGGGTGGTGTGAGACAAGGCCAAATATAGCTGGTAGAAACGACGATATGCCACGCAACGAAGAGCCCCGAGAAGCACACAGGGAGGTGGGACCCCAGAGGGAAGCAGCCCTGGAGAGACCCGCAGAAGTTGATGGCAGAGGAGGACCCCTTCAATGGAAAGGACTACGGGGAGAGGAGGTAAAAATGTGGACAGAGGCAGCTTACTCAGAAATTGTAGATTGGTCTGCACACAGTTTATTCAACCCACCTAAATGTGATGCCACCACCAAACTGTTGACAGAGATGAAAAAGCTCATTTATAACTATGTCTATGACAGACCTTTAGCCCCGTATGCTCTCAAGTTATTTTTCAGCATTACACATCTCTTCTTGCAAAAAACTCACCGCAATTCTAGACAAGCGGAAAACGTGACAGCGCTAACAAATAGAGTGAAACTGTGGAATGATAACAAGATGGATGACTTACTCAGTGAAGCCAGAGCATTACAAGAGAGACAAGGCAGACGGCAACACAAAAGAGAAAACACTGAGGACAAGGCCAGGAGATTCGGCGACCAGATGAGACAAGGTAAAGTGGCACCTGCAATACGATCGCTGACAAAGGAGGCAGCTGGTGGGCTGTTGCCTATCACAAGAGATACCATCAAGCTGCTGGAAGAGAAACATCCGCAACCTAGTATATCCGAGAGTCAGAAGCTAGAGGGGGCTTATATACCACCGAACCCCGTCATCTACGAACAAATCACAGGCGAGAAGATTTGGAAAAAGGCTCTAGGGACCCAAGGCAGTGCAGGACCCTCAGGGATGGATGCAAACGGTTGGAGAACAATCCTGAGCAGCACACTTTTCGGAGTTGCAGCGACCGACTTACGCAGGGCGCTGGCAGATCTTGGAAGAAAAATGGCCACTCAAGATTGTCAACACTTGGAGGCCTACACAGCTTGTCGTCTAATACCATTTGACAAGAATCCAGGGTGCAGACCTGTAGGGGTGGGTGAAGTGTTGAGAAGAATCATCGGAAAATGCATAATGGAGGTGGTGAAGGACGATGTGCGGTCAGCGGCTGGAAATCTCCAAGTGTGTGCTGGCCACCAAGCAGGGGGAGAGGCAGCAATTCATGCAATAAGAGAAATATATGAGCAAGAAGAATGTGAAGCCGTGCTGTTAGTGGATGCATCAAATGCCTTTAACACCATCAACAGAAAGACAGCAATTCACAACATCAAGGTAAAATGCCCCAGCTTAGCCACCTATGTAGAGAATACCTATAAACAGCCTGCAGACCTCTTCATAGTAAACAACCAAAACTCACGACGTGGAACGGCACTGAAATCAATGGAAGGAACCACACAAGGGGACCCAGTAGCAATGGCGATGTACGCATTAGGTCTCTCGGTGTTGCTATCATTAACAAGACATGAGACGACACATGTTAAGCAGGCGGCCTATGCAGATGATCTCACTGGAGCAGGGAAAGTCAATGATCTCAAGAGCTGGTGGGAGCAAGTATCACAAGTGGGACCAGAAATAGGATACTTTCCAAATGCTAGTAAGTCTATACTGATAGTAAAAGCAGAACATTACGAAAATGCCTTAGAAGCTTTCAACGGTAGTGAAGTGGTCGAAACAAAGGACGGACAGCGTCATCTAGGGGCAGTGATTGGCACAGAAGAGTTCAAGAAGCAATACATGGAAGAGAAGGTCAGAGAGTGGGTAAACGAAATAGAAATACTAGCCAAAATTGCAAAGACGGAACCACAGGCTGCATATTCGGCATTCGCATATGGGGTCAAACACCGCTGGACCTACTTGATGCGTACCATTCCAAACGTGGGTCCACAACTTCAACCGCTAGAAGATGCCATCAGAGACAAACTCATCCCAGCTTGGATGAAGTCCCACACCCCAAATGCTACAGAGAGGGAGTTGCTCGCACTTCCTCCTAGGTTAGGAGGGCTTGGAATCATCAATCCGGTGAGGAGGGCGACAACGGAACACCAGAACTCAGTAAAGATAACAGAATCTCTCACTGAACGCATCGTAGCGAAAGATCCTGACGGCGAAGTGGACCAGGCGGACATCTACAACATCAGAAAAACCATCACGTCAGAGAGGCAAAACTCACAGAAAAATGACCTGGCACAATTGATGCGACAACTTTCCCCGAGACTAACAAGAAAAGTACAAATAGCACAAGAAACGGGTGCTTCAAATTGGCTGACAACACTACCAATCAAGGCAAAAGGCTTCAATCTAAACAAACAAGAATTTAATGATGCTATTGCACTGAGGTATGATTGGCCGATTGAAGCACTGCCCGATCGATGCGTTTGTGGAATCAACAACGATGCAGACCACAGCATGATATGTAAGAAGGAAGGATTCATCAGCATCAGGCACGATGAAGTAAGAGATGTAACGGCGAACATGCTCAGGGAGGTGTGTCGAGATGTGGTGCGCGAACCATCACTCATTCCCTTGGAGGGAGAGATCTTGCAGCACAGGACGGCCAACACATCCAACGAAGCACGAGTGGACGTTAGTGCAAGAAGTTTTTGGACAAGAGCACAGCGAGCATTCTTTGACGTAAGAATATTCGACCCAATGGCCCATAGCTACAGCGGGCTGTCTCTGGAGGCTGCACACAAGAGGAATGAACAAGAGAAGGTCAGGGCATATGGGGAATGGATCTTAAATATCGAACATGGCAGCTTTACCCCACTAGTCTTCACCACATCTGGAGGGATGGGACCTAGGGCCCAGTGCTTCTATTCAAGGCTTGCAGAGATCATCGCAGAGAAGAAGAAACAGCCCAGGAGCCACGTTGTAGCCTGGATGAGGTGCCGTCTATCTTTCTCGTTGCTCAGATCAGCACTACTATGCCTGCGGGGAACAAGACTGTCTGCACCACAACCAGCGACGGTGGCAGAAGTGGACTACGAGGCAGCAGTGGCAGAGGGTCGCATAGGAAGGAGACGGGATTGAAGTTGCATGGTGTTGAATAGTAATATCTGATGCTTGTAAAATAAAATGTATGAACAATATTAAATAAACATCAATGTAGTAGTAGTGTAATGGATCACGTCCGGGTGACTAATAGGTTACTGTAACACTTGCCCCTTACCTAGGAAATAAATCTATATGTTGATAGTGTCGTTACTTTAGATCAAAAATAGACAAATATCCCTTGTGAAATTAAGACAACAAAAGTCCCAGAACATGCTATACATTTATATCTATACTGACTCGATGCAGTAATATATATTGAAAAGAAAATTGCAGTTCCCAGCTTGCGGGATATTAGAGTACACAGATTTATTGCAATGATAGATATATATTGATAATAATGATATTCTTAGAGTTAGCAAGAATCAAAGAAACAAACATTCCTACTAAAAATGGTTTTATTGAATAGCGACACTGAAATTGCATTAATCAAGCAGACAATTTCATTCACACACTCAGCCACTCAATCTAACCCACTTATCTAATCCACTTACCTAAATACAATTACCCAGTATTATAACTACCCCTAAGATTACCCCAAATCATTATACTGATTTCTGCTAGTCATACGAAATCTCACATCAACCAACCCTTTAGTCTAATGTGACACTGATAACGTCTAGCCCAGCAAATGACCGCATGATCGAATAGGCACGAGATATTCCCACACTCACAGTACTCGTCAATCACACTCATCACTCTCTCCACTCTCACCTCCACGCCACACACACATGACTCGCTGACTAATGAGAGTTGTCTAATTAAAGAGTCTCAAAAAGGCAGTACGACAAGCCCTTCAAGCCGACAATCCTCTAGCGGTAGCCATCACCCTCTGTGGGGTTGAGATGCTACGGCGTCACTCACCCACACCCGCACACACACACGTGCACACCCAACACTCACCCCTGGCCACGTGCATAGCAATATTTTTCAGTTTGTCCTTCTGGTGACTAACAATATTTTGACGAACCCTCATCCTCCCCTCACGTCCCACACTTTCATTCATATGCCACCTGCTACCACCCACTCGTTGCTCTCCCCCGTCCACCACACTCTTCCTGGGTCGCCGCTCACCATTCTCCACCACACTCTCCTGTGTCGCCGATCACCATTCTCCACCACACTCTCCCTGGGTCGCCGATCACCATTCTCCACCACACTCTCCCTGTGTCGCCGTTCACCATTGTCCACCACATTCTCCCTGGATCGCCGATCACCATTCTCCACCACACTCTCTCTGCGTCGCCGTTCACCATTCTCCACCCCACTCTCCCTGAGTCGCCAAACACCATTCTCCACCACACTCTCCCTGGGTTGCCGATCACCATTCTCCACCACACTCTCCCTGGGTTGCCGATCACCATCCTCCACCACCCAAGACATCTCTCTGTCCTGGCTTGTAGACAGTCCCCGTTGTTCATTCTTATTGTCCCGTTCATCCATTTTCTTTGTAGATTCCTTGATATTCTTAGCATTCCTTATCTTTGTTACAGCACCTGTATCAGCCCTAGTGACAATATTACAGGGCGAGTTTGACTGTGTGTTATCATTCTTCACCGTGTTCTTCACGTGTAGAGCCTCGTCCTTTGTATTAGATATTTCACCAGGGGATAACATCACATCATTATGGGGCTTTTTCAGGGGAGACTTTAGTAAGCCCACGGAATGTCTGAAGCTATTTATTTCATTCACAAACTGTAAATCTTCATCGCGTACTGTGCTAGTAGCTTGATGTAGGCCACATATAGCATTATTAAATTTCTTATTCATCTCCATTATATCAATTCTCATCTGACGAATTGTATCTGCAGTGTTGTATACCTCATATTTTATGTCAGCTACTTTCGGTAAAACTTAATTAATTTTCGTAATTTCTTCATGAAGATTTGTGATGAGAGGAGCAAGTCTTTCCATTCCCAATGGCGGCATACGTTTATACGAGTCCGAAACAAACTTCACTCCATTTTTTGTCTCATTCAGTTCTCTGAAGAAATTCAGTACATCCTCTAAGTCCTTCCTCTTTTTGTCCGGGTCACGCCTCCATATTAGGTATTTTTTCAGAACATTCCTCAGAAGAGTTTTTGATTTCTTAATTTCCTCATGACTATAAAAACTATAAACAATTTCATTCAAGCTCTCCTCTGAGAGATCACCTTTAGCTGAATTAAGGAAACATAGCAAACTGTTTATTACAACTCCCTCCATGATCGTGCGTCGTCTGCACCTGTGCACTGTAATATTTTCGTCACTAAACACCAACTTGATTTACATTTCACCCATATTTCAACAATTTCAGTAAATACCTCCAAAGGTTCAGTTCCACGAATCTTGAAGCCCCGAACTCTCACTAGTAGTAGTAGTAGCAGTAGTAGTAGTAGTAGTAGCAGTAGTAGTAGTAGTAGTAGTTTGTGGAATCAACGATTCAGGCCACAGCATGATATGTAAGAAGGGAGGATTCATCAGCATCAGGCACGATGAAGTAAGAGATATAACAGCGAACATGCTCAGGGAGGTGTGTAGAGATGTGGTGAGCGAACCATCACTCATTCCCTTGGGTGGAGAGACCATGCAGCACAGGACGGCCAACACATCCACTGAAGCAAGATTGGACGTTAGTGCAAGAGGCTTTTGGACAAATGCACAGCGAGCGTTCTTTGACATAAGAGTATTTGACCCAATGGCCCACAGCTACAGCGAGCTGTCTCTGGAGGCTGCACACAAGAGGAACGAACGAGAGAAGGTCAGGACATATGGAGAAAGGATCTTACAAGTCGAACATGGCAGCTTTACCCCACTAGTCTTCACCACATCAGGAGGGATGGGACCCAGGGCCCAGTGCTTCTATTCAAGGCTAGCAGAGATCATCGCAGAGAAGAAGCAACAGCCTAGGAGCCACGTCGTAGCCTGGATGAGATGCCGTCTATCTTTCTCATTGCTCAGATCAGCACTACTATGCCTGCGGGGAACAAGAAGGTCTGCACCACAACCAGTGACGGTGGCAGAAGTAGACTACGAGGCAGCAGTGGCAGAGGGTCGCTTAGGAAGGAGACTGGATTGAAGTTGCATGGTGTAGAATAGTAGTATCTGATGCTTGTGAAATTTAGTATGTGTACAATATTAAATATTAAATATAAGGTAGTGGTGGTGGTGATAGTGGAGGTGGTGATGGTAGTAGTAGTAACATGAAATGTATGAAAAATATTAAATAAAAACAATGTAGTAGTAGAAAAAAAAAAAAAAAAAAAAAAAAATGGTAGTGGTAGTAGTAGTAGTAGTAGTGGATTCTTCAGTCAAGATAAGAGTTTCGCAGTTTTTGTCTGATTGAGCCTCCCTCTGACCGCAATATCAGGAAAGGAACTATACTATATTCTGATACTCACAAAAACGGACGAACGATAAGACTTGGTCCACCACATCACAGATAGGAAGGACGTGACGGGCGTACTTTATTATTGGAGCCCACCTCGCCTTTTTTTCTCTTTCTCTCCCTCTCTCTTTGGCTTGTATCCATTCAGCCCCATTCAGCCTACTGTTTTAAGACGTTTACCCCCATCCAGGTGTCAATATTTTCCTGGCGAGCGGTAGCAAGCCAGCATATATAACATTTTGTTTTGACAGCAAGCTAAATTTGTCTATATAAAAATGTCTCCGGCGAAGCCGGATTTCTCCATACAATGCTGGCTCGCTAAGAAGACCTCGACACTCCTTGATGGGGATAAACTTCTGAAAACAGTTGGCTGAATGGGGCCGACTGGATACAAACCAGGGAAAGAGAGAAAAGGAGAAAGATAAAAAGAAGTCGGTGACCCCCCTTAATGTTAACCCTTTGAAGATTGTGACGCATTATGAGTTTATTCTTGCCATCATTGGACGATTTTATACAGTTGAAGAAGGATCTGTGGGAATTAAAATTGTAAAGACTATCGCTATTAACCCTCTAATCTCCATAATATCCTTCCTAATCTGCATAAAATCGTCAAAGGCTTAATATTATGTGATTTAGAGTTTCCTTCCGCAACAACTAAGGGAGGTGACCTGCTTTGATTTTTTGTATCTTTCTTGGTTGTATCTATTCGGCCCCATTCAGCTTACTGTTTTAAGACCTTTATTCCCATCCAGGTGTCGATATTTTCCTGGCGGGCGATAGGGAGCCAGAATTTTATTGAGAAATCAGGCTTCGCCGGAGAAATTTTTCTATCGAAAAATTTACACATTTAGCCAGCTGTATAACACATTATCTAAAATATGGTGGCTCGCTATTGCTTGCCAGGTGTAAATCGACACCTGGATGGGAATAATCGTCTTAAGACAGTAGGTTGAATGGGGCCGAATGGATACATCCCAGAGAGAGGACAAAAATTTACGAATATATCTTGAAGGGGGGTCCTGGGTTTTGTTATTTTGTATAAGTTTGATGGAGGTCTAGGGAGGAAAGTAGAAAAATAATAGATAATATCTATTATTTGTTCAAATATTATATGAACAAATCGACCAACAAATGAACCATTCATATATAATTCATTCCAAGGTTACCAGACGAGAATGGCCCGGAATAGACTGAAATTAGGATATGTCTGCGCGGCGGCTTCAGATTCATATTAGTTACATTCTGAAGTTACCGGACGAGAATAATTGCTTCAAAATATTGCCGAAAAAAGTGTTCATGTGACTCCGGCTTATACAACAGACTCTCCAGCTCAACTGACACCAGGGTTACCAATTCAAGTCCTCTAGATAGTAAATATAGGCTGACAATCGCTAGAATAATGCCACTATCTCTAGAATATCTCTCTAACATTGCTCAAATCTCCAGAATATCGCTAGAATGCATCAACATCGCTAGAATAATGCCAATATCTCTAGAATATCGCTCTAACATGGCTCAAATCTCCAGAATATCGCTAGAATGCATGAACATCGCTAGAATAATGCCACTATCTCTAGAATATCGCTCTAACATGGCTCAAATCTCCAGAATATCGCTAGAATGCATGAACAACGCTAGAATAATGTCACTATCTTTAGAATATCGCTCTAACATGGCTCAAATCTCCAGAATATCGCTAGAATTCATGCCGCAAGATGTAAAAATGTGCCTCTAGGTCGAAGTCAATACCTCTAGATGTAGCGGGATAGTAGCTAAATTGACCACTTGTGAGTTTCAGGTTATAAGGAAGTTGGAGCTGTAGGCATCGATAGTAAATAGAAATGCAATAATAATGTAGGTTTGTGATGGTTAACAAGTATATTGAATTGGGTTTTATGTATTTAAAGATGTACAACCGTTAGTATAGCTGGTAAATCTGTTCATTATCGATGTCTACAGCTCCAACTTCCTTATAGAACGAAACTCGCAAGTAGTTAGATTGGCGACACTGACTGACACCCTAGACTCGAGCGCAGCCAGCCAGACGTATGAGTGATAAGGTGGTGTCACACGAGCTCTTTTTCCGGCAATTTTCGATGAGCAAGTTTGTTCTCGCAATATTTTGAGGCTCTTTCACATTGGCAACGGAAAATATATCGAAGGTAGATTATGTTAGGTGGTTTAATTCTTATGGAACTTAAATTTTGAAGCTGCCAGACTACAATTGCCCATACAAATTGACGGAAAAATCGATCGTGTGACACCGCCTTTATGCCGCCCTAAGTGGAGGATGGAGCACCTTCTACGCCGTTTAATGCAAGGAAAGCCAATTACGCATTTTTCTTATCTTGTCTTGATAGTATTAAGCGATTTTATTCAGATTAGGAAGGATATGTGGAAAACAGAGGATTAGTTGAGATAGCCTTTTCCCTTGTAATTCCCACAGATCTTTGATAAACTGCAAACATAAATAATAATAATAATATATATATATATATATATATATATATATATATATATATATATATATACACGTTGGAGCTGCCAGCTAGACGTATGAGAGTGATACCACCTTGAGGGGAGGATCACCTCCGCTGTTTTTTGTAAGGTGAGAGTTGAGGTTCTTGGAAAGCTGGGTGAATAACGCTTAACCCGGCAAGCGCGATAGGCCTCACGGAAGGCTTCCTATAGGGAACGCGATAGGCCTCACGGAAGCAGGATTTTTAAAGGCGTACCAAAACGGCGCCAAGCTGTCTGGGGAGTCACAAATTGCGCCACGTTTAGTGCGACATGGTACCTCTCGATGGCACCCACAACCACCCGCCGCACGCACCCCACACAGTCTACACACGCAGTACGCTCTCAGTCACCATGGAGCCTACACGCTCCCCTGACTCGCTCCCTGTTGACTCGCCCAACCCTGTTGCTGGCGGTGTTAGTGCTCGTGGCAGGACACGAATACGTGCCAGGGACCACTCCTACGTATATACTTCTGAGGATGATGAGCCAGTGCAGCCAAGAAGACCTACACGTGCTGGGAGAGGCACGACACGTGGTGGGAGAGGCACGACACGTGCACCAAGCACGACGAGTGCGAAGAGGTCATTGTCCTCAGCATTTGCTCTGACAACTGCTACCACAACAACTACTGCCTCTACTGTTGTGGCAACGACGCCCACGGCGCCCACCACCACAGGGAGTACAAGTGGCCGTCCTGGGGATGCAGGAGCATCGGGGGTAGTTGGCAAGAAGGGTAAGGGTAAAGGACACCCTTATCAGTTCAAGAGGAGTAAGGTGACACCTCCCGCCTCTACCACCCCCGCGTTGCCACCACCACCACCACCCACCACGGCCGCCCCTGTCTCACTACCCACCACGGCCGCCCCTGCACCACTGCCCACCACGGCCGCCCCTGCACCACCGCCCACGCACGCCCCTGCTCCACCACCCACGCCCACCCATGCCCCTGCTGCTGTTGGAGGGCCTCGTAGAGTTTTGGCAGCCGGTCTAACGCCATCCAAGTTTGACGCCCTCCTCTTCCCTCCTGACTCCTCTGACGACGACGCTGCAGAAGGGGAAGCCTTCGATCCCAGGAACTATGGCTGGGGTGGTGATAGTGGGAGCGAGTCTGAGGAGGATCAAGACCAATATGAGGGAGGTGCAGAGGATTCGGAAGACGACGATGTACTTCTGCACCGTGACCATGACCAAGACCTGTCTGACGACGAAGGCGCAGACGACGTGGCTGACGGAGGGGCTGATCCTGATCCCCCACGGGCGTATAATTTTGCCTGGTCTGAAGGGTCCCATTTCCAACCAGATTTGCACCAGTTCAATGCCAATCTGGCTGGTTCAACAGCAGACTGGCCCTGCAATGACCAGTCCACGGAATCTGATTTCTTCTGTGCATTTTTTGACCAGGAGGTATTATCTCATCTCGTTTCCCAAACCAATGGCTATTTTACCTGGGTGAGGGAAAGAATTGATATGATATCTCCTAGAGCAAGAATTCGTGCATGGGTTGATACGACTGTCCCTGAGCTCCTTGTGTTCTTTGCGTTGTTGCAAATCATGCCTCTCTGCAGGAAGCATGTAATGGAGCATTATTGGAAGCACGACCCAATCATCAACACCCCAATTTTCCGGAAATATATGGCTCGTGATAGATTTTTCTTGCTTCTGCGATTTTTGCACTTCGCAGACAATAATAATCCAAACCGAGCTGATAGAATATGGAAAGTTCGGGATGTGTTGACCATGTTGTTGCAAAGGTACAGGAAATTCTTCTACCCCTTTGCCAACCTGGTGATTGATGAGTCGCTCGTGCTTTTCAAAGGACGCCTGGTGTTCAAGCAGTACATCCCCTTGAAGAGACACAGGTTCGGGATCAAGATCTTTGTGTTGTGCGATTGTGAAAGTGGAATAGTGCTCGACATGATCGTATACACCGGCACTGATGTAGACATTCCAAAAGTCGGTGGCAACGACCCATTGGGCATGTCAGGGCACATTGTGAAAAAGATGCTGGAGCCCTACCTGAACAAGGGGCACACGTTGTACACCGACAATTGGTATACAAGTCCTGCACTCTGCCAGTTCCTCCATGACCACAAAACGGGGGCATGTGGGACTGTCAGAACTAACAGGAAGTTCATGCCTAAGTTCCAAGGCAATCGCATAGAACTGGACAACCCCTCCCACAGTGACACCGCTTCTGATGACGACTTGGCAGAGGAACAAAGGCGCCGCAGACTGGACAGACCAAGAAGAAAGAAGAAAGAGCACTACAAGCAGCTGGAGAAGTCTGGGAAAGTTCTGGCGGTAAAGTGGCTCGATAAGCGACCAGTTCACCTGCTTTCGACTGTCCATACAGGTGCCCAAGTGGACTCTGGTAAATTCCACTACCGTACCAAGAAGTCTATCCAGAAACCTGATATGGTGGTGGATTACACCAAGTACATGCGCCTTGTGGACAAGTCTGATTGCCAGCTTGCAGGCGTTGAGTGCCTACGAAAAACAGTGAAGTGGTATCACAAGCTTTTCCTTCACTTTGTTGACATCACGATGCTCAACGCTTACAACATGTGGCTTGTAAAAAAAGACATGGCCCCGAACAAAAAACTCAAGTTCAGGGAGTTCATATACAACGTCGCCTACCAACTCCTACAAAAACACCAACCAGTCTCCGGTCACAGGGGTCGCCGTGCAGTCAACCTCCCAGACAGAGTCATTGATGGATATGACAAACACTACCCTATCCACACCGAGCTATCTGGCACCCGGAGGCTGCAAGTACAGTGCCAGGTCTGTGCCCACTCCACCAGAAAGCCACAAAGAAGAAGCCGAGTCACATCAATGTGCAAGGAATGCAACGTTGGGTTGTGTTTGGGCGAGTGCTTCAGGGACTACCACTCACTCAAGTACTACTAGGAGTGGTACCTGTGTCGCCCTATCTCAGCCAAACTCCTGCCCCGCCCACCTACCTCACTACCTACCTCACTACCTACCTGCCCGTACCTGACCTGCCCGTACCTGACCAACGTGATCTCAAAACACCAGCCTGCCTACCTACTTGCCCGTACCTGACCAACGTGATAATATTATCATAACATGTACAAATTATAGTTGTAGGATAAGTTCATATGTTTTGGTATATACTGTATATATATATATTATATATATATATATATATATATATATATATATATATATATATATATATACAGTATATTATTGTATACAGTATACTGTATATATAAGCAATATTTTCATTTATTATTTCAGTTTAATTCATTAGCCAGGCAATATTTTGTTTTATTTATATATATACCTATGTAATATTATACTTATGTACTAACCTTTTGTAACAACCTTTTGTAATAATAAAACAAACAAAAAAACAAACAAAAAAACAAATAAATAAACACAAAAAAACATACTGACGCTCTGCTATTCATCAAAGTTTTCGACTTTATGAATAGCAGGGCGTAAGTATGTAAAAAAAAAATTTTTTCAAGTGATATAAACACTCCAAAAACATCCCCATAACCTCTCTGGTTTCGAACCCACGTCTCTAGGCCTACGTCTCTAGGCCTACATCTCACTCAGTCCATCACTCTAACCACTAGACCATGACTGTTCACACTATACTGACAGCGATTAGTGCGTACGTATTTTCGGGCAGACGAATGCTTGACAAAAAAAAATATATATATACCCTCGATACACTTGTGTATATCGAAGTATTTAGTATGTATAATACTTTTACATAACCTAACATATTCTATCATTACGAACAAACAGTAAAGAAATTTACAAGTAAATAAATAACCTTTCATCCATGAGTTGCAAGCAAATAGTGCGTAAAAATTGTGTAATGAGATATCGGGTTACTCTAACATACTGCGCCATCCAAGAAGTCTTATCGTTGTTTACAATATAGCAACGACAACACAAAGTGTCTATAAGGTCTAAATTTGTGCATACACCCACGCTAATCTCATCTACTTACTGTAATCTGACCCCTTTTCTCTCCCGCGCCACCCACCTTTCTCAATACACCACTCTTATTTCGCCTATTATTCGTCCGTATGCCTCTCTGCGCTTCATTTATCAGTGTATATTATTCACATGGGCTGCCTTACTCATGAATATGAACAGGTGAAACCATAAAGGTGCTTTTTAGGCGAGATATAGAGCGTTGCTTCTCATCAATCGCACGTTCTTGCCTCCACCCTCTCTCTCTCTCCTCCCGCCTGACTCACTCACACACACTCGCTCGCTCGGGGATGTCGTGCCTATCAGCCCATTTTTTTCAACTTGCAGCCACCGTAACTCCACACCCACATTTTTTTAGGGTGGATATATATATATTGGCGGATGTGGCTGCTTATTTCCAAGACATTGAGGTACTTTTTTTTAAATTCTGTGAGATCGAATATTTTGGCAGAAATGCACAAATAACTACCCTAGCTCCTACTGCTATTTAGCGCTTATCAGGTTAAGGGGATAGACACTATATGTTGGTCGGTTTTTATATTTCTATACTATTTTTTTAGTTTGTTCCCTAGACCTCCATCAAGCTTAAGTGGGCCAACCTCGCTTTTTTTTCTCTCTCTCTCCCTCTCTCTTTGGCTTGTATCCATTCGGCCTCATTCAGCCTACTGTTTTAAGACGTTTACCCCCATCCAGGTGTTAATATTTTCCTGGCGAGCGGTAGCGATCCAGTATATATATATACTTTTTTTTTTGACAGCAAGCTAAATTTGTAAATTTTTCGATAGAAAAATTTCTTCGGCGAAGTCGGATTTTTCCATACAATGATGGCTCGCTATCGCTCGCCGGAAAGAAATCGACACCTGAATGGGGATAAACGTCTTAAAACCATTGGCTGATTGGGGCCGAATGGATACAAGCCATAGAGAAAGAGAGAAAAGGAGAAAAAGATAAAAAAGCAGGTGACCATCCTTAAAAAATCACCCCCCTAGACCCCCATTCAAGATAAATTTGTTCATTTTCGGTAGAAAAATTTACCGGCCAAAGGCCGGTTCATCCTAAAATTAAAGGTTCGCTATCGGTCGCCAGGAAATTGTTTACACCTAAATGACACGAAAAGTCTTATCATTGACAAAGAAATGGGGCGAATGGTCTTAAAATCGCCAAATTGACCGGCCGAACGTATATACAATCTGAAAACTAATGAGGCTAAACACGAGGAAGAAAGGGGACCAGAAAACAGACCCATCTCCCCTTAACTCCTAGAAGATCCCGTGACGCACTTCTCCTCTGTCTTCTGGTTATTATTAGACGATTATATTCATATTAGGAAGTGTACATGGAAGGAGCCTAGCAAAGACCATTAGGGCTGTTGTTGTTTGTCTTCCTTTCCTTTGTATTCTTTTGTAATACATTATTATCAAATCCAAAAATGCAAGATATATAGTGGGGGTATGATTGTGTACTTTTGTCCGATATATTATTTAGATTTTCGCTTTATCTTTATATATGTTTGTTCTTCACTTATATATTTTATAGTTGAGATAGGCTTTAGCATTATAATTTCCACAGCTCCTTCCTAAACCGTATACTACTAGAGTCGAGAGCAGCCAACTGGATGTATGAGATCTATATATCACCTTGAGGATAGGATCACCTTCCCCGCTGTTGCAAGGTGAGAGGCCGGGGTTCTTGGAAGGCTGGGAATATAACACGTAATGGGAGACTTCTGTTTATTCCTATATATATATATATATATGTATATCATCTTTCAAAAAACAGCCCCAAGGCCCCCTTTTTGAGATAAATTTGAGCATTTTTCGGTAGAAAAGGGCTTCGGCCAAAGGCCGGTTCCTCCCAAATTACAGGTTGGTTATTACTCGCCAGGAAAAAAAATCGACATCTAAATGGCACGAAACGTCTTTGTTATGTCAGGTTTTTTACTTGGGTTTACTTGGACAATGGTAGGTTCTTGCTTGACTGGAGAAACTATAGCCAAACTAAACATGCACAACAGTCGTAAAGGATAAATATAAGACTGAGTACGCGCATGAGTTTTCTTATTAATGGTCACTTAGTACAATACACTTGAATACACTTTACACTTATAACATGGAATAAATACACAATATATATGCCGAGCACGGATGAGGAACCTTGACAGGCTTGTATAATTCACTAGCACTCCTATTCTAACACAGAGTAGATTTCGGAGACACACTTCATGAGCACTGGTAGTTGAAGTGTTGATTGCTGGAGTCCTTTCCCTTGGTCCTGTCGAGCCGCTTAGGTGGTCCTGCCGTGTGGTCAATGGGGTAGAGTTACAGATGGACTTGTTGGTTTGGGACCTTTAACCCTCTCACGACCATATGACGCAGAGGTTGCCAGATTAGCAATAAGAAATAGAGTTCTCTCACTCTTATAATTACCTCTCCAAAATTAGTTTTCTGCCCACAACTAACTCAAAGACAACTGCAGAGGTTGAAGTAACTAAACTAAAGGTTTCTAAATACCCCTGATGGTAACAAAGGCTTTAAAGTATCCCTAATAGGCTCAAAATTGCGTCAAGAACGTGAGAGGGTTAATAGTAGTTCCTTATGTCATGACACAGTGGGCGTACTACCAGATGAACGCGAGCACGAGTGGGGACATATCCCAAGCTATGGCTGCTTGACTATCCTGACCGTTATACTAGTCGTTGGTGAAGTTCTGTTTCGGTACTCTTGGGTGTGGGCACTGTGGGGTCTTTAATGAAAAGTCGCTCGTGTCATGACAGAGTAACCAATCATCAGGATAACGTGGGGAAGAAGTATGATCATGACCGTACTAAATTTTCCAACTACCTTTGACCTGTATAAGAGTATTCAAAGAACCCAGGTGATCGGATTTATAGGCCTTCTTACAAGCATATGCCCTCGACCATGGCTCTGGCACATATGTTGTATATTGTTTTTGTTTTTTCTTCGTGAGTGAGGGAGACAAAAGGTAGAACTGCCTGTATCGAGTGCCTCCCCAAGATTTGAAAGAGTGGCAGGGCCAAAGTCAAGGGCCGTTCAAGTCAACATGCTTGGACACACAGAGTTTGAAGCAATTTAAGTCATAGGAAGAGAGAAAGACTGATTCTGGAAGAGAGTTCCAGAGCTCATAAGTTGAATAGAAGAAAGTCTGAGAATAACGTTTCACTCTTGGGTTGGAGAGTTGCACAGAGTAGGGGTGGGATCGTGTTGCAAGACGGGTACTACGTACCCTACGTAGAGGAGGTGGTATCCACTGGGAAAGCTCTGAGGAACATTGATTATTATAGTAGCGATAGAATAGTGAGAGAGATACAACATACATTGCGGCGAATAGGGAGAGATTGAAGAGAGTTGATGAGTGGGCGGGAGTTAATGATACGAAAGGCTTTCCTTTCTACTTTGTCCAGGAGTGTGGTGTGAGAGGATCCTCCCCACACAAGTGAACAATACTCAAATAGGTATGATGGTAACGATTATACTTTCAGCACCATCTGTTGCTAATTATCCAGCCTTCGTTGTCTGCCAAGCTTTGAATCTACGGGCTAAAGAGAGCTTTTATACAAGTAGATAGATAGAGAGATGGATAAATATTTAGATAAAGTTTATATTGTGTGTGTGTGTGTGTATATATCTTTCAATCTATTTTCTATCTATATACAGTATATATATATATATATATATATATATATATATATATATATATATATATATATATATATATATATATATATATATATATATATATATATATATATATCATTGTATCAGTAGTAAATAGATACACAACGAAACGAATAAATATAAAGCTTAATCTTTGTTTAAATTCTTAATTTGAACTTATCAGCTAAATTGCTTCACCCACGCTCAATATGCACAGTCTAAAGGCACAACGTTTTAATCATCCAGGGGGGCTAAAGCTGAGACAGAGAGAAATAAGTGTAAATAATTGGTTATCATGAACAAAGACAGCCAGTGCAGGAAGGAGGAGGGGAAGGAGGAGGGGAGGAGAAGGGGAGGAAAACAGATTAAGACAAGGGGCAGGGGTGATATTGAAGCAGGGAACAGGAGAGGAGAGGAGAGGAAAGAGAGTTACTAGGAGTGTCGTACTTCTACCCTTCCTTTATCTATTCATTACTTTACTATATAAGTCTCAGTTGGTAGCTTCAATGCTAATTACTTTATTATCAATATTCAAAAGGCTATAAAGGAAATAACAAATGGAATACAGTTTTAAATGCTCCTGTGATTATAAAGGATATCTGTTCTATGTCATAATTACATGTTGATACCCATACTCTAAACTATGTAGATATATACACATATCTATCGTATATTTAAGTCTCGTTGTTTACTCTAGAGGTCGTTATAATTGCTATATTTATTGAGACATAAGAATCATGATAGAAGTAATTTACATGGAATATCTTTATAAATTTATAAGAATATATTTCGGTTATAAAAACACAATTATGAATTTTGTTATTTATAATGTTTTTTGCTTTTTATGTAATTAAAGTTTATACATTTACACTTTCAAAATAATAGTTTTTCAGAGTTTGTTATGACTGAATAATTACCAAGACCGACTTGGTTTTGTTATAACAAGTATTGTATGATATCAATCCTTTGTTTATATTCAACACATATAGTATGATCTCAAAACACCGTTTTCCTAATAAATGTTTCCTAAATAATAATTCTAACCAAAGCTAACATCGGTTTTATTTATATTTTAATTGGTACTCACTATTAATACGTGTCGTGTCTGTCTGGGGCTCGGAACCCCGATTATGAGGAACACCATGGTTGGGCTTGGTTGGCTAGGGGAAGCTGTGGCTGTGGTTGTTTCTGGACTGCTACTGACTGTTTGAATTCAATATCCTCCTTTTATAACAAAATCTAATAACTTTTTCAATACCATATTAGGTGAACTTCTATGCAATCTGGGCTCTGTGACGTCTACCAGCGTTGGCAGAATCGCCTCTCGTTAGCCACTAGCGCTCGCCAGGGACATCGAAATGGGCTACAGTTATCCGAGAATGTTGTTCTTTCCTAGTAATCGCATTGTCACAGACAGTCCAGTGGTGGTCTTTGTTTTCGTCTGTGACAACGGGTTATATTTTATATCAACAGTAGTGATAATAGTACCAGCGTGGGAATGAGAAAGACTTTCAGACCGAGAAGGTAGTGAGTGTCTGAGTCACGGGTGCATTCCTGCCTCTCGCTCGCCATTGGCCGGCGTGTCTGGCTGTGTCACGTGACAACTGCTGTCTTGTGACGTCTCGGCCCGTGATTGGCCGACCATCGCGCCTTTGCGGGCTCCTGTGTAACTTGCCTCCTCCATGAGGCTCCCCAGGAGCTGTCCTCGTCAGGACAGGCTTGGCGCGCGTGCTTCTAACATCCCTTTGCATACTCTCTCCCGATCACCCCCTTTACCACTGTTTGTCTCACTTGATTCTCTCTTTCCAAACTCTAACCTTTATTAACTGCACAACATTCCCCTTGGGTTCTGCATACGGTTTCCATAGCCGGCCCATTGTATTGCATGCGCCGTCCTCAGAGATATTTACATGTACTTAGAATAAGTTTGAGGGTTCTTAGTTAGTATAGGTTAAGATCTTTGTGTGTCTCCATTATTAATTTAGTGTTTCTGCTCTTTTATTTAATGCTAGACTGGGATAAGGTAACTGTAGTCGTTGTCTCCGATGTGTGTACGGTTTGCTCATACCTACACGATTTCGACCGGTCCTGTGGTAGCCTGGGGTGTTTTTTCGGTTGCGTCCTTTGCGAGTGCAGCATTGTGTTGACTGAGGGTTTTGGCCTGTACCAGTTCCACACTTTGCTGGCTCTTTGCTTGTCTTTAGAGGGTCACCAGGATAGAACCAGATACTTGTGATCTGGATCTATCGAGAGAGCACCCTAGTCAATTAACGTAACTTAAAGGATGCAGTCTTAAGGACATCGCTAGGCTACGAGCCTGTCTTGCTCAACCCCAGTTCCTTACGTAGAGTGTCCCAGCTAGACATTATTAACCGAGTAGACACTTTTATTTAATATAAGCTCTTTGATATATACGCATTATTATTCACCGCATTTATTAGTCTAGGTTGTTGTTGAGCCGCACAACCATAGCAGACTGTTTCGTTGATGAGGAAGTACTTCTTTTAGTGTCGAGCATTGCTACCGCTGCGCATTTATAGTATTCTCGTGTCAGTTAACATTATATGTCCTATCTTTTAGTGTATTCGATTTACACATGTGGTGTCCTGCCTCCTGCCTTTATATAGTTCAAGATTAGAACGAGCATCTTATGAGCATCAGACTTTCTTTAGAAGTTTCCAGGTCTATGCTGTAGGACTATACTTCACTTTCTTTCAGATAGAAGTGAAGAGGTTATTGTTGTTTAGAGTAACTGTATTGAAGCATCTTTTTATTGTATTAAATCTTGCAGTGATTTAATTGATCTTTCCATAGATTCCTTTTTATGCATTTTAACGTAACTTGCATCTTGTTTTTTATCAGGCTATACCAGTGTAGGTTAGCCTGAAGTAGAGTACATTTATGCCCAGTTAAGGATACCCCGCTATCGCAGATTAACTCTGGAGGGTATAGGTGTTTTGTTCGCCGGCATATAAGTTCGAGGTCCAAATCATTAAGTGCCCTTGTTTTATTCGTAGTCCCGGTCGTAACAGCTCGTATACTCGTGGTGAGATGACAAACATATCTTCACAAATCATATGACTTATCTAGGTCTGAATAGGTTTGTAAGGTCTCTATAGAAAATGGTAATCTCACTTAGCCCATTACGAGCACGTAGTGAGAGAGAGCATTCATTGTCCTTAATGTGCTTAGAACTTAAGGGTCGAGAGAGGGGATTACATACACATGGACTCTCTAGTTCTTACAATCATCAGTGTTCTCTCTATTCCTATAAACATTCTTTATTTCTCTTAGTCTCTAGTTTTAATGGTTATAACTTAGTATCTATATCTTTATTTACATGGTTCCTTAATCACTAGAAGAAGAATTTATGTCGAGATTGATTCCCGATCCCGACAGGAGTTACAATCAATAGTTAGTATCATAGAGACTTTGCGATCCATTCTGGGGAGATACTCGAAATGGAGATGGTACACATGTTTTGCTACTTGGGTGATACCATCTCTGCCGGCGGTGGTGCTGAGATCGCCACTATTACCAGAATAAGATGCGGCCGGTTCTAAGTTTAGAAAACTTTTGCCACTACTCACCATGAGAAGACTCCCTCACCCCTTGAAGGGAAAGGTGTACGCTTTATGCGTTAGAAGTGCAATGACATATGCTTCAGAAATGTGGCCTGTCGAAGCGGATGATATCAACAGAATTGAACGCAATGAGATGAGAATGGTGAGGTGGATGTATGGTGCCAAACTGCAAGATAGGATATTAAGTGAAGAGCTAAGAAGAAGGTAATGTATCAAGAGTATCAGTGATGAGATGCGTACTAGCAGGCTTGGATGGTTTGGACATGTGGAGAGGATGAATGAGCAATGCTGGGTGAAAAGATGAAAGTCCATGAATGTGGAGGGAGCTGCACCATTGGGCGGACCAAGAAAGACGTGGGATCGGACTTTGCCGTCTGATCTTAAATCAAAGAACCTGACAAGTGAAGTGAAGCAGCTTTTAACAGGCTTGCCCGAATCGCCGCCATTAGGACGTAAGACTGGAACCGTGCTTCGTGTGGAGCACTTGGTCTATAAAATGTTGCATGTATGTATAAGGAGAGAGACTGTTTAGTGCACTACAATCATTACAGAGTGTGCACAATACTATCTACTCTCTTCTTGAACTGCTCTACTGAAGAACTGTTTACAACTTCTGAGGAAAGTTTGTTCCAGGTAGAACAAATCTTATACATGAACAAATTTCCACAAATGCTAGTGCTGAAATTTGTCAATTCTAATTTCCAGTCATGATTGCGTATTGTATTCATATTGAGGCTAAATTTTTTGCTATAATCCACATTGTCCAAGTCATTAAGTATTTTAAAAACTTCAATGAGCTGACCTCGTAGTCTGCGTGTCCCCAACGGAAAGAGTTCAAGAGCTCTCAACCGGTCCTCATAACTCAGTCTTCTAATAGAAGGAATAAGTTTTGTAGCCCTAGCTTGTACTCTTTCCAGTCGCTTTATATCTTTCCTGAGTGCTGGAGACCAGAATTGAACAGCATACTCCAGGAGAGGCCGTATCAGAGCGAGAGAGGGAGCGAGATACACAAACTGCACAAACCTTGCGGTTCCTATTAGGAAGTCCGAACTTAATGCTAACATATAATTTGCTATACAGTGGAAAGTAAGGATAGCAAAGCAGAAGGCTCTCTCACTCACTCCACGTACATTTGGGAGAGTTGGGCACCGTATCCACTCGAACACAACCGCCCATGGTCGAGTGGATGCAGTGCCCGACTCTCCCTAATATACCTAGAGTGAGTGGGTTCGAATCCTGGTCAGGATACCTCTCTCCCAACCTGTCCGGCATATCATCAGATACTTCCGGTTTTTGTTACCCTTTCTAGTCGCCTGCACGTCCTCAATCCTTAGGTTTTATTACCAATTACAGTATCTTGTTCTTCCAATCTTCCTTGGTAGTGAACCGTTTTCTTTGGTTTTCAATTTTTCTCTGGGACTACCATTTTCCTACGTCTTCTTTTTGTTTTTGGGGGGGGGGACTTCTCTCTTTCCCATGACTTTCCAAAATGGTGTTGTCCCCTCTTCCTTGGTCGTCCCCCTTTTACAATTCCTTCTACTGTTTGCATATATATTCCGGTTTTATTGTCTTTTTCCTCTGTCCTTGTTCTGTATTTCGATTTTCTTTCAGTCTGCACTCCTTTTTTCTCTGCTCTTTATGTTCTTTATGTCCAAGTTTTTTGTTTCCTCTGCGCTCTTCATTTTAGACTCCATTTCTTCCTTGTCTATCAAATTTCTTATTTTTCCTCTCTTATTTATTTCTATGTATTTTTCCCCACTGCCCTCTTTTTTCCTGGACTAATTTTCTTCCTTGTGTATCAGTTTTTGTTCCCTCTGTTTTATTTATTTCCTAGTTTCTTTTTCCTCTCTGCCCTCTTTTTCTGGACTCTATTTCTTCCTTGTTATCAAATTTCTGTGTTTGTTTTCCTCTGTTCATTATATTCATATTATTTCTCTTTGCACTCTTTTATTCTGGACTCATTTTTTTCCTTGTTTACAATTTGTTTTTTTCCCTCTGTAATTGTCCATGCTTATATTTATCTGCTTGGGCGTTAGTAGATAGATAGATAGCTCTGTTTTTTCTGGGAGCAATGATCTGTTTTTTGTTTTCTCTCTTTTCTTTATTTCCATGTTTCTTTTTTTTTCTCTGCACTTTTTTTCGGGCCTCCTTTTCTTCCCTGTTTATCATTTGTTTTCCTTCTGTTTTTATTTCCATGTTTTATTTCTTTGCCCTTTGTTCCTAGACTGTTTTATCTGCTATGTCCCTCAATTTTCTTTTTCCCCCTCTGTTCTCTATTTTCATATTTTTCATTTCTCCGTCTGTACTCTTTGTTTTATGCTGCACGCCTTTTCTTCCTCATTATATAATTGTGTTTTCCTCGATTCTTTATTTTCGTGTTTTTTTTATCTCTCCACTTTTTTTCTGGACTTCTTTTATTCCTTGTCTATCCATTTTAATTTTTTAGTTACTTTTTTTGTTACCCTTTTCTTATCCCTAGAACGCGAGCACTTTTTCCGGCAATTTTTTGATGAACAAGCTTTTTCTCATAATATTTTGAAGCTCTTTTCACTGGATTCAGAAAGGATGCTTAATATAGATTATGTTAGGTGGCTGTGTTTTGATACCGCTTAAATTTCGGAGCTGCCAGACTACAATTGCTCGTAAAATAATGACCGAAACAACGTTCGTGTGACACTGCCTTTACTAGAACACACTTCTGGAGATCCTGATGAAACTATACCACGTTCCAAATACACAGGCCAAAACTCTTGAACATTAACCTCTATAACTCACAAACGACTATAATATTCGAGCTAATATGTCTACCATTTGGGAAGGGTTAGCCAGGGAATAGGTGTGGAAACTTACAGCCCATTTGCTCTTGCCTGTTTTTGTGTTACAGAGGTAAGGGGTTACGATTTCTAGCCTACCTATTTGGAACAGGGTATAATCTCAGATATTCTAGGGATCATGATGATAACCAATTGAGGATTTATGACGCTTTTCGGCAGTAAATTTTAGTTATCATTGAATGAATTTGTTTAGATTAGGAAGGGTATATGGAAGTAAGAGAGTACCTTGAGACCATCTGCACCCTATTAATTCCCACAGATCGTTTATGTCTATCTATCTATTTATCTATCTATATACTCAGGCCCAATCCCCACTTTTCCAATTTTTTGTTTCGTTCCTAAGCTGTATAACATCGTCTAGTGATAACCAGAAGAAACTGTCAAACCGAGTCATGAACATGGTTAAAGTCATACGTCCACAGAAAGCTCCATCTCTCCATTGTGTTTGATGTCTCTCTTGTTGTGTTTGTTTGGGTTTATGCCAGTTTGTCTGCTCGATGTATTATTCTCTTTGACTTTGTTCCGGGTATTCTTTGTTCTTTCTTTGTCTGGCACTTAAGGGGAGATGGGCGTATTTATTTGCTTATTGTTCTATCTTATTATTAGTTTTGTAGTTTCCTCCCTAGACCTTCATCAAACTGTAAGAAACACCTAGACCCCCGTGCAAGATCAATTTTTCGGTAGAAAAATGTCCCGGCCGAGGGCCGATTACTTTTAAAATGAAAATAGTCAACTGCTAAATGGCACGAAAGGTCTTAATATTGACAAATAAATGGGGCGTAAAGTCTTAAAATTCGCCAAACTAATGGGCCGAACGTCTTATACTTAAAACACACTGGGATTAAACACGAGGGAGTAGGGGGGCAGAAAAACCGGCCCATCCCCCCTTAAATACACGATAGGGGCATGTGTGTGCTATGTTTATGAGCTCTCTCTCTCTCTCTCTCGTTCTCGCTCTCACTTTCTCTCTATTTATGATTTATCTATCTATCTATATATATATATATATATATATATATATATATATATATATATATATATATATATCTATTGATCTGTCTATCTATCTATCTATCTATCTATCTCTGTATATATGTATCTCACTGCCACTCTCTCTCTCTCTCTCTCGTTCGCTCTCTCACTCTCACTATAGATCTACCGCTCTCCTTATATATCTATCTTACTGCCACTCTCTCTCTCTCTCTCTTTCGTAATGTAACAGGAGTTTGACAGAAAACATTCTAGCCATTATTGGAAAGTATATTATCAAAGAAGAAGTAATAATTCCAGATCACCTTTCTCAGTCCTACTTCTCTTCCTAGAAATGTTTGTACTCAAGTCATCATATCTACAAGCTCTCTTCTTCCATTCACCCAATAGTGCTCTCTCTTATCTTTTTTTTTTCTCTCTCTCTCTTAATCTTTGCTATCCTTTCCTTCCATTTTCCCTTAAGGTTGCTATCTCTACTAGGATTAAATACTGGCCACCTTGCATGGATAGTAAGATATGTGTGGCCAGTGTATCTATGTAAATCTAAGGAAATCTCTCTCTCTCTCTCGCACTCTCTCTCTCTCTCCAATCTTTAACCGTGCAAGGGTGCATTTGGGCAACCAACGCATGCGCAAAAACGATTATTTTCATGCCACTCAGCCCTGGCGGGCAATATCTTGGTTCTCGGACTGCGCCAGGGCAGTCTGAGGCATGCCTCGATGGTGAGTAGACCTACGCCGCTCCAGCTCCAGCTCAGCAAGTTTTCCGGTTGCATTGGTGCAACCGCGATAGGAAGTAATTACCTTTTGTGTTTATGCAATACTTGCATATTTAGGCAGATTGTGAGCCATATATAGTAACTAGGTCTATGATATTTCGACCGTATATGCATGTAAGCCTAATCTAACAGGATCGGCCATATTGGTTTGGGTAGGGTAGGCCTATGCTGGACTAGAGGCTCTGAAACCTGATAGGAAATATTTCCAATTTTGCAAAACTTTCACATTTGATGCTGGCATTTGAATATATTGTGGCTATATATATTTTGTTAATTAAATATGATAGAATAACTTACTTTTGCCTTAAACATGAGAGTATACTAAGGAATGATAGATTAATGTTGTGTAGGAAGGATAATGAAAAATACCAAATGGTTATGGAGATATGGATTTTTAAAGTGGCAGTAGCAAATGTGCAACAGCGATAGATGAATATCTCACTTTTGGAGTGATAGTGATCCAGGGTAAATTCGAATTTCAAAAAAATAGTGACAAACTGCCCCATTGCAGGCTGATGTCGAAAGTGAGTGCACTAGGTATCAATACAGAGGTCACACATTGGATAGAAATTGGCTAAAAGGTAGAAAGCAACGAATGGAAATCAATCGAGTTTCTTCAGGATAGACTAGTCACTTCTGGAGTTCCACAGGGATATATCATTGGCCCACTTCTGTTTTTCATATATGTCAACAACATCGATATTGATCTGTTGAGTGTGATCTCAAAGTTTGCAGATGACAGTAATATTGGAGTGAATGTGAAGGACCCTAAAGAGGCTGAGCAGCTCAGAATGGATCTTATCAGACTGAGTGAATTGTCAGAGACATGGCAGATGTCACAAAACTTGTAAAAGTGCACGGTGATGGTGATATATATTGGCCAAGCAAACCCCAAGTCAGGCTATTCGCTATTACGAATGCCCTTGGAAGTGACTGATTAGCAGTGACCTAAAGTTTTCCAAACAGTGCATTGAAATAGAGAACAAAGCTCAGCAATGCTTAGGCTATATTTAGAGTCAATTTATGTATACAAATATCCTGGTGTATTCTATTCAATTCTGGTCTCCAGCACTAAGGAAAGTTATAGAGTGTCTGACAAGAGTACAAGTTAGGTATGCAATGCTTATTCCATCGATTGGAAGACTGAGCTATGAGGACCGGCTGAAAGCTCTTGATCTATTTTCGTTGGAAACATGCAGACTATGAGGTCAGCTCATTGAAGTTTCTAAAATAGCTAATGAGCTTGACAATGTGGATTATAGCAAAATGCTTAGCCTCAATATATACACAACACGCAACCATTATTTGAGGTTAAAACTGAAAATGTTCAGCACTAATATTTTTATAAACTTTTGCACATAGGCTATAAGATCTGTTCTACTTGGAACAAATTTCCATCAAACTTTGTCAACAGTTCTTCAATAGAGCAGTTCAAGAAGAGAGTAGATAGTAGTTAGCACACTCTGCAATGAGTGTAATGCACTACACAATCTTTCTCTTTCCATTTCGAGTATCTCCCCGGAATATATCTTTGAGATACAAGCTATTCCTTGTAACTCTTTCGTTCCCTTGTCCAATTTCTGTCCCGCTCCTCCTCTTAATCTGTTTTCCTCTTGCCCTGCTTCCCCGGGACCCTGTAATAGCTGTCCTTTCTCCTTCGATTACATTTAATTAATACCTTGTTGTCTTCATCAGCGGGCTGCTTTATTGGGGCGTGTTCGAAGTTCATTATCATTATCATTCAATTCGATCGTTTAATGACGCAAAGACATAACATTAAACACATTATTGATATCTTTGTTGGTGCATGGTCGGTGTTGATCTAAAATAATTTAATTTGCTAGTTTAATTGCACAAAGGCATATATTAAGCACGTTATTGAATCTGTGTTGGTACGTGTTCTGTGTTCATAACATTATCATTCAATTCGATTGTTTAATTACACAAATACATATTAAACATAAAATCGAATCTTTCTTGCTACGTATTCTGTGTTCATATAATGATAATTCAATTCGATAGCTTAATCACACATACTATTGTTTTATATTAAATCCATTATTGATTTGTTTTTGGTACGTGTTCTTTGTTCATGTAATTATAATTAAATTCGAAAGTTTAATTACAAAAAGACATAGATTACTCATATTATTGAATCATTGTTGGTACGCGTTATGTGTTCATCTAGTCATAATTCAATTTGGTCGTTTAGTAACACTAAGACATAATATTAAACACATTATCGAATCTTTGTTGGTAACATGTTCGGTGTTCGTATCATTATAATTCAATTTGATTTTTTAAGTACACAAACATTAAACGCATTAAACACATTATTGAATCTCTGTTGGTGCCTGTTCTGTGTTCATATCATTGTCATTCAATTCAATACTTTAATTAAATCCGTTATTAAATCTTTGTTGAAACGTACTGTATGCTGTGTCCATTTAGTCATAATTCAATTTGATCGTTTAATTGCACAAAGACATATATTAAACACATTGATGACATACTTTTGTATTTGTTGAACACATGATATTTATACATTTGTTGTATTGTATTTAGAGTTTTAGGATACAATTTCCAAGATATTTCAAACAAGATTAAAATAGAGAAATATTCAATCATATACTATAATGAAAGCTCACACTAATATAACTAAACATTGTGTCCATTTATACCTTTCAAAATCTGATTACACATTTTTTTTTTTTTGTTTTTTTTTATCTGATTACACATTCATGTTCTGTTTTCTGGCTATTACTAGATTTTTTCCAGATTAGAAAGGGTATATGGAAGTCAGAGGGTTAACTGAGCTCGTCATTACCCTTATTATTCCTACAGATCCTTTCTAACCTGTATACAATAGCTTAATGAACATAATAAACTGTCAAAATACGTCATAATCTTCAAAGGGTCTCCATGCTATAATTGAGTGACTTAATAAAACATAAATCTATCTATTTACTGCCAGGTACCTTGATCCACGAAGGGATGGACACAAATGAATCGCCTCCATGCACCTCTCTCCTCTGTCAGCCGGGTCCCCTCCTCCCACCCAACACTACTCTCTCTCTCTCTGTTCTCCTTCTTTTTCAATTTCTGGGAGTCTCATTTCCTGAGGACCAAGTTCGGCCCCTCACCTCTCGCTCCTCTCTTTCTCACTTCCACTCTCACACTCTTTCCAGGGACTCTTTCGTACCCTCAGGACCTCACACGCACAGCCATGGACTCACACACTCTACCTCACGCTCACAGTAACGCTAACACATATTACACAGCTACACGCACATGATCACACACGCAAACGAAAGCACACATGCTTACACAGCAACCATTTTCAGATACACACACACAGATACATACGAAGAACACAGAACAACACACACAAGAATAACCACACACACACATACACACACACAATTTCATTAGTTATGTTTTTCTGTCTCTCATGTTCAGTTCACATTTCTTATTCATATCAAGTATATTTCACAGATACACGTGAACTAATATTTTCTAAAATCTTTTCAAGCACTCTCACTCTTGCAATCATCCATATTTTTCAGTAACCGAATAACACTGCAGCATTTCAACTTTCCCATGCAGTACTACACCTTTTAATGCAGTCTTTCACCTTCCCCATGCAGTATTACACCTTTATCATGCAGTATTACACCTTTCCCATGCAATATTACACCTTTATCATGCAGTATTACACCTTTATCATGCAGTATTACACCTTTTCCTGCAGTATTACACCTTTTCCTGCAGTATTACACCTTTATCATGCAGTATTACACCTTTATCATGCAGTATTACACCTTTCCCATGCAGTATTACACCTTTATAATGCAGTATTACACCTTTCTCATGCAGTATTACACCTTTCCCATGCAATATTACACCTTTATCATGCAGTATTACACCTTTATCATGCAGTATTACACCTTTCCCTGCAGTATTACATCTTTATCATGCAGTATTACGCCTTTATCATGCAGTATTACACCTTTATCATGCAGTATTACACCTTTCCCATGCAGTATTACAGCTTTCCCATGCAGTATTAGACCTTTATCATGCAGTATTACACCTTTATCACGCAGTATTACACCTTTATCACGCAGTATTACACCTTTCCCATGCAGTATTACACCTTTATCATGCAGTATTACACCTTTATCATGCAGTATTACACCTTTATAATGCAGTATTACACATTTTTCATGCAGTATTACACCTTTCTCATGCAGTATTATACATTTATCATGCAGTATTACACCTTTATCATGCAGTATTACACCTTTCTCATGCAGTATTACACCTTTATCATGCAGTATTACACCTTTCTCATGCAGTATTACACCTTTATCATGCAGTATTACACCTTTCCCATGCAGTATTACACCTTTTGCATGCAGTATTACACCTTTCCCATGCAGTATTACACCTTTATCATGCAGTATTACAGCTTTTCCATGCAGTATTAGACCTTTATCATGCAGTATTACACCTTTATCACGCAGTATTACACCTTTATCACGCAGTATTACACCTTTCCCATGCAGTATTACACCTTTATCATGCAGTATTACACCTTTCCCATGCAGTATTACACCTTTATCATGCAGTATTACACCTTTATCATGCAGTATTACAAATTTTTCATGCAGTATTACACCTTTCTCATGCAGTATTATACATTTCTCATGCAGTATTACACCTTTATCATGCAGTATTACACCTTTCCCATGCAATATTACACCTTTCTCATGCAGTATTACACCTTTCCATGCAGTATTACACCTTTATCATGCAGTATTACACCTTTCCCATGCAGTATTACACCTTTCTCATGCAGTATTACACCATTCCCATGCACACAATCGTAAATACTTCAACTTTTTCAAACTTACCCTTTCATACACTCAAGCACTTTCGTATTACCTGATGTAATTGCACTTGTTTAATATATATATATATATATATACAGGGTGTCCCAGGAGGAAAGGGCATAACTTTGGGAAATGATAAAACAAAATATTCTAAGCCAAAATGTTCTATGAAAAATATTCCAAATCTCAACCATTAAAGAGATATTGCATGTTGAGAATGACATCTTCTTAAGTATTTCCCCATAAGGGTGGCCTAGCTGTCATAGTATCTACCACACCTCCATCTAACTGCAGTTATTTTACCACGTTATTATAAAGATATTATAATTATGTAAGTTGCAAAATGATTATAGATATAATAGCGCACTTTGGACCAGTTGGAAACTATCTGACATGGAAGAGTCCATTACAGTGAGGCGGGGGAGGACACTATATAAAACCTTCAATATCTTTTTAACAGTTAAGATTTGGACTTTTTGGTATAGAACATTTTAGGCTTAGAATACCTTGTTTTATAATTTCCCAAAGTTATGCCCTTTCCTCCTGGGACACCATATATATATATATATAATATGTAATATGTAATATGTAAACTAAATATAAGTGACTTTGTGAAATTGGTGTCAAATAAGTGTGTTGAATTGTATTAGTGTGTGAAACCGTTTGTACATAGAATATATATTATATATATATATATATATATATATAATATATATATATATATATAATATATATATATATATATATATATTATATATATATATATATTATATATATATATATATATATATATATATATATATATATATATATATATATAATTCTATGTACAAACGGTTTCACACACTAATACAATTCAACGCACTTATTTGACACCAATTTCACAAAGTCACTTATATTTACTTTACAAATTGTATGCATGTCAACTCTCTCATCCATTCACAAGCACGCAGACACAAATTTCACACACCCATTCAACCACTTCATTGCAATTGTGATTAGATATGTATATTCACAATTTATGATTCCCTCACTGGCATTTTTTTTCTTTCTCTCTTGCTCTGGCTTGTATCCATTCGGCACCATTCAGCTAACTGTATTAAGACGTTTATCCCCATCCAGGTGTTGATTTCTTCCTGGCGAGCGACAGCGAGCCAGTATTGTATGGAGAAATCCGGCTTCGCCGGAGACATTTTTCTTTCAGGAAATGTACAAATTTAGCTTGCTGTCAAAACAAAAATATACATATGCTGGCTTGCTACCGCTTGCCGGGAAAATATTGACACCTGGATTGGGGTAAACGTCTTAAAACAGTAGGCTGAATAGAGCCGAATGTATACAAGCCAAAGAGAGAAAGAGAGAACAAAAAGCGAGGTGGGCTCCCCTAACAAACATCTCTCATCACATTAATTAATATAATTATATAAAACGTATTCATATACTTCGAACTTTAAATATTACTTATACTCACATACTGTGATACATGTGTCTTCACAATTTTATACAAATATCACACTTGAAAACGAAAATTGTTAAATAATATAATATATGTGATTCATAATCAAAATATATATTGAATTATAGTATATAATTATACATAACAATAGGATAATAAACTTCTCAATTAGTTCGTAAAATGTATATCGTTATATTAACCACCAAATCATAATTTTGAATTGAAAAAAACAAAAAACGGTACACGAAATTTCACAACATAAAGTGGCTACTCTGTATTCAACCTCACCCTCTCCGCCATTATCTCTCTCTCTCTCTCTCTCTCTCTCTTGAAATGCCATTGAGTGCTGTACTGTTTAATCGTTTATATATCGACTTTTTATTTATTTGCTTTTACAAATGAATAACCTCCCAACATGTATTTATATATATTTGTTTTGACATTGACTAGGGATGTGAGATACAAGCAGCCTCTTAAGAATAATTATAACTGTTGTTGGTTGTTTTCCTTTGCACTCTCTTGCTCTTGCTCTCTCTCTCTAATATATATAATATATATATATATATAATTCTCACACCCACCCACCCACACTCATGTACTGTATATCACTTACTCTCATGGTTAATTTATGATAATTTGTATTTTGCACCTGCATCATTATTGTATTTATTTATTTGTTTGTAAACTGAGCATACCATCTTCATATCTGTACATCTCATGTTCATCCACTAAATTGTAAAATGTGTATTTTCAGCACATGAGGCTGCCATTCTTTAATAAACCGTTTATTATTATTATTTTTATTATTACACACACACACATACACACGGTATTAGAAGATCACCTATTGGGAATTATTTATATTTCAGTAACATGTATATACTACTATGGTTATTATAGCTACTTTAACCCCTTATTAGCGACTTAAGTCCGTATCGAAAAATCTGGACTATGTGGCGGGGCCCGACTTAAGTCTGTGTGCAATTTTGGCGCAATATTGGCTCTGAGAGAGAGACGAGTGATGGGAGGAGCATAGGTTGCCTCATGACCGCTCGCCACGGCTGCCGTGGGCCTACTGACATCTACTCCACACACATCCACCCTCCCTCCCTCGCTACACATGTAATTATGTAAGGAAATGACCGCATTTTAGCGATTTTGCACTTCGGTTGCACGATCGTTGCAAGACGACCAATGATCGTAGAAGGATGGTTCAGGTGTCATTGGAAAGCTCAATTAACGCCCTTTCAGGGATACATAATTGTATTACGCTCTGGCTCTTGTTTATGCATGAAAAAGAGCACGGAAACAAGGCCATTTATGGTAAAAAAAAAAACTGCCGGGCGCGTAGTGGGAAAAAACTGACGGGCCCGCTCGTAAGGTGTTAAGTACAGTATAGGCAAAACAAAAAATACAAATCATCCTTTGTTAGGTAAATTTAGTTTGTGTGTATTTCTTTTCACACATCCGGCGATTTACTCAGAGGCTAGTTTGTTCCTGCATTTGTTTTATCTTTCTCTCCTGTTTTCCCTTTCTCTGGCTTGTATCTATTCTGCCCCATTCAGCCAACTGTTTGAAGATGTTTATCCCCATTCAGGTGTCAATTTCTTCCTGGCGAGCGAAATAGCAAGCCCTCCTTGTATGGAGAAATTCGTCTTCGCCGGAGATATTTTTCTATCGAAAAATGTACAAATTTAGCTTGCTGTAAAAACAAAGTATATACTGTATATGCTGGCTTGATACCGCTGGCCAGGAAAATATTGACACCTGGATGGGGGTAAACATCTTAAAACAATAGGCAGAATGGGGCCGAATGAATACAACCCAGAGAAAGAGAGAACAAAAAAACGAGGTGGGCCCCCTTAATACTATCGGGTCCGACATCTTCGGGGATAATATGATATTTTGTTTAGTTATGGATGAGGGTTTTCCTTCCTTTTCCAATTTTTCAGCAATGCATTTTAGTTTTGGCACCCCTAAAGTGAGGTCGGTCCCCAGGGTATTAGTGAGCTGGGCCTATAATTAGGCCTTGTAATTGGGGTTGGGTGTGAGAGGGATCTGCCTTGTGTTGGCCAATCGGCGTTTTGCAGACTCCCATTTTCTTATGTTCTTATGTTCTTAGACTAACACAAACGTCATCGCTGACTTCCTTCAAACTAAAAAATGCCCACCCAGATCCCCTTCAAGCTAAATGTGTACACTCGGTCAAAGAAGTATCTGCACCCCTACGCTGATCATCTGGTGTGTACAGCTTGGTAGGGTTGGCACCTCTGCCTGCAACTATATCCATGGGTCAGAGAGGATCGTCTCTGACACGTGGATAAAGTTGCAGGCAGAGATGCCAACCCTACCGAGCTGTACACACCAGATGCTCAGCGTAGGGGTGCAGATACTTCTTTGACCGAGTGTACATATATGTTTTATACATATAGGCCCCGGCCTTCTTATTGCTCGTCCTGTATATACAGGTATACTGTATATATATATAATATCGGTATACAGTATACTGTATATATCGGTATATATATATATATATATATATATATATATGTGGTAAACTATCAATGGAAGTTAAATATTACTAAGCTATAATGAATCAAATAAAATCAATCTAAATGAATACTCTATATCTAAATTGAATTCAATCTGAAACAAGCTAATTTATATCCAAAGGTCTCACATAATAAATGTATATAATTATAGGGTAAGGTTATAAGGGTTAATATTAGCCAGGAATTAACTCACCAATAGTTCCACGTGGCAATGAGGCAAGGGAGAACGTTTTACCCAATATGGCGGTGGACAATGGGGAACGAGACTTCGGTCCCAAGACACGAGTCAAGTTAAAGAAAGAATAAATGATTACATGGGAATGGACATGAATAATATGCTTATCTATCAGTCAGTCATGATGTCGATGAGAGCGTCGTGATGGTGTAGTTGTGTGTATTGCTGTATGTGTATTGTGATTAGAGGCACAAAAGCACGATCAACTGAGGGCGGAAAATTAGATGTTAACTGGTTGGTGTTCGTGAAGGCTCTGGCGTACCTCAAAAGCACACCTTGCTGCCTTGGCAAACCGCCAGGAGCCCAAATTATCGTACCGCATTTAGGTTGCTCTATACGATAAATTATATTAATATATACGATAAATTCATATATACTACATAAGACCATGGCAATATTGCTTAATAGCATATTAGGCCTTTTATAACTTAACTTATTTACAATCTTATAATATTCGATCTACTCGTCCTACGTCGTGCTGTAGGAGAGATCGTGACGTCACAGAGACATACAAGATCACAAAAGAGTCATATTCTATCGTATTTATACGATACACTCCCCCCACAAAAAAGACCTGAACCCCACCTTAAACCTAAAGTTGCCCAGAGGCTATCTTCTGACGCCACAAGTCGACAGCGCCAGCAGCAGCGCGTCTGGGACGCGTCCCGGTCCGAGAATGATCACCATCAGTATGAGGTGAGTCGTTCCTTCGAGAATCCTCGGACCCAGCAATAACAGGTGGAGCCTTAGATTGCAATGCGGAATCTAGCTCCAAAGCATACAAACGTGCGATAGGACGAACAGTAGTTCCAGTGGCTGTCTTTAATAGCGCCACCCGCTCTACAGAGTCTGCCCCCTTGTATACCTCCAATATGCGGCCTAATTTCCAGTATAAACGAGGACTATCTTCTTTAATTAAAACAACGTCACCAACTCTAGGGGCCATTGGTCTACCAGAGGGAGTAACACTCCTTTCCCTCAATGCTAGCAGATATTCACTAATCCACCGTTTCCTAAAATCCTCGATTATCCTGGATATATACTGGTATCTCCTAGACACCGCTACCGCAGAGTACAACGAGGGATCCTCTAACTCTACTATGGACTGAAAATCAGATGGAAACGCAGTCAATGGTTTTCCATATAGCAAGTGAGCTGGCGTTAATGGTAGTGGTTCTTGCAGGTCGGTGTACACATATGTAAGCGGGCGATCATTCACGACTGCCTCTATCTCTGTGAGGACTGTCGTCAACTCACTCTTCTTTAATAGAGCACGTCCTACAACCGCTCTTAGTCCTGACTTTACTATGCCGACACATCGTTCCCACATTCCACCAAACCAAGGTGCCTTAACTGGAATGAACCTCCATTCGCACTTCTTCTCTCCCAAAAAAGTGATGATAGTAGGATCACTACTCATATCCTTTAGATATTTTGATGCTTGGACATAAGTGGGAGCATTGTCGCTAAGAATGAGTTGAGGGAATGAACGACGGGCACAAAACCGTCTGAACGCCAGCATAAATTCTTCGCTAGACATATTATCACATAGTTCTAGGTGTACCGCTCGAGACGTCGCACAGGTAAACAATAATATATAAACCTTCTCATGCTCCCTCGTCTTCAATGCCCCTGTGTAATCTAATCCTACCGCTTGGAAAGGTTCTACGTGCATTACACGGCATTCAGGTAGAGGTGGAGCTGGTCCAGTTGCATATGGTTTACCCTTTAGTCTCTGGCATATTACACACTTTCTCACTACGCGTCGAGCTACTTGTCGAACTCTGGGTATCCACCATGTGAGACGTAAATTTGATATAATATGACATACCCCGTAGTGTTTTACTTCCCTATGTGCACGTATGATCAATAGATCAGTAACGTGATGTCTTGTTGGCATAAGTATAGGTCGGTTTGTGCCGTCTGGTACACCCGACCACTTCAGGCGACCCTCACACCTGATGAGGCCATTGTCTAGGTGCAACCTTAGTTGACGCACTATATTAGGCATTAATGTCTTATTCGAGCTTTTCAAGGATTCTAATTCATTGGAAAAGGTTTCTACTTGAACCCATTTGATCAAAGTTACTTCAGCTGCTTTAAATTCACGAGCATCAATGTTGTGACCCCTGTTGCAGAGTTGGCCCGTTACTTTAAGCTTGAGATTGGATACATATCGCAACACCCAAGCTACAACTCTGACTAGTTTATTATAGTCACCGAATCTAGCCCACTTCATGATAGGACCCGGTGGCTCATTTGGTTGGGCTGTAACTGCCACTGTTTCCAGTGGCAGAAGTCCCTCACCAACAGCATGCCATATCGTCCATTCACTTTCATGGAGCAGCCACTTTGGACCATGCCACCACAATTCGGACTTCATTAACTGGCTAGCCGTTATACCCCTAGTTATGAGATCACTAGGGTTTTCCTTTGTATTTACATAATGATAAGCAACGTCTGGCAAAAGGGCTCTAATCTCATCTACCCTATTCCGCACATAAACTGGCAGAGACTTCTTGCTATGTATCCAGTTGAGTGCGACCTGACTATCGCACCATACGTGAACGATTTCAATATTTAATTCGCTCTCGTATGCTGCGCGTACATGTTGCACCAGACGTGCTAATAGCAGCATGGCAGTCAATTCCATTTTAGGGATAGTTACCTTTTTAACCGGGGCTACTTTGGCCCGGGCTGTAACTAAATGTGCCCCAAATGAAGTAACAACATATATGGCTACCCCGTATGCCGTGGCGCTAGCATCGCAAAACGTGTGTAACGTAACGTCACCGAACGCCGCCACTTTACGAGGTATAGGTTTAGTACATAGGATGGCATATTCATTCAACAACAATGTCCCTCGGTCATTCAGGTCCTCGGGCAAACTGTCATCCCATCCTATTTTACGTCTCCAAACTTCCTGCATTAGAATCCTAGCTCTTATGGTAACAGGTAATGCTAGACCCAAAGGATCAAAAAATTGCGCAACTTTGCTCAACAGACTTCTTTTTGTGTGCGCTCCTGTCTGCTGAGCAAAAGACCTTGTTTGAAAAGTTAGTATGTCATGTTTAGGTTGCCAGATCATCCCCAAATTTCTGGACTTTTCCTGGTTAAGAGATGCCGTACCATCCACCTGTATTAAACTCTGAAGATCTTCACTATTAGTAACCCACTCGCGGAGAAATAGATGTGCATCCGCAAACAATCTGCGTGCTTGCCAGTATGCATACAACAAATCATCTTGACTATCGCTAGTACCCTGCAAATTGTCAATGTATAATCCGCGAGATAGTTTACTTGTGTCCTCATGAGTGTCAGCTAGATGTTTTCTGATTGTGGCATTTAACAAAAACTGCGAGCAAGTGGCCCCAAAGAGTACAACCCGAAAACGGTATATTATGATGGGACTTTCAGAGTCGCTAATGTCGCCGAACCAAAGAAAGCGGGTAACATCTCTATCTTCCTCCTTTAGCTTGACCATCAAGAATGCTTTCTCGATGTCACTGGTATAGGCGTACTTTCCCAGCCTAAACCGCAATAGATGTTGGGACAGGTCCGACACCATGGACGGACCTGTCAACAAGCAGTCATTCAGACTGGGTTGTTGACCTTGGTGGGCAGAACAGTCATACACCACCCGTATTGGTGTGGTGACGCTGTCTTTCTTTACCCCATGATGGGCCAGATAGTGAACCCTACCCCTCTTACACGGTTCCTTGACATCGACTCTCTCAATAAAACCCCTATCCTCATAACTCCGAAATACATCGTCATACGCCTGGCGCGTGCTCGGTTCGTTAGACAATTTCCGCTGCAATGCGCGCAAGCGACCTAATGCCAAACCATAGTTGGTAGGCAGGCTTATCTCACTGTTCTTCCAAGGTAAACTAACTTTATATTGCTTGTCTGAGGCACAGTAGCACACAGACTCGTTAAACCTTTGTAGCGCAACTTCCGAGTCATAATCAGTCTCCATAGGTTTAATGCCTATGTGATCCAATCTCCACAGTCGTTCCAGGTCGAACTCGGCAGCCATCTTAGGGTCACTAGGTTGGGAATCCTCCCTTCCCAACTCCTCTGCCGCGGTTACATTGACTCTATATATCGAGACCGTGTCGACCAGGACCTTTGACTGTGTAGTATGCACCTTTCCGCTCATGCAGTATCCAAATTTAGTGGGGATTAAAATTACACCACACATCTTTTTAAATCCAGGGTATACTACTTCATAATAATGATCCACACCAAGTAGAACATGCACCTCACTCTGATTTCCCATGGGATCTGACAAGTTAACCCCTTTGCTACGTAATGCGTGTTCCACCTTCTTCACACCCACAGATACATATTCTGGTATGGTGTCTACTACGATACAAGTCATAAAGTACCGGTTTTTACGATAGAAATATGAAATCTCTGCTATCTCGTAGTCTTGTTTATCAGTAACCCCTGTGAAGCCCTGTAATCGAAGAGTCTCAGCCCCTACGATTCGGTGCTTCAGTCCCACTAGTACGGACCTCTTTATAAAGGAACATTGAGACCCTTGATCTAGAAGTACCCGACAAACTTTGTTACTGTCATTACCTTCCATGGGAATCTGTATTGTGGGCAATATAGTGGTGTCTTGCGTGCTACCTAGTGCCACAGTTGTAGTACCCTCATTTTTGACGTCTTTGACTTTATCTGCTGTAGGACACAACTTATCAAAGTGATGTCCTTTGCAGTGGCGACAGGGCCTTAAGTATGTAGCAGTACATTGTCCCTGCTTACCATGTTCTTTACTTAGACAACCTACACATAGCTTCAATCTTTTCGCCTGTGCTAGTTTTGTCTCATTTGTTGGGTATTTTACGCAGAAACTCCATTTATGTTTGTTGTTACATAGCTTACATAGAATCTGAGCAGGTTTCTTATACACACCCTCTTTCTTTACTTTAGTCCCCACTGTCATGCTTACTGTTCCCCTCTTCTCCACATTCTCACTCCCTCCCGACTCATACATTCTCCCTTTGTTCAACTGTAGATTATTGATCTCCTTACTGAACTGAGTTTTGAATTCCCCCAGCTCAAATGATCTTACCTTATCAAGTATTGCCATAGGAAGCTTCTGACGCAAGATAATGACTATCATTTCCTGCGTGGTAAGCCCTAGGGTATCTAGCGATCGAGTATGGCACTCCATATTTGCCCTGAAGTTTGTCAACTCATCAACCTTATACTGTGGTTCTGCGAGCCCCAACAAGGCAACGACATGGGCCATCTTCAACTGCTCTCTATCCCCGTATGTGGACTCTAATAAGTGTACCGCTTCAAGAAAACTACCACCTACTGCAAAACCCTCTATTAAATGTAAGGCCTCTCCTTCCATTTGTCCCTTCAGATAGTGAAACTTGCGGACATTATCCAAAGAGGATTCATGAACCGTAGATCGAAATACGTCCCAGAAAGCTAACCACTCGGTCAACTTGCCCCCAAATGTAGGAAGATTGAGCTTTGGGAGGTGTACAGTATGTTTTGGGTCAGCCCTTCTACGGGCCTCATTATCGCCTCCCTTCTTACTTGCGACAGCACGCTGTAATAGGTACTTCGCTCTAAAGACAGGTTCGTCATAGAGGGCGCGATTATCACACTCTGCAACAATCTCTTCCTCCTCTGTCATGGCAGCCACAATCACCTCACTCAGAGCCGTAATACGACCGTGGGTAACCTGGACGTTTTCTAATCTAGCCTCCAATTCCTCTAGTTCAGCAGTAGTGATGAAAGTGTTGACGTCCACTATTAGCCTATTCATTACTCCCCGAAGTCCCGCCCTTTGATTTTTAGGGGCTTTGTTCAGCACCCCACTAGACGGTGTCTCTTTACCGTTTTTATCCATTTTGCTTGCGAGCCTATAGGCTATGTATCTAAATATCACGTTACAAAAACAACGGCCAAATAATAGGCTACTTAAGAGACGCCAACCGGCGGACTTCTATGTTATGGAGAAAAAATAGTACACTATATAGCAATACCTACTAATGGATCATATTGAACAAGAAAAAATGTTAGGTCAGGTCATATGTCACAGGAAGTCTGAAACTGAAAAGAACATTACTGGGGAAAGACGATGGGTGGGAAGCAGGACTTAGGCAGGCGCAATGACACAACCCCGGCGTCCCTCTCTAGCCAACGCTTCGTTAGCCCTACAATTTTGTTATATAGGACTTGATTGGTGTCTAAGTCGAGGTGGACACCATCCTGGTCGAGGTCTCGGATGCTGAGTGTGATGGAAACAAAGCGGTGCTTCGTTTCTATTAACCGACACCTCAGGGCGCGGTTAACAGAATTTTTTATAGCCTGAAATTCCGCAGCTGAGAACCCTCGGACTTTCGTCCGGCTCTCAATTGCCACGATCTTGCAGCTTCCTCCGGACTCACGCTCCAGATCCAGCGCCACCTCTTTAATTGCGTCAGCTAACTCGCGGGGCACTGTACCGGGGCGTATATCATTGCCGCCTATAAACAAAATGATCATATGTGGCCTAAACCGTACCACTTGCCCCCACTGGGGGGAGGGTTTCAGGGTGTCAACGGTTGCTCCCGGTACCCCGAAGTAGGTCAGCCGGAGAGTTCTTTCCCCCTCTGACGCCCGATACGACTCAGTACCTCCGTCAGCTGCCCTTAGCCTAGTGGCATAAGAATGTCCCACTATGGCTATTCGCTGAGGTACCGGCGCCTGAGGTACAGGAAGATAGCCAAGCCCTACCCCTCCGGGGTCCTTGCTCCTGCATCCCTGGGCTAATCCCTTGCTCATTGCCTAAGATCCCTTACTGGTAGCTAGTTCCCGGGTCTGGGCACCAATGTGGTAAACTATCAATGGAAGTTAAATATTACTAAGCTATAATGAATCAAATAAAATCAATCTAAATGAATACTCTATATCTAAATTGAATTCAATCTGAAACAAGCTAATTTATATCCAAAGGTCTCACATAATAAATGTATATAATTATAGGGTAAGGTTATAAGGGTTAATATTAGCCAGGAATTAACTCACCAATAGTTCCACGTGGCAATGAGGCAAGGGAGAACGTTTTACCCAATATGGCGGTGGACAATGGGGAACGAGACTTCGGTCCCAAGACACGAGTCAAGTTAAAGAAAGAATAAATGATTACATGGGAATGGACATGAATAATATGCTTATCTATCAGTCAGTCATGATGTCGATGAGAGCGTCGTGATGGTGTAGTTGTGTGTATTGCTGTATGTGTATTGTGATTAGAGGCACAAAAGCACGATCAACTGAGGGCGGAAAATTAGATGTTAACTGGTTGGTGTTCGTGAAGGCTCTGGCGTACCTCAAAAGCACACCTTGCTGCCTTGGCAAACCGCCAGGAGCCCAAATTATCGTACCGCATTTAGGTTGCTCTATACGATAAATTATATTAATATATACGATAAATTTATATATACTACATGAGACCATGGCAATATTGCTTAATAGCATATTAGGCCTTTTATAACTTAACTTATTTACAATCTTATAATATTCGATCTACTCGTCCTACGTCTTGCTGTAGGAGAGATCGTGACGTCACAGAGACATACAAGATCACAAAAGAGTCATATTCTATCGTATTTATACAATAATATATATATATATATATATATATATATATATATATATATAATTATATATACAGTAATAATAATAATAATAATAATAATAATAATAATAATAATAATAATAATGATAATAATAAACAAATTACACAAAGTCTATCACTAAACGGAATAATACAGTCAGAATAGTTAAGAGCAGCCAGTATCTCCGGCCAGTTCTCACACACTCACGGCTTTCATATCTCATAATCTTGGCCACAATAATTTCTCACACTCACAACACTGTAACACACATTATCTGGCATGCATTTGCTCTTTCTCTTTCTCACTCTCACTCTTCGCACACACACACACTCTCTCTCTCTCTTAAACAACAAACTATTTTCCTTGGTACACACTGTTCTTGAAAAGAGACTGCTTTTCATTTATTAATTAATTCTTCTAGGTATATAAATTTGTATTCCTGTGTGTTATTTTGTTAATTTGTTTTTTATTTCCAGGATCAAGCAACCATGCCGAGACTAAGATGTTCTCTGACTTATTAATCTCAATTAATTAACTTTCATAACTTCAAAACTCGGAAACTGACCATGTTTAAGAGGAGACAGACCATTTTTCTGGACCCCTTCTCCATAATGTTTAGCCCCACTAGTTTTGACATTTTAAGACGTTGGTTCCATTAGTTTGGAGATTTTATGACCTTTCACCCCATTTATTTGTCAATATTAGGAACCTTCGTGCCATTTAGGTGTCAATTTTTTCCTGGCGAGCGATAGCGAGCCTGTAATTTAAGGAGGAAGGGGCCTTTGGTCAGGGCATTTTTCTACCGAAAAATGTACAAATCTATCTTGATACACCCAATGGGTGTTTTTCTAAGTTTGATGGAGGTCTAAGGAGGAAACTAAATATATATACTGTATATGAATACATTAATTAATAGACCAAACAAACAGCCAGTCCCTTAACTACAAGGAGTCCACCCATCTCCTTTACCCACACCCTATGTAGACGGCACACCCTATTTCCCTCCAGCCTCCCACTTCATAGTTTCTTGATCCCTTTCCCCTCTCTTGATCATGTTTCATCCCTTCCTACACTCTGTTTCACCCATTTATCATTTATGGTCTCTCTCTCTCTCTCTCTGTTTACCAAGGGAGGTGGTAGACAGTAATTCTAATGGTACGTTTAAGAAAAGACGGGACGATCATCTAATGAAGATTGGATTACTATGAATTAATCAATAGGGATGTGTAATCTCCTTTTCAAACTAATTTCTTCCTATACTATATACACATTTTCCTGACCAATAAGGTTACACTTCATCCTATTTTCCGGTACGGCTTTTGGAGGGAGGGGGGAAGAGCCTTCTATTTTACTGTCGTATTCTTCCACTATAAACTGTCCCTGTCTAGTAGTATTAAGGCCGGACCACCTAGTTGGACCTCAACCCACCCACCCGCACCCACGCACCCAACCCACCCACCCACCCACCCGCCACCACCCACACACACCCACCCACCCCACCCCACCACCCACCCCACCCACGCCACCCACGCACCCACCCACGCACCCACTTACACGCGCCCACCCACGCACCCACCCACCCACACACACACACACACACCCAACACTCACACACACCCACACACCCACACACACACCACAACACCCACCAACACACCCACCACCCAACCACCCACACACCACCACCCACACACCACACCCACCCACCCACCAAAACACACACACACACACACACACACACACACACACACACACACACACACACACACACACACACACACTTTTCTCCACTATCACACAAATATATACCCACCTCACACACGCAAAGCCAAAAAGTTAATTAAGCAAAGTAAAAAGACCTTAGAGTTACATATTGCGAATCAAAGTAAAACAAACCCGAAAGAATTCTATAGTTATATCAGAAAGAAAAAAGTAGTTACTTCAACTGTTGGACCGTTAGTCGATGAAAAAGGAGAATACACCAAAGACGAAGTACAAATGAGTAATGCCCTCAATACCTTCTTTGCATCAGTTTTTACAACAGAAGACCTCAGTGATATCCCTACACCATCGCCGATTCAGATTGATAATTCAGATGTTCTAAGCAATATCACTGTTACAGAGAGAGAAGTATTGAATTGTTTAGATAAACTCAAGGTAAATAAAACGCCAGGACCTGATACAATCTCGCCTAGAGTTCTAAAGGAAGCTAAGAATGAGCTCTCCAAACCACTGACATTACTATTCAATAAATCCTTGCAGTCTGGAACTATGCCTGATCAGTGGAAGCTAGCCAACGTAACACCGATATTCAAAAAAGGCAGCAAATCCCTACCCAGTAACTATCGTCCAATTAGCTTAACCTCAGTTGTATGTAAAATGCTAGAAACGGTCATACGAGACAGACTCGTAAATCACTTAGAGGAAAATAACATACTTAAAGATACTCAACACGGCTTTCGTAAAAAACGTTCCTGTTTAACAAACCTCTAGGACTTCTTCCACGATATCCTCAACCTCTACGATGAGAGTAAAGCTGTAGATATTACATACCTTGATTTTCAAAAGGCCTTTGACAAAGTTCCCCACAAACGTTTACTGCTAAAACTAAAAGCGCATGGAATACAAGACGGTGTGTTGAAATGGATAGAAAATTGGCTCAGCAACAGAAAGCAAAGGGTAGTCATAAATGGTAAGGCATCTAAATGGACCAATGTAAGTAGCGGGGTACCCCAGGGATCGGTACTAGGACCAATTCTCTTTCTAATTTACATCAACGACATAGATGAGGGTCTCACCTGCACAATCTCAAAATTTGCTGACGATACAAAAATTGCAAATAGCGTACTCTCAAAAGAACAAGTTGACGATATGCAACACAATCTAGATAAATTGTCATGTTGGGCCCAAATTTGGCAAATGAGTTTCAATGCGGATAAATGTAAAGTACTACATGTCGGATACCTAAATGAGAAAGCAAACTATTCGATGAATGGCACTCAGCTTAAGAATGTAAACAGAGAAACTGATCTGGGAGTAACAATATCGAGTAACCTAAAACCGAGCCAACAATGTTCAGAAGTTGTTAAGAAGGCAAACAAAATAATTGGCTTTATAGGCAGGTCATTTGAGCATAAATCCAAAGAAGTTATCCTAACCCTTTAAAATTCCTTAGTCCGCCCTCTTCTGGAATACTGCGTTCAATCCTGGTGCCCTTATTACCAAAAAGATATAAACAAGCTAGAACGAGTTCAACGTAGAGTTACCAAAATGATACCTAGCCTAAAGAACAAACCATATGAAGAGCGTCTTAGAGAATTAAATCTATTTCCTTTAACCCAGCGCAGATTAGGAGGCGACTTAATTCAAGTGTTCAAAATCATCAAAGGCATCGACAATATGAACTGTAGTAAGTACTTCACTATCGACCAATCTAATTACACGCGGGGAAACGGTTGCAAAATTATTGGTAAATCTTTTAACTCGCACGAATCTAAGAATTTCTTCTTCAATCGAGTTGTCAACTTGTGGAATGGGCTTCCCCGAGACGTTATAGACTGCAGCACCGTTGATTCATTTAAAGTCCGCCTAGACAAATATCTCGCATCAAACCCGCGACTGACTGCGTTTGTAAATGAATAACTTTATCCTCCCCTCAGTTACTAACCAATATGTTCCATACTAACTTCCTTGTTCTGCCACGTTAGTGGCAGGGCAGTAGTTCCCTTTCCAATGTTCCCTTACCCACTCTAAACCACTGTTTGGACACTTGATCCTCAGTGTTTTGGAGGACAAGCAGCCTAGAAGGGTCACTAGACCTGTTGTTGCTTGATTTCCTTTTTACTCCTTTGTACTCCTTTGTAACTCTGTGTAACTCTCTCTCTCCTCCACTCCCCTCTCTCTCTCTCTCTCCTCCATCCCCACTCTTTCTCTCTCTCCCCGCCACTCCTCTGTCTTTTTATCTTATCTCGTCTGCCTATCTATCTATGTCCGTCTATTGCTATCTATAGCTATCAATAGGTGTCCTTCTTCAAAAAGGATGCCTACTTCACGGTGCTTGCGGCTCGTATAGTTTAGGCAATACGAGCTTACCTGACGGAAATGCAACAAACTATGTTTTGCATCCAACACACAGGCCGTAAGAATAAACTTGGAAAGGCCACACAACTCATAGATGCACTAACATGCAGGGTACATACTCCTGAGGAGTTTGTAAGTGCCAACCTTTGAAATTTTACTCCTTTTTTAACCACAAGGAATGCAGATGCCAAATCCTGGATTAATCCCCCTTCCTCACCACATCCTGATGCACTGTAAACTCTGACCACCCAAAACAATGTTTTCACGCCAAAAGACGGTTTCTATGAAGTGAACAATGGTACATGTCCACAAAAGAAGACTATTTTCCCTGTAACAACCATCAATTAATTTCAGATTTTAGCCAAAGAATCCTTTTGAAATTAAACTGTTCGGAACTCCATAGTCCGAGGCCAATTGCCAAATTTCTGTGGAAGGGCCCCTAACAAAATAAAATGCGTCCGCATCCCAGGAGCAGACCTTGACAACATTGTCACTGCTGTGGATAATGTCACACATGGTACTCAAAATAATACCCTGTTCCTAATCTACGCTGGTACAAATTATGTGCAACACACTTGTTCCGAGGAACTGCTAGATTAGTATCGGAGGATGATCCAATAGTTCAAGAATAAATCTAGCCGTATTAATTAAGGCGTCCTACCCAGTTAATCAATGGACCCAAAATTCTTTGACAAGGCCTTCAGCCTAAATAACCGCCTCCATAACCTTTGTTCTCAGGAACAAGCTGACTTCATCAACACTTGGCGTCACTTCTTCCGACAACCCCATCTGTTTGGTGGAGACCGTCACCACCTGAACCATGGAGTGGATCAGCGCTACTTGGACGATTTCTCATTGACTCAGTACATTATTTTCAATCAAAATGCACAATTGGTTGGTGGCAATCGAGGGAGTTAACATACTGTACTCTGATAATAAAACACATCATCAATCATCAGACCTTGAAAAATAGTTTTCGCATATAAACTTGACATAATAGGTATCATTGAATTGTGGCTAAACATTAACTAAGGGGAGGCTGAACCTTACACCCCCAATTCACCCTGTATAAGAGATTTTGTTTCTGGCATTATACCATCTTAACCCTTTATTGGCGGTGCGCAACTTATGTCGTGTGAAAGAAATTTGGACTAAGTGGCGGTTCACAACTTATGTCGTGTGCCATTTTCACCACGTAATGTTGCTGAGAGAGAGAGATAAGTGGTGGCAGGAGAGTAGCAAGCGTATGACTGCTCCAGACCACCGCGGCGGACCTACTGACATGAATCCCACCCTCCTCCACCCTCACACACTCGCTACACAGGGAATTATGTAGGGAAACTACCTAATTACATGGTTTTTGCACTCGTGTTGCGCGATCGTTGCAAGAAAACTAGCGGTCGTACAAGGATGGTTGGAGTGTCATTGGAAAGCTCTGTGTATGCCCTTTCAGGGATAGATACTTGTTTTACGCTCTGGGTCTTATTTAGGCATGAAAATGATCACGTAAACAACACTATTTAGGGTAAAAACACCCCGCTGGGCGGTACATATAAATTACCGCCTAGGCCGCTCATAAGGTGTTAATACCAATGGAAATACTAAGACTCGCTGAAAAAATCAGCTCTCTATGTGTGTGCGCGAGCGCGAATTTCATTGCACTGTATGAAAAATCTAATGAGTCATTGAAAATTGTTCAAATTTCCCCCAATTTTGTTCTGGCATATCCTAGAAGCATCCGGGTACCGCAAATTTTGACATGAAAAAGGTCGAATCTTTTGGAAAATATTTGAGATTTGGCCATTATCTAAACGCTATGCCCTTGCGATATAGTCCTATATATAGTGTGTAGAAGGGGAACGAAGTAGAGTAATATACAAAAGTGTCATTACACTTGGGAGTTGCCATATATGATCTCTGAAAATCACAAAACTATTATTATCATAGCTTTATTCCCATAATTTTGGGGAACATAGCTTAGTTTCTCCTACCAGAGACGTTTTCTATTAGTAAGCTGTTAGAGAGAACTGAGATGTATGGGAAACTAATATAGAAAGCTTCATTCAGCAGTCCTTACACAAATTTCCCAAGAATTTGTATATAAATCTATGATATTGGGGGCCACAGGAGTGGGGGGGGGGGGCCCCCTAGGGATGTCATATGGGTGTTTATGCCCTCATATGATAGTTTCTATTGTTTACAGAAACCTTTTAGACAAACAAAACAAAAACAAAACAAAACATTTGGCTGAAGGGGAAACATTTTGTTGATTGGGGTGTGTGGGTGAACCCCCGTTCGGGGGGGGTTATGGATGCGATATGTTTTTTTTTTGCCCTCCTATGCTATTCTCCTATGTTGAAAGAAGCATTTTAGAAGAAAACAAAATGTGTAATTTTGACTGAATTGGGGGTGTAAGGTTCAGCCTCCCCTACAAAGATAATATTTAACAGAATGAAGTATTCCTGGACATACAATATTTGAATGTAGTCAGAAAAATTGAAATTGGGGAGGTGTTTTTGCTATTAATCAGGAAAGTTCTGCATGCCATGCTAGTAGTAACAAAACCATTTATAACCAACATTAATATTAGTTCAGTTGATGAATAAATTTCAAGAATATATAACCCTTGGACAAATATACCGACCAACGGACAATCACTAAACATTTATTGAAACATCTATTACCAATTTGTTGAAATAAGCGATACAAAACATGTTGTACTTTTTGGAGACTTTAATTTACCAGCAGCTTAGTGGGGCGAATTCCTGACATCTAACACAGAATTGGATTTGTACCCCAATCTACTAGAAAGTTCATTATCAAAAATGTCTGTCGTCGTTGTTGTCGTCCGTCTGTCTCCAAACTCCTCCTAGACCTTTGGACATATTCTCACCAAATTTCACACAAACATTTGTTGGGTGAATGCGAACGTGTCAAACAAGATTTTTAGCAATTTATGAAATAGTTATGATTTTAGGTCCAAAATATGGTTTTACCAAGACCCCCCCCCCCCCCCTCACCCAGCAATTATGTCCTTCTTAGTGTGTAAGCCCCAAAGGGGCTCACTACACTAAGAACGCATTTGTTCTGGGGACGAAAACATCTCGCTCCGCTAGGTTAAGTTATGCCGGAGTCACACGAGCCCTTTTTCGAGCAATTTTTACGGGCAACTATGGTCTGGAAGCTTCAAAAATTACACTTCATAAGAATTCAGCCGTCTAACATAATCTACCTTCAGTCTAGTAACCGATACAAGTGTGAAAAAGTTCCGAAATGATACGAGAACAAACTTGCTCATGGAAAATTGACGGAAAAAATGATCGTGTGACAGCGGCTTTAGTTTAGTTGGCAGTAATTGGTAGTAATATTTGGATTGATGGTGATAGTAGTATTGATGGTTATAATAGTAGTGATGATGGTTGTAGTTGTATTGATGATGATGACAGTAGTAGATATGATGGTGATAGTAGTAGATATGATGGTGACATTACTAGTAGTAGTGATGATGGTCATAATAGTATTGATGATGGTGACAAGTAATGATGATAGTTGTAGTGATAATAATGACAGTAGTGATAATGGTAGTTACGATGGTGTGAGTATTAGTGATGATGGTGAATAGTAGTGATGATGACAATAGTTGTGATGATGAAGATCATAGTAATGGTGATGATGGCAGTAGTAGTGATGATGGTGATAGTAGGATACATGATGGTAATACTTGTGACAGTAGTAATGATGGTGGTTATAGTAGTAGTGATAATGTTAACAGTAGTAATGATGATTGTAAGATGGTGGTTATGATAGTAGTAATGATGGTTGATAGTTGTAGTATCAATGATGATAGTAGTAATTAAGATGGTAGTGACAATGGTGACAGTAGTAGTGATGATGGTGAGAGTAGTAGCGATGATTGTAATTGTAGTAGTGATGATGATCATAGTAATGGTGATGATGACAATAGTCGTGATGATTGTGGCAGTTGTAGTGATGATGGCAGTAGTAGTGATGATGGTGATAGTGATTGATGATGGTATTAGTAGTGATGATGGAAACCCATCGCAGAGTTGGGTATGCCGTTTTGATTTTAGGCAAAACGGCACGTCTACTTTATTTCATTGTGTTGAGCATCCAACAAGGAGCAACAATGTTCTTGATCTAATCTTAGTGACTAAAGACGACTTTGTTACAAGTAGCCTCATAAGGATCAATATTTATTTTGTTGCATATTCCCCCCACCTTTTGCTCTCTCTGTGTGGCAGATGGTTAAAACATAATTTTTTTGACATTTTTATTTATCAACTCTGCGCAAGCAGAGTTTGGTAGCCCCCCCCCCCCCCCCCCCCGTATAGTGGGTACCACCCAAAACAAAATTCTGTCGTCGTCATCGTCGTCCGTCTGTCTCCAAACTCCTCCTAGACCGAAGGACGGATTTTCACCAAACTTCACACAAACATTTGTTGGGTGAATGCGAACGTCAGTCAAAAGAGATTTTTTGAATTTGTGCAATAGTTATGATTTAGGTCCAACATATGGTTTTACCCTCCCCCCCCCCCCAGAACCCCCCCCCCCTGCAATGAAGGCGTTCCGTGTGTGTGTGGCCCATAGGGGCACACACACAGAACATCTTCGTTCTGGGGGTGAAAACATCTCGCCCCGCATTTGTTAGGTTAAGTTAGTTTAGTTGACATTAGAAGTGATGGTAGTAATAGTGGAGATGATGGTAATTGTAGTGATAATGGTGATAATATTGGTGATGATGGTAATTGTAGTGATAATACTAGTGATGATGATGGTAGTGATGATGATGACAGTAGTAGATATGATGATGACAGTACTAGTAGTAGTGATGGTGACAAGTAATGATGATAGTTGTAGTGATAATGATGACATTAATGATGATGGTGACAGTAGTAGTGATGATAGTGCGTAGTAGTGATGATGGTGAAAGTTGTAGTGATGATTACAGTAGTAGTGATGATGAGAGTAGTAGTGATGATAGTAAGAGTAGTAGTGATGACTATAATAGTATTTTTGATGATAGTAATGGTGATAGTGACTAGTGATAGTGATAGTGACTATTTAGGGGAGGTGTGGTGGAGTGGTCATGCCACTGGATTGGTAATCCAATGGACCCGGGTTCAAATCCCGATATGTCAATGGGAAGATATTATTGGGATTGAATTTGTGCTGTACCTAGTGTCAGTGCATTACCACAAAGCCCACCGAAATGCCAAAAAAATACCCTCGTTGTTCCCTGATTAAATAACACTGTATGAATATTCCCATATTCAAAATATGTTACAGGGGGACAATGCCTAGTGAGTTCACTGCTCAATAGGTGGCGTTCAGAGAGTGAGGGTCTGAGTCTGGAGGGTGAGACGGTGAAGCACTTGAGCGAAGCAACCAGCTGCTTCAGAGATGGAGCTCCTTCGAGCCATGATGGATGTTTCGCATGTCTCACTCCCCAGACTGGAACAAGACCTCACGGGCTTCACTGTGTTGAGCGGTGGAATGTACAGGCTCTCAGCCTATGCCCGAGAGGGAGTAGTTGGAATATAGAAAAAAAAAAAAAAAAAAAAAAAAAAAGTAGTCATGATGTTGACCCATCGCAGAGTTGGGTATGCCGTTTTGATTTTGGGCAAAACGGCACGTCTACTTTATATAATATATTGCTTAAAATGTTTGTGAATATGCAAGTGTGAGTGAGTGTTTATGTGTGAGTGTTTATGTGTGTGTGTGTGGTGTGTGTGTACTTACTCTAGTTGTATTTACGGGAGTGAGCAAGCTCGTTAATTCCCGGCTCCAATGACACATTTATCATATCCTACTTTAAAACTCTCCAATGATGGTGCTGACACCACTTCGGCTTGCAACTTATTCCACCCTATGATTGATTTACTTGGGAACCTTTTACCTTTCAAATCTGATGAACTCCTAGGTAGCTTTAGTTCGTAATTGTGTCCTCTTGTCCTAACTCGCATATCCCTCACTATGAAGTTTTCCTGGTCCACTACATCGGTGCCTCTGATGCACTTATATGGCTGAATCTGTTCCCCTCTTTTTCTTCTCTGTTCTAGCGTTGGAAGGTCCAGTGCTTTAAGTCATCATCTCATCTCCAAATCTTCAAAACCTGGTATCATCTTGGTTGCTGCTCGTTGCATCCTCTCAAGTTTGTGGATATGCTTTTTCAAGTGTGGGAACCAAGTTACCGCTGCATACTCAAGTATTGGTCTAATTTTTACCGTTATTATCTGTTTCATGATGGATTCATTTAGATAGTTAAAGGACATTCTGATATTTGCCAGCAGTGCTAAATGTTTCTCTCACTATCTTGTTAATGTGGCTTTCTGGAGATATATCATTCTGAATTACTATCCACAAGTATTTTTCTTTATCAGCTTTGGGGATTACTTCATTACTCAGTGTATAGTCTCGCATAGGTCTGTACATACTTCTACCCATCTCTAAGACTTTACACTTGCTTGCGTTGAACTCCATATTCCAGTTGGTACTCCAATTATGAATCTTTTATATTAGATCAGATTGCAGTTCTATGCAGTCTTCCGGCGTTCTGACTTCCTTCAGCAATTTTGCATCATCCACAAACATGTTTATGTAGCTTGACAATCCTTCGGGCAGGTCATTGACAAATACAAGGAACATTACCGGAGCCAGAACTGACCCATGCGGTACTCCACTCGTGATTGGTGACCAACTTGACGGATAATGCTGGGGTCACACATTCACGTATATCGCTCCCGACAGCTCCCGTCAGGCGTGGTCGCCAATTTTGTGTTCTGACGGGCGTAGTCCGGCCGTGTACGCACGTATAGACCACGACTATTGCACTTCCCGACAGACGTACCGTGACGGGGCCAGTGTTACGTCAGACGTAATGTAGTCGCATGGAACTACGTACGTGCTTGCGACTTGCGTAAGCATGTCCCCGTTAGTCCGCCTGGGCTGCCCGATTTGCGGGAACACAGGCCACGCCCATGGCCACGCCCCCACAAGACCTGCGTAGCTGAGGCTGTACGTCTTGGGAGTTTGTAGGACTTACGTGGACCGTTTCCGGACAATCGTAGGCACACCCCGTCTGTCCAAACACAGACAAAGACAGTCTTTGTCAACCACGTAGGTCTGGGTTGGAATCTGGGAACTACAAAAGGGCAGGGCTGGCCACAACGTTCCCATTCCCACTCCTGACACGGCACCATGAAGAACATCACGGAATACATCCTGGAGGAGTTCAAGATGGTGAACTCCCTAATCAAACCGGAGAACAGGCATAACACTCGGCTCATTAAATGGATCATTTCCTACATAGAAATGTTAGAACTGCTTGCAATAGCAAACTACATCCATGAAGATGAACAAGAGAAGAAGAAGGAAAGGAGCAAGAGGACAGTGTGGGTGTGGCCATATCTACAACGAAGGCCTGAACATGGCCATTATGAGAAGCTGATGCAAGAGTTGGCCACAGAATGTCCACAACTGTACAAAAACTTCACCCGGGTAGACAAACAACTATTTGATGAGATAGTGGAACGTGTCACCCCCCATTGCAAATAGCGTACTCTCAAAAGAACAAGTTGACGATATGCAACACAATCTAGATAAATTGTCATGTTGGGCCCAAATTTGGCAAATGAGTTTCAATGCGGATAAATGTAAAGTACTACATATCGGATACCTAAATGAGAAAGCAAACTATTCGATGAATGGCACTCAGCTTAAGAATGTAAATAGAGAAACCGATCTCGGAGTAACAATATTGAGTAACCTAAAACCGAGTCAACAATGTTCAGAAGTTGTTAAGAAGGCAAACAAAATAATTGGCTTTATAGGCAGGTCATTTGAGAATAAATCCCAAGAAGTTATCCTAACCCTCTACAATTCCTTAGTCCGCCCTCTTCTGGAATACTGTGTTCAATCCTGGTGCCCTTATTACCAAAAAGATATGAACAAGCTAGAACGAGTTCAACGTAGAGTTACCAAAATGATACCTAGCCTAAAGAACAAACCATACGAAGAGCGTCTTAGAGAATTAAATCTATTTCCTTTAACCCAGCGCAGATTAAGAGGTGACTTAATTCAAGTGTTCAAAATCATCAAAGGCATCGACAATATGAACTGTAGTAAGTACTTCACTATCGACCAATCTAATTACACGCGGGGAAACGGTTGCAAAATTATTGGTAAATCTTTTAACTCACACGAATCTAAGAATTTCTTCTTCAATCGAGTTGTCAACTTGTGGAATGGGCTTCCCCGAGATGTTATAGACTGCAGCACCGTTGATTCATTTAAACTCCGCTTAGACAAATATCTCGCATCAAACCCGCGACTGACTGCGTTTGTAAATGAATAACTTTATTTTATCCCCCCCTTAGTTACTAACCCATCTGTCCCCTACTAACTTCCTAATCCTGCCACGGACAATAGTTCCAGGGCAGTAGTTCCCTTTCCAATGTTCCCTTACCCACTCTAAACCACTGTTTGGACACTTGATCCTCAGTGTTTTGGAGGACAAGCAGCCTAGAAGGGTCACTAGACCTGTTGTTGCTTGATTTCCTTTGTACTCCTTTGTACTTTGTACTCATTCAGAGGAAACCTACGTTCTGTCGGAACCTCATTCCTCCTGGTCTGCGGGTGGCGATCACCCTACGTTTCCTCGCTACGGGTGATTCCTATAAGAGCCTGCAATACAACTTTCGTGTTGCCCACAACACCATCAGCCAAATTGTTCCAGACACCTGCCAGGCCATCATTTCTGTCTACGGAGATCAGGAGATCAAGACGTCACAATCGCCTGCTGAATGGAAGGAGGTTGCCAGCGGCTATGAGGAACGATAGAATCTGCCGCATTGTGTAGGAGCCATTGATGGCAAACACATACGGATCCGAAACCCAAACTTTGGTGGCACATATTACTTCAACTACAAGAATTTTTTTCCATTGTCCTGATGGCAATTGTTGACTCCAACTACAAGTTCATTTACGTCGACGTTGGTGCCATAGGGTCAGAGTCTGATGGTGGTGGCTTTGCACACACCAGTCTGTCTAAGTTGCTTGAGAAACAGAACGCAAATCTGCCACCCGCCGATGTCATCTCTACCGATCCCACTGGACCACCCACGGAATACTTCTTAGTAGGTGATGATTAATTCCCTCTGCGCGCCTACATGATGAAGCCCTACCCCCTACGATCCCTCACGAAACCGGAACGAATATACAACTACAGAATCAGCAGGGCCCGCCGGACGGTAGAGAACGCCTTTGGCATTCTTGCCAACCGCTTCCGGGTTTTCCACACTGCAATATCTCTGAAACCTGAACGTGTAGAGGTTGTTGTGTTGGCCTCATGCATTCTGCACACCATCCTATGAGGACGATGCCCACCCCAATCAGAGGTAGATCAAGAGGACCCACACACCCACCAACTCATACCTGCCGCCTGGAGGAGTGACCCACCTGTAGGAAACAACATCCCACCCGTGACCCGCAACACTGCAACCATGCTTGCCAAGGCTCAACGCAACTACCTCAAGACCTACTTCAATTCCCCTCAAGGATCTGTGACTTGGCAGGATGACCGGATTTAGGTGAGTTACATTTACTTTAAAATACTTCATTGAAAATCGTAAGATTTTCCCCTGTTTACTTATTATTTTGCTTTATATTTTAGTTTCATCTTACATTTAAGTTATCAGTCTTTGCTAGTTTGCTTTGTATTGTATTTTTATCTTTTAATTTGGATTTTCTCTAATGTTTTAGGTTCTTCCTTTTTTATTATATTATATTTTTATAATTCCTTAATTACTTAAATTGTACCATGCTTATTTAATTTTACATCTTTGACTTTTATATTTCATTCAATTTTGGTATTTTTTCCATGTTACCTTTGTTTTGTATTTTATGTTTAACAGTTATATTTAATGTAAGTTGTCAGTCAAGGATTTTCATAATTAGTATTAACCATATCATTATTGTGTTTAAATGAATTATTTATTTTGTATGCTCATTACTTTCATTATAGATTTTATTTGTAATCTTATTAATCAACAATTATGATAAAATATTGGAAATAGAAACACACACGTCATTACACAAATACATATATTTGTTCAAAATACAAATTAACATTTATTTATATATATAGAGAGGGTATGGTTACTTCTTGGGGGTCTCCTGGGTTTCATTCACGGGATCTATGGCCGACCCAGGCGTACCTGGATTGAAAGCTGCAGGTGATTGTTGGGCCGTCAGCATTTCAATAAAGGTGTTGCCAAACTGCCCCAGGTCGAACGACGTGTGGCTGGGTGTGGAGGCAGTAGGCGGGACGAATTGGCGAGGGGGTGTCGGTACACGTGGCTGCATCAGCAACGACTACAAGGCTGCAATCTGGCGTGCAGGTAGCACGATGCCCCCAACAGCAGGCTGGGGCTGGGTCGGCAGGGTGGGAGGAGGCAGGGTGGTTGCCGGAGTGCCCTGGTACATCACTGTCGGATGCTGCTGTGCCACGGGTTGGGGTAGGGGCGCCAGAAAGCCAAAGCTCCTGTGGGCGTGGAGCAAGAGGTCCGGACCAGGCCGGGCCACTCCCTCCGCATGGGCAACCTTGAACCGGTTGATGGCTGCCAAGAGTTCCAACTTCAGTGTGGTGTTATAAGCTGGAGGCAGCCCCACACAGTCTTTGACCATGCCCTCCAGGGAGTAGCGCCAATACTTGCTGAGCCATAACTTGCTGAGCCGGCCGAACCTGGAGCGGAGAGATCCCCACCACGTCTTTAAATCGAAGGCGGTCATTGGTGGGTCCATGGTCGCAGCCTTCTCCGCCCATACAGCCTCGATATGCTCCTTGTTTTTGTGCCTGGGGTCACCCTTGTCATAAATGAAAGGTGCATCCAGCTCAATCCAATGAGCCAGCATATGCCCAGTCTCCTCCGTCAGTATGATGTTAGTCTTCTTCCGGCGCCGTTTCTTTGGTGGGGCCTGTACGCTGTTGGAAGGTGCAGGTTCTTCTTCTTCCTCCTCGTCTTCCTCACTCTCATCCACTTCAACCTCGAGCTCTCCACTATCGGGGCCGAGGTCGATAACAACTTCATCTTCATCAGGCGTCGAGAGGGCAGGCGGTGAGTTGGAGGGGCCAGGCTGAGAGGGGTCAAAAGGTGAGGTGGCAGACATCGAGGTGGCAGGGGAAGCTTTCCTGGCCTTCTTCACGCCTTTCTTATGCATGGTACAGGGCAGGGCAGGACAGGGTGCAGAGGGTGGCAAGCAGGGCAGGGAAGGGTACAGAGGGTGGCAAGCAGGGCAGGGCAGGGTGCAGAGGGTGGCAAGCAGGGCAGGGGAGGGTGCAGATGGTGGCAAGCAGGGCAGGGCAGGGTGCAGAGGGTGGCAAGCAGGTGGCAGGGTTGGCTTGTTGTTTGCTGCTTCGGTGTGGTGAGAGGTGTGACGGGAGTGTCCCCCGCTGGTCCTTATATACCCCCCGTACAACGTTGCCGCGTCTTCCCGCCAACACACAGTGCGGCGGTGCTGCCAGATGCGCCCGGACTAACATTAACTGTCCCGTTTGACGGGAATATTTTACGATTGACAGGAGCAGCCTACGTTTGACCGGGCGAGCTGCTACGTCTTACGGGGCTGCTCCCGTCAGACGTAGCCGATCGCCCGGTCAGACGTAGGATTTCCCGACTTTTGACATACTTGAGCGCGAGCCCCGTATCTGATTTGAAATCCAAAACATACCGGGCGGCCTTGGCCGCACCAACCACCTCCCCGACTACTGGCTACTCCCGCCATGCGTACCAACCCCCACGACTAGACACAATTTAATTTACGTTTTGCGTACTAAGCCCTTACGTTTTACGTATTCGGTTGCCAACTACCAATAAACCTTCGTACGGGAGCATACGGGAGCATATACGTGAATGTGTGACCCCAGCATTACCCCTGATTACTGTTTTCATCTGTCTTTCACTCAGGTAGCTCTCCATCCATATCAGTAACTTGTTTCCTACGCTCCCCAAATGTTCAAGTTTCCACATTAATATGTTCTAAAGAGTCTGGGATATTCATTGTATTTCTTATTTGGGTTCTGTACATACCCACATGGGTTTGTATAGCTATTAATGTCCATAACAGTCCGTTTACTTATATATTCTCTAGATCTCAAGTGACGGCGTCTCTTCCGTGGATTGACCTCCCAATCTATCAAGATTGGAAGCGAAAGCGTCACATTTTTCCTTTGCCCCTCAACTTTCTCTTCATAATTGCTGAGGGGCACAGGGACCTGGGTGGGGCTTTGGTTTCCCTGGCGTTTCCGCACCCTCCTCAGCTCCCCGCCATGGAGTGGCTTCGGTCACCCAGGCTTTATTGTGGTAAGCGGGGAGGGTTCTGTGGGGGCGCTCGGTTGTGGCCTTGGCTTTGCTCTGGGCTTCGGGGCTGTTCGGCCAGGCAGCTTGGGGAACAACAACAACAGTAATGTAAAAATGTATACATAAATAAACAAAATAGAATACAAAAATAATAACAGTGAAACAAACAAATAGACAGGCCAAGGAAAAAGGAGCAAAAAATGTAAGACATTTGCTGGGTGTAGAGAGTGTTCGAAACGAGTTAGTAAACGAACTGAAGTTGCAAATTTGAGAGAGAGAGAGAGAGGTAACTAAGAGACTGAGGGCATCTCGGATGAAGGATGAAAGAGAATGGAGAGGCGAGAACAGTTGGGGATAAAAGTACGTCTAGGAGTAAATACTGAAAGGTTTTACACACACACACACACACACACACACACACACACACACACACACACACACACACACACACACACACACACACACCTTCAGTTCGTTTACTAACTCGTTTCGAACACTCTCTACACCCAGCAAATTTCTTTCATTTCTTGGTCCTTTTTCCTTGGCCTGTCTATTTGTTTGTTTCACTGTTGTTATTTTTGTATTCTATTTTGTGTATTTATGTATATATGTTTGTATTACTGGTATGGACATTAATAGCTATACAAACCCATTTGGATCTGTAAAGAAATAACCTGGTGGTGTAGAGGGGGAAGCTCGGAAATACACGTGAGTACATTCGACCAAAAAACAATCTTTACACTAACGCTCTAAACATTCTGGAAGTGGGTCGAAATCTTATGATAATACCTCACAGACGTATGTTTCACCCGATTCATTCCGTTCACACTAGAGTATTTACAGCTCACCAGTACAAAAATTGTTTTTTGGTCGAGTGTACATGCCGGGACTCGAACCCACGACCATGGCAGTAAGAGACAGGCAGCCTAGCTAGGCCTCATGATGGCATAACATGGTCGGCAGGATAACTGGCTCTTAAGGGGGCATGGCTCGTTTTGCTGGACCCCTTTCTTCCTCGTGTATAGCCCCATTAGTTTTGAGGTTTTAAGATGTTCGACACATTTGTTTGGCGGTTTTAACACCTTTAGCCCCCTTTCGTTGTCAATTTTAAGACTTTTCGTGCAATTAAGGTGTTAATTTTTTCCTGGCGAGCGATAGCGAGCCTGTAATTTTAAGAGAAACCGGTCTTTGGCTGGGACATTTTTCTATCGAGAAATTTACATATTTATGTTGCAGGGGGTCTAGGCGGTATTTTTCTAAGGTAGGTGGAAGTCTAGTGAGGAAACTAAACATATACAGTGTATATGAATTAATTATTTGATAGACAAAAAATCAGCGACTAGCCCCTTAACCCTAAGAGCGTGAATTGATTCCCGACTAAGGACAAAAACATTGTTTATACTATTGTCGACAATCTTCGGGCTTGGATTAGTTTTTATGTTTATAATGTTTCAATCTAATTTTGTGTACATAATAAGGTATTGCTTATTTTGATGTTTTTACATCTTGTTTTCTGTATACTAGGCTATGCCTTGTAATTTTGATGTAGTTTTTAAACACTGTATATATATATATATATACTGCACATGTTCACAACATACAGTTAATTCCGGCTTTATATGCATTCCTTAATGCCAACTCAAATGCATTTTGGTCAACCTTGATTAGTGACAAAGATAATGTATATTTCCCCAAGGTAGAATATTGTTTGACAATTTCACCAACTTTAATATATAATTATGTTATTATTTACAATTCACCTATTACAATGTAACAGAGACCAGACCAGATGGCTGGAGTACAGTAGGAAAGAAGGGCAATTGGACAGAGGAAGAACAAGCGGAGAAGTGAGAAGTACAGTCGAAGACTGAAAGTTCTCGGGCTCAACCAAGTTGCTTCATTATAATTGAGAATAGGAGGTATGATAAATATATAAAGAAACACTGACACATTGACACCTGACATTCACCCACCGGATTTTGTTTAGTTTTAGTCTCTCTCTCTCTCTCTCTCTATTGATATGTTGTGTCAGGTACGATGAAGCGATACTGCTGATATCTGTAGACTTGCGTTGGAATACAAACTTTCCCTTTTGTTTTTTTTGTTTTTTTAACTACCATATTTATCTTCAGTACTATGGCTGGCCTTAAACAACTTATTTATATGTAGTATGTCCCACCCTCCCCAACACATACACACACACACACCTCCCCTCTCACACTTTCCTCCTCCCTGGAGTACCTTACCTCCTCCTCCTCCCCCTCCCCCTTACTCCTCCTCCTCTCCCACCCATTCCTCTACCTCCTACAACCCCCTCCCTCTCTCCCATAACCACACACCCTACTAAATATTATATTACTATCGGCATGTAAACTTCTCCACTGGTCATATTGCGCTAACTATCCCCTCAATAACCATTATTGTAATACGAATTTGAACCATGTCACTCATGTTTGTTAAATATTTGTATTACTATCATTCCATTATAATTCGGTAGTTGGTAATATTAGTCACATTATGTATGTCACTCTTGTATTCAGCTAACTATGACCTCAATAACCGTTGATGGAATGAAGAATGTGAAGTGTCCCTCATATGATTGTAATATATTTGTGGTACTATTATTGCATAATAATTTATGTAGTTCTAAATATTAGTCACATCATGTATATAATATTTGTATTCAGCTAACTATGATCTCAATAACCATTGATGTAAGAAAACATGAATGGTCTCCTCATATGATTGCACTAGTTTTGTAGTGCTATTATTTACCTGTCAATTAATAATTCAGTCACTTTTTTTTTTTTTTTTTCATGAGCACGTATATACTGTACAGCACATGTGGCAATCAAATGAGGAAACTATAATAACACCAGACGACGATACTGTTATTACAGTAGAATAATGGCTCTTTGAGCAGTATGTATTGCCTTACCAGTGGTTGTCCCCTTATTATTATTATTATTTTATTATTATTATTGAAATACCACAGGAACGAAAATTCCTGGGAGCGAAACTTCCATCCCCAACGAGATCCCTCTCTTTCTACCACCTCCCTCCACATGTTACAAGTCTCGTTAATCACAGTCTTCTAATATATATATATACAAATCACATTTCCTCACCCCCTGACATTCTTGAATTACCCACTAAGTATATTCAATAAGATACCAACCATGCAGACTATAATACGTTCGTTGTGTATAGGTACGAGGCGATCACAAGACACCTTAGCTCCCAGTGCACAACGAACCGGATCATGATTATGTCCGTCTGTATTAAATTATGTATTATGTTGATTTATACCATTGCCTATTTTTGTAATAATTGTATTCAGCTAACTATGATCTCAATAACCATTGATGTAATGAAAATATGAATAGTCTCCTCATACGATTGCACTAGTTATGTAGTGCTATTATTTACAACCTGTCAATTAATAATTCAGTCACTACAAGCTTGCTTGCTTGCTTTTTTGTTTTTTTTGCTTTTTTTTTTTTTTTTTTGTTTTTTTTGTCTTTTCTTTTTTGTTAATGAGATACGAATATAGAGACCATGTGACAATTAAATGAGGAAACTATAATAACACATCTGAATAATGCCAACCTGATTTATAAACACAAATATGAATGTAACCAGACGACGATGCTGTTGTTTCAGTGGAATAATGGCTCTTTGAGCAGTATGTATCGCCTTACTAGTGGTTGTCCCCTCACAGGATGGGGGGCGCTGCTCAATAAACTCGCCCCTTGGGGCAAAATCAAATCTCTCTCTCTCTCTCTCTCTCTGTCCGAAAAGATATAGCAATACTGTACAGCTGTATGTGCAGTTTGTGCTTTACCAAGACCAAATTTCCCAAGAGCTTTTACATATTCTTTCGGCAGAACACCCAAAAAAGAATCTAGGTGAATAGAAATACGGAACACATATATATATATATATATATATATATATATATATATATATATATATATATATATATATATATAAATGAAATACGTGTAAGGAAAATTATAAACGAATCAAATAAAAGGTTTATATTTTCCCTTGAGGAGTATGACACGATTTAGCAGTTTATTTTTGGCTATCTATAGACTATTTCTAATCAGCTTAGGAAAGATCTGTGGGAGTCCGAGGCACAATTGAGTTGGTTTGGAGCCCTTAGATTCCTAAAGGTGCTTCTTAAATTGCGTAAGATTGTCCAATGATAGCCAAAATAAACTGCTAAAGCGCGTCATTATTCTTAATTAAAAAGGGTAAATTTGTCTTCATAATACTTAGGTGCTTACGTGGCATTACAATGTTCTCTACTTACATCTTTATTTCTCCTTTTCCACTTTTCTTGATCTAAATATTGCTTTAAGGGGAGGCAGACCGTTTTTCTGGACCCCCTTCTCCCTAATATTTAGCCCCACTAGTTTTGAGATTATAAGACGTTCGGCCCATTAGTTTGTCGATTTTAACACCTTTTGCCCCATTTCGTTGTCAATATTAGCCTTTCGTGCCCTTTAGGTGTCGATTTTTTTTCCTGGCGAAAGCGAGCCTTTAAGTTTAGAAGGAACCGGCCTTCGGACGGGACATTTTTCTACCGAAAAATATACAAATTTATCTTGAAGGGGGGTCTACGGGGTGTTTTTCTAAGCTTGATGGAGGTCTAGGGAGGAAACTAAAAAAATAATGAATACATGAATTAATAGAATAAACAAACGGTCTGCCTCCCCTTAAGTCTGTTTATCTTGTTATCTCCATCTTGTTCTCTCTTAGTCTATTCATCAGCTTCCTAGAATTCCTCCTTTAATTTGCATTACTTCAAATATTATATCTTTTACCTGTTCTTAGACTTCGTCCACTTATCTGCTTTATCACCTTTCTTCTATAGTCTTTTTTCTTTAACCTCTTCTGTACCGGCGACGTCTGTTATACTTTATTCTTGCTATATTTAGACGATTTTATGCAGCTTAAGGAGGACCTGTGGTAGCTGAAAGGGTTGATTGAGATAGTTTGAACGCTTTTAATGACTAGAGATCCTTCCTAAACTAAATAACATTGATTATTAGTAGCCAGAATAAAGTCATAAGGATTTTGACGGTACAGAAAGGGTTAAACTGGTGAGAAATTGTGTGTTTCCCAACTTAATTGCTAGATTGATACAGTATTAGCATGGCCAAATGTGATATCAATTGTGAAAACCTAGCAATGATTTGATAAAGAGACAGAGTATTATATATTCCCATTAGTTATCAAGATATCACCTGTTAATGGAGTAAGCCTTTCGCCAGGTTAAACATATATAAATATAATATAATAATGATACTTAAGTCTTCGCTCTATTCCTCCTCCTCTGCATTATACCCCTCCTCCTTCTCTTCATCGTCCTCCTTCTTCCCCTCCTTCTCTTCATCGGCCTCCCTCTTCCCCTCCTTATCTTACTCCTTCTCTTCATCGTCTTCCTTCTTCCCCTCCTTCTCTTACTCCTTTTCTCCATCGTCTTCCCTCTTCCCCCCTTCTCTCCATCTTCCCCTTCTCTTCATCGTCCTCCCCCTTTCCCTCCTTCTCTTCATCGTCCTCCCTCTTCCCCTCCTTCTCTCCATCGTCCTCCCTCTTCTCCTCCTTCTCTCCATCGTCCTCCCTCTTCCCCTCCTGCTCTTACTCCTTCTCTCCGTCGTCGTCCCTCTTCCCCTCCTTCTTTTCATCGTCTTCCCTCTTCCCCACCTTCTCTTAATGGAAAAATACCGTAAGGCAATCCAGCGTTACAAGAGTAAGTCATGTAACAATCATTTCAGGCATTCTTCCCAAGATTGATGCAGAGACCGGTGTCTACGATAAGGCGTTCAGTACTAATACAGACTTAAATCCCTCTGCTCACAGGAAGATGTCAAATATCTCAATCTCTGGGACCATTTCTACAATCAACACATTCTCTTTTAGGATGATAGCTGCCATTTGAATTCAATCGGAGGAGCACGCCTAGGCAGACTCCTACATGATGCAGTCTGCACTTTCAGATAAAAAAACGACAAGCAGGGGCAGTAGCAGCGACATAAGCTACCCCATATCAAATGTAAACCCTATCCAAAATAATATCACGGTCTGCTACGTTAATGCACGCAGCTTACACAACGAATTTGAAGACCTGGAAGCACTTGCATGTATGGAGGAATGCGATATAATCGGTGTTTCAGAATCTTGGATCAACACGGAAAAGCGTAATTTTTTGGCGGAATACGCATTACCAGGTTATACTCCCTTCAGCTGCGAAAGGTCCCATAGAATGAGAGGGGGGGTTCTGTTACATGTTAAAAATAATCTTCACCCAATCGAGGTAACTAAACCTGCCATAAATAATATTGATATTAGTTACGTTCAAATAAATAATCAAGCAAGCAAGATAATAATTGGCCTCATTTATCGACCTCCTGCACAATCACTCGATACTGACGAGAAATTCTAATGATCAAATAGCAGAAATAAGTTGTCAGGAAGAAGCAGTAATATTTGGCGATTTCAATCTGCCAGTCACAACATGGGGCGAACTACTAAATGCTAAATGCTACTAAATGGTGAAGAATCAGATTCGTGCAAAGAAAATAGTGGCGATCCCCAGGGTTCACTATTAGGTCCTATTCTTTTTATAATTTACATAAACAACTTAGACGAAGGAATAGAATGCAAAATTTTGAGATTTGCTGACGATACAAAAATTACTAATAAAGTTACCTCAACCGTACATTGGCAAAAACTACAAGGTGACCTAGACACTTTAGTTAACTGGGCAGAAAAATGGCAAATGAAAATCAACATAGAACAATGCAAAGTATTACACATCGGTAGTAACAACGCTAACAAAGATTACTCAATGAACTACATTCAACTATCAAATTCAAATAATGAAAAGGATCTGGGAGTTATATCAAGTGACCTGAAGCCGAGTAAACAGTGTACAGAGGTAATAAAACTGCCAATAAATTGGTGGGTTTCATTGGCAGAACATTCAAATTCAAATAAGAAAAAATCATACTTACTCTATTCAACTCATTGGTGCGACCCCATCTCGAATACTGCGTGAAATTCTGGTCACCGTACTACAGAAAGGACATAAATAAGCTTGAAAAGGTGCAACGCAGAGTCACTAAACTGATACCTAGATTGCGTAATAAATCGTGGAAGAGCGTTTAAAAGAACTAAATTTGTTTAGCTTAACAAAGGACAGAATGAGAGGTGACCTAATAGAGGTGTTCAAAATCTTCAAGGGTTTCAGGAACCTAAATGTAAGCGAATTATTTACAATCAATCAAGCAAACACGAGAAACAATGGTTATAAGATTATAGGCAAGCGTTTTCATTCTCATGAGGCGAAGCATTTCTTCTTCAACCGTGTTGTGAATAATTGGAACAGACTACCCTCGAACATTGTAAACTGTAATACTGTCGAAACATTTAAGAACCATCTGGATAAACACATGGCAAATAACCCCCTATTAACACAGTTTCTTTCAGAATAACGCGCAACGAAATGTCAACGCATTCCGCAATGTATATGATTTTCATACATCTGTTCCCTTTCAGAATTGTAGTAATAGAGTTAGCTTAGATTGCAAATCAACTTCATTTTCTCCCTGTCCTATCCTAATTTCCGTGTCAGTTTTTCCATACTACATGGTATTTTTCCTATCTGTTTCCATGCCAGCATTAGCTGGAGGGCGTGGTGGGTGGGGAGGAGCCTTCTTCTCTGCTATCCTTTTCTCTACCTCGTAGTCAGTAGATTAGTAGTTTTAGATATCCAAAATTGCCCCGTAAAGACCAATAGGTCTGTTGCAGTTTGTCCTTCTTTGTATTCCTTTGTACTTCTCTTCATCGTCTTTCTTCCCCTCCTTCTCTTACTCCTTATTACTCCTTACTCCTAAACTACCCCATATCAAATGTAAACTCTATCCAAAATAATATCACGGCCTGCTACGTTAATGCACGCAGCTTACGCAATAAATTCGAAGACCTGGAAGCACTTGCATGTATGGAGGAATGTGATATAATCGGTGTTTCAGAATCTTGGATCAACACGGAAAAGCGTGATTTTTTGGCGGAATACGCATTACCAGGTTATACTCCCTTCAGCTGCGAAAGATCCCAAAGAATGGGAGGTGGGGTTCTGCTATATGTTAAAAGTAATCTTCACCCAATCGAGGTAACCAAACCTGCCATAAATAATATTGATACTAGTTACGTTCAAATAAATAATCAAGCAAGCAAGATAATAATTGGCCTAATTTATCGACCTCCTGCACAATCACCCGATACTGACGAGAAACTCTATGATCAAATAGCCGAAATAAGTTGTCAGGAAGAAGCAGTAATATTTGGCGATTTCAATCTGCCTGTCACAACATGGGGCGAACCACTAAATGCTCACGCGGGACATGATCTATATGCTAATCTTCAGGAAAGTGCCCTTTATCAACACGTAGAACACCCAACGAGGGGAAATAACATTCTGGATATTATTCTAACGACAAATGAAAGACTGGTAAATAGCGTTAAAATCGGACCGGAATTTAGCTCTAGTGACCATAGGATAGTGTCCTTTAACATTAAAGTAAATAATGACAAAGAAAACGTGAGCACGGAAAAAGTACCAGATTATCGAAGGGCCGACTTTAACAAACTTAGAAGGCATCTTGCCAATACTGACTGGAGTGAAATGACCGAAACTCATGATGTAAATCGATTATGGAACATATTATCTAATAACCTAAACAAAGCAATAAATACAAGCATCCCTCTACGAAACCGGCGCCCAGCAGGCAAATATAAGCCAAAATGGTGGAATAATGAAATAAAAAACATCCTCTTAGTAAAAAAGCAGGCATACCAAAAATATAAGGCAACTCAGAATAATAGCGATAAATTAGAACACGATAGACTGCGTCGAACAACCAAAAATCTCATCAAAGGAAGTAAGAAGAATCTGGAACTTCATATTGCCAGCTCCAGCAAGTCCAATCCGAAAGAATTTTACAGCTATATAAGAAACAGAAAAACGGTAACTTCAACAATAGGCCCACTTGTTGCGGAAAATGGAGATCATACAGATAACAAAGTACAAATGGCGAATATCCTAAATAACTATTTTGCATCAGTTTTCACGTCGGAAGATACTACCGGTAACCGACCTACCCCTACGAATCAATCAAATGGCACTGAGCTCGAAAACTTTACGATTTATGAAGACGATATCCTGTTCGAAATCAACAATTTGAAAGTTAATAAAACCCCAGGCCCTGATAAAATATCCCCAAGGATCCTAAAAGAAGCAAAACACGAATTATTAAACCCACTCGCAATCTGTTCAACAAATCATTGAATGTTGGGATAGTTCCAAACGAATGTAAACTAGCTAACGTGACACCCATATACAAAAAAGGAAATAAGTCCTCTCCCGGCAATTATCGACCAATTAGCTTAACATCGGTAACGGGCAAATTAATGGAAACCATTATAAGGGACAAAATAGTAAAACATTTGGAAGAAAATAATTTAATAAAAGATTCTCAGCACGGTTTTAGAAATAAACGTTCATGCTTAACAAACTTACTCGACTTCTTCAATGATGTTTACAAATCATATGATAAGGATAGAGCAGTTGATATAATATATCTCGATTTTCAGAAAGCTTTCGATACCGTACCCCACAAGAGACTAATTGACAAAATAAAAGCTCATGGCATAACTGGAAAAACTCTGAAATGGCTCGAAAATTGGCTCTCAGACCGTAAACAACGAGTTGTAATAAATGGTGAAGAATCGGATTGGTGCAAAGTAAATAGTGGCGTTCCCCAGGGTTCGGTATTAGGCCCTATTCTTTTTATAATTTACATAAACGACTTAGACGAAGGAATAGAATGCAAAATTTCGAAATTTGCTGACGATACAAAAATTACTAATAAAGTAACCTCAACAGTACATTGGCAAAAACTACAAGGTGACCTAGACACTTTAGAAAACTGGGCAGAAAAATGGCAAATGAAATTCAACATAGAAAAATGCAAAGTATTACACATCGGTAGTAACAACGCTAAAAAAGATTACTCAATGAACAACATTCAACTATCAAATACAAATAATGAAAAGGATCTGGGAGTTATAATATCAAGTGACCTGAAGCCGAGTAAACAGTGTACAGAGGTAATAAAAACTGCTAATAAATTGGTGGGTTTCATCGGCAGAACATTCAAATTCAAATCAGAAAAAATCATACTTACTCTATTCAACTCATTGGTGCGTCCCCATCTCGAATACTGCGTGCAATTCTGGTCACCGTACTACCAAAAGGACATAAATAAACTTGAAAGGGTGCAACGCAGAGTCACTAAAATGATACCTAGATTGCGTAATAAACCGTACGAAGAGCGCTTAAAAGAACTAAATTTGTTTAGCTTAACAAAGCGCAGAATGAGAGGTGACCTAATAGAGGTGTTCAAAATCTTCAAGGGATTCAGCAACCTAAATGTAAGCGAATTATTTACGATCAATCAAGCCAACACGAGAAACAATGGTTATAAGATTATAGGCAAGCGTTTTCATTCTCACGAGGCGAAGCATTTCTTCTTCAACCGCGTTGTGAATAATTGGAACAGACTACCCTCGAACATTGTAAACTGTAATACTGTCGAAACATTTAAGAACCATCTGGATAAACACATGGCAAATAACCCCCGATTAACACAGTTTCTTTCAGAATAACGCGCAACGAAATGTCAACGCATACCGCAATGTATATTGATTTTCATACATCTGTTCCCTTTCAGAATTGTAGTAAATAGAGTTAGCTTAGATTACAAATCAACTTCTTTTTTCTCCCTGTCCTGTTCGAATTTCCGTGTCAGTTTTTCAATACTGCATGGTATTTTTCCTATCTGTTTCCATGCCAGTTTTAGCTGGAGGGAGTGGTGGGTGGGGAGGAGCCTTCTTCTTTGCTATCCTTTTCTCTACCTCGTAGTCAGTAGATTAGTAGTTTTAGATATCCAAACTGCCCCGTAAGGACCAATAGGTCTGTTGCAGTTTGTTCTCCTTTGTATTCCTTTGTATTCCTTTGTATTCCTTCTCTTCATCGTCCTCCCTCTTCACAACCTTCTCTTCATCGTCCTCCCTCTTTCCCTCCTTCTCTTCATCGTCCTCCCTCTTTCCCTCCTTCTCTTCATCGTCCTCCCTCTTCCCCTCCTTCTCTTACTCCATTATAAGGGACAAAATAGTAAAACATTTGGAAGAAAATAATTTAATAAAAGATTCTCAGCACGGTTTTAGAAATAAACGTTCATGCTTAACAAACTTACTCGACTTCTTCAATGATGTTTACAAATCATATGATAAGGATAGAGCAGTTGATATAATATATCTCGATTTTCAGAAAGCTTTCGATACCGTACCCCACAAGAGACTAATTGACAAAATAAAAGCTCATGGCATAACTGGAAAAACTCTGAAATGGCTCGAAAATTGGCTCTCAGACCGTAAACAACGAGATGTAATAAATGGTGAAGAATCAGATTGGTGCAAAGTAAATAGTGGCGTTCCCCAGGGTTCGGTATTAGGTCCTATTCTTTTTTATAATTTACATAAACGACTTAGACGAAAGAATAGAATGCAAAATTTCGAAATTTGCTGACGAAACAAAAATTACTAATAAAGTAACCTCAACAGTACATTGGCAAAAACTGCCCCGTAAGGACCAATAGGTCTGTTGCAGTTTGTTCTCCTTTGTATTCCTTCTCTTCATCGTCCTCCCTCTTCCCCTCCTTCTCTTCATCGTCCTTCCTCTTTCCCTCTTTCTCTTCATCGTCCTCCCTCTTCCCCTCCTTCTCTTCATCGTCCTCCCTCTTTCCCTCCTTCTCTTCATCGTCCTCCATCTTCCCCTCCTTCTCTTCATCGTCCTCCCTCTTCCCCTCCTTCTCTTCATCGTCCTCCTTCTTCCCTTCCTTCTCTTCATCGTCCTCTTTCTTCCCCTCCTTCTCTTCATCGTCATCCCTCTTCCCCTCCTTCTCTTCATCGTCCTCCTTCTTCCACTCCTTCTCTTCATCGTCCTCCTTCTTCCCCTCCTTCTCTTCATCGTCATCCCTCTTCCCTTCCTTCTCGTCATCGTCCTCCCTCTTCCCCTCCTTCTCTTCATCGTCATCCGTCTACCCCTCCTTCTCTTCATCGTCATCCGTCTTTCCCTCCTTCTTTTCATCATCCTCCCTCTTCCCCTCATCGTCCTCCCCCTTCCCCTCCTTCTCTTCATCGTCTTCCCTCTTCCCTTCCTTCTCTTCATCGTCTTCCATCTTCCCCTCCTTCTCTTCATCGTCATCCCTCTTCCCCTCCTTCTCTTCATCGTCCTCCCTCTTCCCCTCCTTCTCTTCATCGTCATCCGTCTTCCCCTCCTTCTCTTCATCGTCATCCGTCTTTCCCTCCTTCTTTTCATCATCCTCCCTCTTCCCCTCCTTCTCTTCATCGTCTTCCCTCTTCCCTTCCTTCTCTTCATCGTCATCCCTCTTCCCCTCCTTCTCTTCATCGTCCTCCCTCTTCCCCTCCTTCTTTTCATCGTCCTCCCTCTTCCCCTCATCGTCCACCCTATTCCCCTCCTTCTCTTCATCGTCCTCCCTCTTCCCCTCCTTCTCTTCATCGTCCTCCCTCTTCCCCTCCTTCTCTTCATCGTCCTCCCTCTTCCCTTCCTTCTCTCCATCGTTCTCCTTCTTCCCCTCCTTCTCTTACTTTTTCTCTCCCTCTTCCCCTCCTTCTCTTCATCTTCCTCCCTATTCCCCACCTTCTCTTCATCGTCCTCCCTATTCCCCTTCTTCTCTTCATCGTCTTCCCTATTCCCCTCCTTCTCTTCATCGTCCTCCCTCATCCCCTCCTACTCTTCATTGTCTACCCCTCCCCCTCCTTCTCTTTCTCTCTCTCTTCATCTCATTATCTTACTCCTACTTATCACTCTCCATGTCCACCTTCCCCTCCTACTATTCTTCCCTCCTCTTCCTATTTCCTCCTCCCCCTCCTCCGAATCTACCCCTTGCTATTCCTCTTCCACCTCCCTCTTCTCCTCCCCCACCTACTCTATCTCTTCCTCTTCTACCTCCCTCTCCTCCTCCTCTTCCTCATACGCTACATCCTCCTCATATACTACCGCATCCTCTTCCTACTCTAGCCATTCCTCTTCCTATTTTTCCACTTCCCTCCTCCTCCTCTTTCTACTCTTCCACCCCACCTGCTCCTACTTTACCTGCTTTTCCACCTTCCTCTCCCTCTCCTCCTCCTCGCTCCCCTTCTCTTTCTACTCTACCCTTTCCTCTTCCTCCCCTCCTCTTACTCCAGCTCCACCTCCTCTTACTCCACCTCCACCTCCTCCTTCTTCTCCACGTTCCCCTCCTCTTCCTACTCTTCCTCTTCTCTCGGGTTCATCCTCTTTTCTTCCTCACTGACATCGAACTCAGAGCTTGAGTGGTTTGCTCACCTTCAATATTTACATCCTTTCCAAAATTCTCTCTCTCTCTCTCTCTCTCTCTCTCTCTCTCTCTCTCTCTCTCTCTCTCTCTCTCTCTCTGTGTGTGTCTGTGTGTGTCTGTGTGTGTATTTATCAGAGTTATGTAATATGAAAACCCATCGTTTAATGGACTAAAGGATTATTTACTTCCTCTCTCTCTCTCTCTGTCTCTCTGCATTTAACAGTGTTATGTAATATGCTAACCTATCGCTAGACCTCGCTAGACCTCCATCAAGCTAAAAATAGCACCCCCTAGACCCTCTTTCAAGATAAATTTTAAAACATTTTGGTATAAAAATTTCCCGGCCTTAGGCCGGTTCCTTCTAAAATTACATGCTCGCTATCGCTCTCCAGGAAAAAATCGACACATAACTGGCACGAAAGGTCTAAACATTGACGAATAAATGGGGCGAAAGGTCTTAAAATACGACAAACTAACGGCACGAAAACCTTAAAACCTCAAAACTAATATGCCAAAAATGAGGGAGAGGGTGGTCCATAAAAAGCGAGTACTACCCCCTTAAATCTATTATCTATATATGGTTGCTACGTCTCTTTGGCACTAATATATACCGTACATTATGTTGTGCTATCCCTATACCCTTTCGTGTCAGCATATGGTATTATGTGTTGGTGGTGTAATGGTTTAGATGCTAATTATGTTCTGGGTGTGGTGTCCTGAGTTCGAATCCCGGGAGGACCATATGCTTTCATACGTTTATTCAAGTACATTGGGGTTTGTAATGATGATTAACGTTAAGAACGGGGTGTTACTTATTATATCTATACTCGATTGTTTTTAACCGGGCGGAAAGTTAAATTTGTCGATACTTAATGCAAACATAAGAAGCTGATAAGTCTTTGCATCATATTGTATATTTTTGTCCGCAAATAAAACCATATTTGCCTATAACAAACGTAGACATTTGTAACACTGTCTTTCAATATATTTCCTATACTGCCTTTCTAAACTGCTCGTGTGACGCCGCCTATATTTAATATTGGCTATACAAATAAATAGATAGGCAATGCTACCAATGTCTGCCAGGTTAGCTTGAATACACTTTAAGGGGGGATGAGCGTATTTATGTATGTATAGTTTTAATATTGTTTAAGTTTCCTCCCTAGACCTCCATCAAGCTAAAAAACACCCGCCTGTGAAGACCCTCCAAGAAAAATGTGTACATTTGTCGATAGAAAATACAGGCTCACTATCGCTCGCCAGGAAAACATCGACACCTGAATGACACGACAAATCTTACTATTGACAAAGAAATGGGGTGAAAGGTCATAAAATTGCCAAGGTAATGAACCGAATGTATAAACATCTGCAAACTAATAGGGCTAAGCATGAGGGAGAAGCTGGGGGTCCAGAAAAAACAACTACCTCCCCATTAAATAAGATGGGGATATGCCAGTTTCTTGCCAGCTTTTAAAAAAACAGAGTATAGTTGAGAGAACACCCAATTCCCCTCGTATTTTTCTCCATTGCATTCGAATCCAGTTATTTGTTAGACATCTTTACTCTATATTTTTATCAGTGTAATTAAGGGGTGTTAATTTACTATGTTGTATAATATATATATATATATTATTATATATATATATATATATATATATATATATATATATATATATATATATATATACCGGTGTATATGCATATTTGTGTTCTTTATTTTCTGTTTTGGGCTCCCTAGACCTCTATCACGCTTTACAAATAAAACACCTCCAAGACCCCTCTTCGAGATTAATTTGTAAAAATATTTATAGAAAAATGTGCCGGCCAAAGGCCGGTTTCTACTAAATTACAGGCCCACTATCGGTCGCCACAGAAAAAGATCGACACCTAAATGGTTCGAAAGATACTGACAAATAAGTGGGACGAAAGGTCTTTAAATGGAAAAACTAATGAGGTGAACGTATTAAAATTTCATAACTAATTGAGCTAAACATATGCGGTCTATAGAGATTTAAATATTTGACCTGCATAAGATGATCAGGGTACAGCTATCATCACCTATTGTCTGTATTAGTTTATCTGTTGATAATTATGGCTATTACGAAGAACATTTAACTCACCAAAACTTATTATGAAGCAGAAACAAAGGGATTTTTTAATCGAAAAAAAAGCTTGGTTGTGGAAAAACAAAATAATCACCGCATGGTAAGAAAAAGGACTGTTGCTCAATTGCCACAGGAATAGGAGGTTGTCATTGCATTCAACGCCATTTTCCGTTATTTATTAATAATTTATAAATATTATTAAATCAACCACTCATTATATCATTATGCAAGTATAACCTGTCCTACTCGACTGTCTTTCTCTCACTATAAAGACTACTATTGTTCTTTCTCACACTCACTCTCTCCTTCTCTCATTATCGTCGGTTGTCTTCCTTTTGTCTCCTCTTCCTCCTTCTCCTCTTCCTCTTTCCTCCTCTTCCTCCTCCACCTTCTTCCCCCCTCCGTATATTTACATTCCTCCCACTCCCTCGTTATCGTACATTCTTCCTTTCCCCTACTCCTCCCTTTCTTTGTCGTCGCTTCTTCTCCATTTCTCCCGAGGATTCTATATGCGGGTTTTCTGCTACATATTAACCCATTCAGTACTGATGATGTGCTTTACGTTGTATTCTTGCTATATTTGGAGGATTTGGTGTAGCTTAGGAAGGATCTGTGGTAGCTAAAGGGTTAATTGAGATAGTTTGAAGCCTTATAACTTTATGCAGCTTGGGAAGGATCTGTGGTAGCGGATAATTGAGATAGTTTGAAACCTTATTACTTTATGCAGCTTAGGAAGGACCTTTGGTAGCGCTTAATTGAGATAGTTTGAAGCCTTATAACTTTATGCAGCTTAGGAAGGATCTGTAGTAGCAGTTAATTGAGATAGTTTGAAGCCTTATAACTTTATGCAGCTTAGGAAGGATCTGTGGTAGCTAATGGGTGCTATTAGTACCCAGAATACCATGAAAATGACCTCTGAAGGGTTTAACTGTTTTCACTATTTTCCATTATTACTATTCTTACTATCGTCCAATCTGCTCTATTATTATTTATATTATTCGTCCACTGTGGTATGTTCTTATTGATTTCAACCCTTTGAGGATTATGACGCGTTTTGATATCATCTGCTGGATTACATTAGATGATTTGATGCAGCTTACGATGAATGTCTAGGAATCAAAGTGGTAAAAGCTATCGCCATTAACCCTCTAGCTCCCATACGTTCTTCCTAGGCTGAATATAATCGTCTACCAGTAGCCAGAATAAACTGTTAAAACGCATCATAATCCTCAAGAGGTTAATGGTTGCAGTGATATTGTCTACTCCATTTATGCAGCTTAAAAAGGATCTGAGTTAATACAAAGGGTTAAGTAAGATAGTTCGAAGCCTGTTAATTGCTGGAGGCCCTTTATAACTGAATAAAATCGTCTAATAGTAGCCAGAATAAAGTAAAAAGGGCGTCGCCGGAACAGAAGAGGTTAATGATTGCTGTTGTATACTCTTGCAGTATATTTCGCTCTTTATATTTCCTGTTCACTTATAATATTGTCCTCGGCTTTGTTTGTGTTTAGTTAGAGGTCCGTAGCCACAGGTCCGTAGTTATAAGTCTGTAGTTAGAAGTCCGTAGTTAGAAGTCCGTAGTTTGAAGTCCGTAGTTTGAAGTCCATAGTTAGAGACCCGTACCTAGAAGTCCGAAGGTAGAAGTCAGTAGTTTGAAGTCCGGAGTTAAAATTCCTTAGTTAGAGGTCAGTAGTTAGAGGTCCGTAGTTAAAAACCCGTAGTTATAAGTCCGTAGTCTGAATTCCATAGTTAGAAGTCCGTAGTTTGAAGTCCGTAGTTAGAAGTCCGTAGTTTGAAGTCCGTAGTTAGGAGTCCGTAGTTAAACGTCCGTACTTAGAAGTCCGTAGTTAGAAAAATCATCTTGAAAAATACATCTGTCTTTGTATTTCCCAACTTCCATTTCCAAAAGACCCAAGGGATGCGAATAAAGTTTACGTTTTTTAGTATTTTGAAAATAATGATGTCCGGCAAATAATGTTCATGTATATATTTATATTTTATAAACAACTATGAGCTGGAGAGTTATTTGATTATATGTTTATTTCACAGTCAGAATATTATAAATACATAATTATACTTAATATATATGCACAATTCTACTACCTCGTCAATATTAATAAAAGGGTTAATTGCTACCCATGAATTAGTTTAAGCAAGACATACACGCATGCATAAACTACCTCACTCATATACGCACACGTAAACACCCTATCAAACACAAACACACACACACACACACACACACACACACACACACACACACACAACATGGCTTACTGTGTGAGTTGGATAATTATTTTCCTGTTTCTGATAACATTATTATAAGACTCACTCGAGCATGGACACAATCACATAAAACAATAAACTCGTTTAAATATATATATATATATATATATATATATATATATATATGTTTATTTTTTCTCTCTCTCTCACTCACACACACACACACACACACACACACACACACACACACACGCACATATACACATACACAGGTGCAAATACACACTCAAACACACACACACACACTATATCCTGTTAATTGCAAGTAGGCTAGAAATCCCAACCATGACCTCTCCTAACTCAAAGAGGAATAGAGTAATCGAGCTAATATTTCGACATTAGTTATGAGTCAGCCAGGGAAGAGGTGTGAAAATTGACAGCTCATTTGCTCTGGCCCTTTTTGAGTTACCAAGGTTACGATATCTGGCCTACCTATAATGAATGGGCTAGAACACATGCACACACACACACACACACACAGACACCCCCCCTCAAACAAAAAATATATATATATACACATACACCACACATACACACAGACGCCCCCCAAAAAACGAACACACACACATAATCACAAACACAAACACCCTCCCCCACCTCGCCGTGCCCCCTCAAAGACGTACACGCATAAAATTACAAACACAAACACACGCCCCCCCCCCCCCCCCCCCCCCCCCATTCCCCTTTCCAAGACATACACACACAAACAAACACAAACGCCCCACCAGTCCCCCCCCCCCCCCCTCCCTCCTCCCCAAGACACACAATTTTCACATACAAGGCACAAAGAAGGTCTAGGCAAACAAAAGAGCATTAGCATATCACACTACATTACGTCCCTGGAGATTATACACAAGCAAGCCGGCCCGTAAAAACAACCTATTTTAGGAGTCCCAAGTTTTCTTATCTGCTTTAAGCTCCCGGAGAATTGTGTTTCATATTCTCTCCCTGGAAGTTGGGGATGAATAATGTGGTGTTTTGCTTCCAAGTTTCGCTGATCAAAAACATAAAATGCACTTCAGATTACTTTACTAATTAATCAAATACAGACAGCAAAAATTATAATGCACTTCATATTAGTCTATTAATTTCACAACAATGGAAAGCTAAAGCTTAATGTATCGGTCAACGTAATTCTGAAGTTTGCTTTTCTATTAGTATTAGGTACACTCGGATGACATAGTCTCTAGCTAGTCCATAGTATCTATTCGTGGATTTAACTTATTCTAATTATGACAGTAAATCTCTACAACAAAGCTATATATCTACTATACTCGGTTTCTTTTCATCTAACGGTAAATTGAATTCCTTAACAACTGATTTTTCGATAACTAACAGAAAAATAAGAAACTACCAGGTCTCTGCTTCCTGTTAGCGCCAAGTGTTCATAATTAACAGCATATTTTGCTACCAACAATGCCTAATAGCGGAGTAATCAAGCTGAAAAGATGGCAATTTACCGTCAGCTAGAGAGAAACAGAGAATAGTTATTGAGAAGCAGGTTCTATTAAGGGGGGATGGGCCGGTTTTCTGGACCACTTTCTTCCTCATGTTTAGCCTCATTAGTTTTCAGATGTTAAGATGTTTGCCCCATTAGTTAGTCGATTTTAAGACCTTTCGCCCCATTTCTTCGTCAATATTTAGACCTTTCGTGCTATTTAGGTGTCGATGTTTTTCCCTGGCGAACGATAGTTGGAATAACCGGCCTTCGGCCGAGAAATTTGTCTACCGAAAAATTTACAAATTAATCGTAAAAAGGGGATCTAATGGATGTTTTTTGTTAAATTTTATGGAGGTCTAGGGAGGAAACTAGGAAAATAATGAATACATGCAAAAATCGCCCAAAAAGTGAACCATCCCCCTTTAAAAATCAACCCAGATAGTTATGATAATTATAACTATCTGGATTGATTTTTTAACGGAACTTGCTTCTCAATAACTAGTAGATAGATATAGCTTTGTAGTAGATGCATAGACAATTATGTTCATACATTCGTTTCCAGAGATATTGCAAACAGAAAAGCATATTATGGGGTCCACGAATGCTTATGAGTAGGCTAGAGACTATGGCATCCGAGTGTACCTTGCATACCATAGCAGTAATATCATCAGTTTAACCCCTTCTGTACCGTCGACATTCTTTTTACTTGCTTCTGGCTACTATTAAATTAATCGATTGTATTCAGTTTAGGAAGGATCTCTAGCAATTATAAGGCTTCGAACTATCTCAATCAACCCTTTTAACTACCACAGTTCCTTCCTAAGCTGCATAGAATCGTCTAAATATGACTAAAATAAATCATAACAGACGTCGCTGGTACAGTAAGGTTTAAGACCGTAAACCTCTATCGAAAACTCTGTTCGATATCATAATTTCTTAAGGGGGCCCACCTCGCTTGTTTTCTCTTTCTCTCCCTCTCTCTTTGATTTGTATCCATTCGGCCCCATTCAGCCTACTATTTTAAGACATGTACCCCCATCCAGGTGTCAATATTTTCCTGGCGAGCAGTAGCGAGCCAGCATATATGTATTTTTGTTTTGACAGCAAGTTTAATTTGTACATTTTTCGATAGAACAAAATTCCGGCGAAGCCAGATTTCTCCATACAATGCTGGCTCGCTATCGCTCGCCAGGAAGAAATCGACACCTGGAATGGGGATAAACGTCTTAAAATAGTTGGCTGAAAGGGGCCGAATGGATACAAGTCAGAGAAAGAGAGAAAAGGAGAGAAAGCTACAAAAAACAGGTGACCCCCCTTAACCTTCGAAGATACGATGACTTATAACTTTCTGGTTTCTGGCTAATATTAGACGATTGTATTCATATCAAGAAGGGTATATGTTAATTGAGAGAGTATTTACCCTTATAATTCCCACACATCTTTCTCATGCTACTGTAAAATTAACTAAGAATTATATTCGTCAATTGCTATAGAGTTATATAACACACACACACACACATATATATATATATATATATATATTTATTTATAAACGACCCAAATATAAACCCAATCCCCTTAATTGTTCCGCAATTAACCCTCTCGGAACTCTACGATGCATTATTACTGTTGTATTATTTGGCTATTATTAGACGATTGTATTCAGATTTTTAAAGGGTAGGCTATAATTATGGAAGTCAGAGGGTTGATTGAGCCAGTCTTTACCATTTTTGCTCCCACATACGTACCTTCCTAAGCTGTATAAAATCGTCTTATGATAGCCAGAATAAACTTCTAAAACGCGTCATAATCCTCAAGGGGTTAATAGGATCCCTATATGGGTGCCTATTAACCCCTTGAGGATTATGACGCGCTCTGAGTTTATTCTGGCTATTATTAGACGACTTTATACAGCTTAGGAAGAGCTCGTTGGAGTATAATTGAGATAGTTTTTACCCTTCTGATTCCTAGAGAGCCTTCCTAAGTTGAATACAACCGTCTAAAGATAGTCAGAATAAACTGTCAAAATGCAACATAATCGTCAAAGGGTTAAATTGTGTCATGTCGCCTTCATCCGAGTTCCCGTCTCTCAGTGAGTCATTTCTTATTGTTTAATATACAACTTTTGGACAAATTAAAGATCGACATTTTCACCGATGACATAATTATACCCATGACAAAGTTCCTGGAAATCCCGAAAAAAAGTTATCCCGTAAAAAAAGATGCCTGGACAATAATTGTCCCAGAAAAATTATGTCCCGAAAAAGTTATCCCGAAAAAGATGTCACCCAAATATATGTAAAAGCAAAACAAACAAAAAAGTCCCCCAAAAAGACGTCCCGAAAACAGATGTACCAACAATTAAATAATGTCCCAGAAATATAGTTACACTAAGATTTAAAAGTCCCTGAGAAAAGCGGTCGAACCAATCCCCAGACATATTTACATAATCTCGGAAAGTGCCGGCGAAACCCAGAGGCGTTTGAGCCATGATTAAGGGGAGTTTTTTCTTGATTTGTTTATATATTCATTCATCTATTATTTTTATAGTTTCCTCCCTAGAATTATATCAAGCATTAACAAATAATTTCTAATGAATTGCAAGCTTCCTTTCGCTCTCCAGAAAAAAAAAACAAAAAAAACATGCCAAAATGGCACGGGAGGTCTGAAAATCGCCTAACTAATAATAATAATGCGAATGTCTTAAAATGAGGGAGAAGCTCCGTGTGTCCAGACATTTTGACTCTTAACGTCACGAGCATAAATGCTGCAACATCAACCGGATAAAGTCACCTCCTTCATCGGGAGAGGTTTATATTAAGCTGCATATAATTTTGCCTTCTGCGTGTGTCGTAGGAGGCGACTAAAGAGGTTGGGTCGGTGGGCTTGCGACCCCAACCCGTGAAAGATGCGTAGCAACGACAAACGAACGATCAGCCTCGGATGCGGACGGACCCTGTGTTGACGAACCCCGACCGACTATTGGCAAGCTTACGGACATTCTGAGAATAGGTACATGGAACGTGAGTGGCATGAATGATGGCATAAAAGAGAGAGAGGTCAAGGAAGTGTTAGTAAATGCCAAGCTGGATGTATGTGGAATGACGGAGACCAAATGGAAGGGTACAGATGTGAGAGAGTGGGAGTGTGGAATGGGTGTGTGTGCTGGAGTGAGTGAGGGAGCAGCGAGAGAAGGTGCATGTTTGTTTGTAAGTAACAAATGGAAGGAGGGTGTAGGAGAATATGGGTCTGTGGGTTCAAGGATTGTGTGGGTGAGAATGAAAGTAGGAATACAAGCGTGGGTGATTGTGTGTGTGCATGCTCCGACAGAGGATAAACTTGTAAGAGAGAAAGAGGAGTTCTGGGTGAATGTGGAGACGTGCTTGGATAAGTTTGACAAGAACGAAAGAATATTTCTGATTGGGGATATGAATGGTAAGGTGGGTGATAGGAAAATTGATGGAGTAGTGGGAGGGTGGGGGGGACCGTCAGAGGTGAATGAGAATGGTAGTGTACTTGTGGACGTAAACAAAGGAGTACAAACAAAGGAAATCAAGCAACAACAGGTCTAGTGACCCTTCTAGGTTGCTTGTCCTCCAAAACACTGAGGATCAAGTGACCAAACAGTGGTTTAGAGTGGGTAAGGGAACATTGGAAAGGGAACTACTGCCCTGCCACTAACGTGGCAGGACTAGGAAGTTAGTAGGGGACATATGGGTTAGTAACTGAGGGGAGGATAAGTTATTCATTTACAAACGCAGTCAGTCGCGGGTTTGATGCGAGATATTTGTCTAGGCGGAATTTAAATGAATCAACGGTGCTGCAGTCTATAACGTCTCGGGGAAGCCCATTCCACAAGTTGACAACTCGATTGAAGAGAAATTCTTAGATTCGTGCGAGTTAAAAGATTTACCAATAATTTTGCAACCGTTTCCCCGCGTGTAATTAGATTGGTCGATAGTGAAGTACTTACTACAGTTCATATTGTCGATGCCTTTGATGATTTTGAACACTTGAATTAAGTCGCCTCTTAATCTGCGCTGGGTTAAAGGAAATAGATTTAATTCTCTAAGACGCTCTTCGTATGGTTTGTTCTTTAGGCTAGGTATCATTTTGGTAACTCTACGTTGAACTCGTTCTAGCTTGTTTATATCTTTTGGTAATAAGGGCACCAGGATTGAACGCAGTATTCCAGAAGAGGGCGGACTAATGAATTGTAAAGGGTTAGGATAACTTCTTTGGATTTATGCTCAAATGACCTGCCTATAAAGCCAATTATTTTGTTTGCCTTCTTAACAACTTCTGAACATTGTTGACTCGGTTTTAGGTTACTCGATATTGTTACTCCCAGATCAGTTTCTCTGTTTACATTCTTAAGCTGAGTGCCATTCATCGAATAGTTTGCTTTCTCATTTAGGTATCCGACATGTAGTACTTTACATTTATCCGCATTGAAACTCATTTGCCAAATTTGGGCCCAACATGACAATTTATCTAGATTGTGTTGCATATCGTCAACTTGTTCTTTTGAGAGTACGCTATTTGCAATTTTTGTATCGTCAGCAAATTTTGAGATTGTGCAGGTGAGACCCTCATCTATGTCGTTGATGTAAATTAGAAAGAGAATTGGTCCTAGTACCGATCCCTGGGGTACCCCGCTACTTACATTGGTCCATTTAGATGCCTTACCGTTTATGACTACCCTTTGCTTTCTGTTGCTGAGCCAATTTTCTATCCATTTCAACACACCGTCTTGTATTCCATGCGCTTTTAGTTTTAGCAGTAAACGTTTGTGGGGAACTTTGTCAAAGGCCTTTTGAAAATCAAGGTATATAATATCTATGTACGACGTATGTGTGGGGAGGAGGCTGTGGATAGCCAACACTTTCTTCCGACACAGAATGATACACAGGTACACATGGAAAGTGGTGCGGAGGATGAAGGATAAGGATAAGACAGTGGTGGAACGAAAGTCACTGATTGAACGAATAAAGAAATCTGTGCTGGATGCTAGGGTGTATAGGGATATTGGAGGGGGTCTGTCTGATCATTATGTAGTAGTAGCTAAAATTAGGATACAAAAAAAGTGGGTGAGGAGAGCTGGAGGGAGGCGGGAGGCAAGAGGAAGGTGGAATGGTGAGGAGGGTGGAGAGGCTACTGGAGGAGAAAATCAGGGAAGAGTACATGAGAGCAGTTGAAAGACGACTAGGTGGGTTCGACCTGGAAGATATGGAGGAAGTAAAGGAGATGAGCAAGATGTTTAAGGAAGAGATCTGTGCAGCATGTGAGGAGGTGTGTGGAGTGAGGAGAAGAGGGAGGGGAGTGAAAGGTACAGCATGGTGGACAGAAGAGGTAAAAATAGCTGTGGAAGACAAGAAGAAAACGTATAGAGAGTGGTTGGGTAATAGCGGGAATGCAGATTTGGAGAGACAGAAACGAGCGACGTACGTGGAGAGAAAGAGAGTGGTGAAGAGAGTAGTGAAGGAAAGTAAGAGAAGAGTAGATGAGGAATTTGGAAGGAATCTGAATGTAAAATGGAGGGAGTGTAAGAAACTGTTCTGGAAAGAAGTCAAGAAAGCTAGGGAAGGTAGCAAGGGAAACAGACGGGGTGTGAAAGAAAAGAATGGGAGAATGCTAGCCGAGAAGCAAGAGAGAGTCGAAAGATGGAGGGAGTACTTCAACGAGTTGCTAAATGTAAGGAATGAAGAGCCAGCAAACATAGTTGGATATGGTATGGGAGGGAGAAGAGGAGAAGTAGTGGAGGAGGAGGTGGGGATCAGGAGGTCAGAAGTGTGGGAAGCCATTAAAAGAGTGAAGTTGGGGAAAGCACCAGGAACAGATGGAGTGTGTGGGGAAATGTTGTGGTATGGTGGTGAGATAGTGATCGAATGTGTATGGAAAATGTGCAAACTAGCATGGGAGAAGGGGAGTGCACCCGATGACTGGAAGACTGGCATAATCGTCTCTCTATATAAGGGGAAAGAGGAGTGTGTGGTAACCACTGAGGGATATGTCTTTTAAGCGTAGTAGGGAAGGTGTACAGTAGTGCAGTGATTGAGAGAGTGAGAGTGAGAACGGAGAAATTGGATAGTCGACGAGCAGGGAGGTTTTAGGAAGCGAAGAGGATGTGTAGATCAGAGTTTTACCCTAAATTGTGTTGTGGAGAAATATCTGGAGAAGCAAGCAAAGGTGTATGTTGCCTTTATGGACTTGGAGAAGGCCTATACTATGACAGACTGGATAGAGAAGGTATGTGGAAAGTACTTAGAATATACGGAGTAGATGGCAAGTTGCTGAAACCAGTGAAGAGCATGTATGAGGGTGCAAAGGCGGCAGTACGTGTGAAGAATAGGCAGAGAGAGTTCTTTGACCTGAATGTTGGGTTGAAACAGGGGTGTGTGATGTCCCGTGCTTGTTTACTGTATATATGGATGGAGTCATGAAAGAAATACTAGGAAGAGCAGTGGATGTTAGTGTATCGCTGAAAAGGGAGGGAAATGAGTGGAAGCTGCTATACTGCTGTTTGCGGATGATACAGTTCTGATGAGCGATAATGAATGGGAGTTGCAGGGTCTGGTAAATGAGTTTGGAACAGTGTGCGAAAAACGGAATTTGAAGGTAAATGCGGGGAAGAGCAAGGTTATGGTCTTCGAAAGGGGTGAAGTCACAGTGTGTGAGGTGAAGTTGAACGGTCAGGCTATGGAGATCGTCAGCTCTTTTAAGTATCTGGGCAGTGTGTTGAATAAAGATGGGACTATGGATGAAGAAGTGCGGGAGAGGGTGCAACAAGGGAAGAGGGTTGTAGGAACGTTGAAAGCAGTAACAAGAAATAGGGTGGTCAGTATGGAAGTGAAGAAGTCCTTGCATGACAGTGTGGTAATCCCGACACTAACTTACGGAAGCGAAGCATGGCCTTCGGGAAGAGAGTCAGACCAAAAGTGAGAGCAATGTAAATGAGTTACTTGAGAAGTGCGTGCGGAGTTACATGGAGGGATAGACAGACGAATGAGGAAGTAAGAAGGTGTGGAGGTAGATGTGCGGAAAGTGTGAAAAGGAACCACTTGAGATGGTTCGGCCATATGGAACGTATGGAAAGCGAGAGAATGACTAAGAGGGTGTACGAGAGCGAGGTGGAAGGACAGAGAGGGAGAGGTGAAAGGATGGAGTGAGGAAATATATGGATGAAGGCGGTGCTGGATGGGAGGAGGGGTACCGACTGACTGGGGACAGAGGTGCACGGAGGCGGTTTGTTCGTGGCCACCCCTTCGGGGATCACGACGTCAGGTAATAGATAGATAGATATAATTGTCTGACTGTAGCTAGAAAAAAATAAAGAAATCATTGTGAGTTTGAATATAAAGTTTAGCAATACCTTTGGAGACGAAGGGGAGAACATTATCTGGTTGGTGTCCAGGAATTTTTGCTCGGTACTTTACAGCTCCCTGCAAGATTTCCGTTCCTCTCTGTGATTTTATTTATGGACGGAAACTAGTAGTATTGAACTTAGAGTGTAATATCTTAATCAATAGTTTCATAAGAAGGTACATGAACTACTGCATAACAAGGAACTCTCCTAATTCAATCAAATTAATTTGACTTTCATCAATACAATCTGAAAGAAGAACGGAATTGCAGAGGGAACAGTACCTTGAATTCGGCTCTATATTTTTCAACTTTGTATATATGTAGGGAAATATTGGAACAAGTAGAGTGTTTTAAATAATCTAGGAGGAACGAAAAGCAAGAGTGGAGGTATGGAAATGGAGGTAAAACAGAGAGTGAGTGAAGGAAGGAAGGCTTTCGGAGCAATGGGAAGTATGTGGAAGGTGAGAAATCTCAGAATGAATGTAAAACGTGTAATCTATCAAGGAATTGTTGTGCCAACAGTGATGTATGGGGCTGAGACATTGGCTCTGAAGGAAACGGAGAGAAGAAAGCTGGATGTGATGGAGATGAGCTGCTTGAGGTTATGTGTGGAGTTACTCGTAGACACAGATTGAGGAATGAAGAGATACATAGGAGAGTGGGGCAACAGGAACATTTGTCGGCCAGAGTGGACAGCAGGGTGCTGAGATGGTATGGTCATGTAGAACGAATGAAAGATGAAAGGCTTACAAAGAGAATATGTGAGACAGATACAAGGGAAGCTAGAGGGGCAGGAAGACCCCCATTGAGATGGAGAGATTGTGTAAGACAAGCTTTGGATGATAGAGTACAAAGGAGTACAAAGGAGTACAAAGGAAATCAAGCAACAACAGATCTAGTGACCCTTCTAGGTTGCTTGTCCTCCAAAACACTGAGGATCAAGTGTCCAAACAGTGGTTTAGAGTGGGTAAGGGAACATTGGAAAGGGAACTACTGCCCTGCCACTAACGTGGCAGGACTAGGAAGTTAGTAGGGGACATATGGGTTAGTAACTGAGGGGAGGATAAAGTTATTCATTTACAAACGCAGTCAGTCGCGGGTTTGATGCGAGATATTTGTCTAGGCGGAATTTAAATGAATCAACGGTGCTGCAGTCTATAACGTCTCGGGGAAGCCCATTCCACAAGTTGACAACTCGATTGAAGAAGAAATTCTTAGATTCGTGCGAGTTAAAAGATTTACCAATAATTTTGCAACCGTTTCCCCGCGTGTAATTAGATTGGTCAATAGTGAAGTACTTACTACAGTTCATATTGTCGATGCCTTTGATGATTTTGAACACTTGAATTAAGTCGCCTCTTAATCTGCGCTGGGTTAAAGGAAATAGATTTAATTCTCTAAGACGCTCTTCGTATGGTTTGTTCTTTAGGCTAGGTATCATTTTGGTAACTCTACGTTGAACTCGTTCTAGCTTGTTTATATCTTTTTGGTAATAAGGGCACCAGGATTGAACGCAGTATTCCAGAAGAGGGCGGACTAAGGAATTGTAAAGGGTTAGGATAACTTCTTTGGATTTATGCTCAAATGACCTGCCTATAAAGCCAATTATTTTGTTTGCCTTCTTAACAACTTCTGAACATTGTTGACTCGGTTTTAGGTTACTCGATATTGTTACTCCCAGATCAGTTTCTCTGTTTACATTCTTAAGCTGAGTGCCATTCATCGAATAGTTTGCTTTCTCATTTAGGTATCCGACATGTAGTACTTTACATTTATCCGCATTGAAACTCATATGCCAATTTGGGCCCAACATGACAATTTATCTAGATTGTGTTGCATATCGTCAACTTGTTCTTTTGAGAGTACGCTATTTGCAATTTTGTATCGTCAGCAAATTTTGAGATTGTGCAGGTGAGACCCTCATCTATGTCGTTGATGTAAATTAGAAAGAGAATTGGTCCTAGTACCGATCCCTGGGGTACCCCGCTACTTACATTGGTCCATTTAGATGCCTTACCGTTTATGACTACCCTTTGCTTTCTGTTGCTGAGCCAATTTTCTATCCATTTCAACACACCGTCTTGTATTCCATGCGCTTTTAGTTTTAGCAGTAAACGTTTGTGGGGAACTTTGTCAAAGGCCTTTTGAAAATCAAGGTATATAATATCTACAGCTTTACTCTCATCGTAGAGGTTGAGGATATCGTGGAAGAAGTCTAAGAGGTTTGTTAAACAGAACGTTTTTTACGAAAGCCGTGTTGAGTATCTTTAAGTATGTTATTTTCCTCCAAGTGATTTACGAGTCTGTCTCGTATGACCGTTTCTAGCATTTTACATACAACTGAGGTTAAGCTAATTGGACGATAGTTACTGGGTAGGTATTTGCTGCCTTTTTTGAATATCGGTGTTACGTTGGCTAGCTTCCACTGATCAGGCATAGTTCCAGACTGCAAGGATTTATTGAATAGTCATGTCAGTGGTTTGGAGAGCTCATTCTTAGCTTCCTTTAGAACTCTAGGCGAGATTGTATCAGGTCCTGGCGTATTTACCTTGAGTTTATCTAAACAATTCAATACTTCTCTCTCTGTAACGGTGATATTGCTTAGAACATCTGAATTATCAATCTGAATCGGCGATGGTGTAGGATATCACTGAGGTCTTCTGTTGTAAAAACTGATGCAAAGAAGGTATTGAGGGCATTACTCATTTGTACTTCGTCTTTGGTGTATTCTCCTTTTTCATCGACTAACGGTCCAACAGTTGAAGTAACTACTTTTTTCTTTCTGATATAACTATAGAATTCTTTCGGGTTTGTTTTACTTTGATTCGCAATATGTAACTCTAAGGTCTTTTTACTTTGCTTAATTAACTTTTTGGCTTTGCGTCGTAGCTCTACAAATTTCACCCGTTCTTCGTCATTTTGTGAGGATTTTAATCTATCATTAGCACATTTTTTAGCAAGCAGGCAGTTTGAAATATCTTTATTCCACCATTTGGGCTTATTATTATGGCCTGGACGCCGTATTTTCGATGGTATGCAGTCTTGCACTGCTTTTAGGTAAGTGGTTTCGAATAACTTCCAAGATGTATTTATGTCGTTATTGTTAATTAAAAAGCTCCAGTCAGTTTCTTTAAACATAGCTCTAAGTTTATGGAAGTTTGCTTTCTTGAAATTAGGGACTTTTTCGATGCTACTATTTGGTTCGTTACTAGTAAACTTTAAAGTGAAAGTTATCGTACGATGGTCGCTGTTACTGAATTCATCACCAACATTCAAATTCTCTATCAATTCTTCTTTTGTTGCAAGTACAATGTCAAGAACGTTATTACCACGGGTCGGCATTCGAACAAATTGATAAAGCGAACTCTCTTGCAAGTTCGTATACAAGTCATGTCCGGAGTGTGAAGTAAGAGTATCGCCCCACTTGGTCACAGGTAAATTAAAGTCGCCAAAAATTACGGTATCTTGTGAGTTACTTACATCTGCAATTTGTTCGTAAATTTCTCGGTCAGTTTGCACTGATTGAGCTGGAGGTCTGTATATTAACGCAAGTATTATTTTTGTACCTTTATTATTCTTTATTAGCACAAAAGATGTGTCGACGTTCACAATTTGAGGTTTTGACACGAGGGTCGGGTTAAGACTTTCTTTGATATAAAATAAAACGCCACCTCCATTTTTTATTTATTCGGCTGTTCTCACACATTACATAACCGGGAAGTGAATACTCTGCTAAAAAGTCTCTATCTTGTGTATTGAGCCAAGATTCTGTTTTGCCAATCACATCATAATTTTCTGTAAACACTAGTTCCTCTAAATCTGAAAATTTATTGCGTATGCTACGAGCGTTTGCATAGAAAACCTTTAAAGTTGCGGTTTTAGAACTCGCAGATCGTTCTTTCATCGAATTTTTGGTTCTGGTCGGATCTACATTTACATTCATGGCTGTCCTCGGTCCTCGGTCGTTATCCCTGACGGTTTTGAATTTGGGTCGTGTTGGTGGAGCTTTATCCAAATTCGCGGTTCTTGACGGATTAGTATTAATTCCTTTGTAGATTGCCGTCCTCGCTGTCTTCGGTCCTCCTTCCTGGTTGTCCTGTGCTGAGTCGATTTCTTCTCCGAAAATCCTTCACCGCATCGTTGAGAAGACGCCCAAAACGCGCTGCTCCCACCTGGTTCAGATGAACTCCATCATCCGAAAACAAATAGTCATCGTAGTAGAAATTGTCCCAGGTGTCGACGAATCCCACGTTCTCCTTCCTGCAGAGGTTTGCTAGACAACGATTTGTGCTGGTGGCTATGTTGTAAAATCGGCTCTCTACACCGAGCCGGGGGACGATTCCTGAGACGATGATCCTTGATGACTTCTCCTTAAACGACTTGATCAGCTGCTGGTACTTTAAAAGCAAATCTTCCGACCGGGTTCGCTGTATATCATTGGATCCAACGTGGATGACGTACATTGTATTTGCAGGGGCCAGCTTTGATACTTCGTCAACTGCTGCAACTACGTCATCCACACCACCACCAGGGATACAAAAACGCTTCCTGGTCTTAGGTGCCCTGGCGCAAAACTCTGTGAGCTGACCACGTATCATCGAGTCTCCCACGAGCCGGACTTCTTCTATTTCCTCTTCGTCATCTGAGTCTGCGAATATCTGGAAACGGTTTTGACACTCGGTAATCGGTATGTGTTTCCTGGTCTTGGGGCAAACGTTGTTCCTCACGACACGGAAGTTTGTCTTGAGGGGGAAGAGAGTCGCTATTTGTATCTTGAGTATCGGAAACATCAGCTGAAATGGCTACTGTAGGCGTTGAATTGTTAGCATTTGACGTTGGGGCGTTGGTGGCTGCTGGAGTTGCGGTGACAATTGAAGTTTGTGGCACTCCAACGTTGAGTGTTACAAACTCTTGGAGTGATTCCAGCTTCATGGTGAGGACGTTGATCTTGTTGTAGGCTTCATCTAATTTCACTGTAAAATTCTCTCGTTGCTGGCAGAGCCGGCAGACTTGAAGATCGATAGTAGCAAACATGGACTCACCAAACCTACCGGCGCAGTTCGCACAAGCGCGAGGCATGGTGACAGTCACTTTCTTCAGATCACTTCACTCACTTAAAAAACAATTCACTCACTTTACAACACTTCACTCACTTTAAAAACACTTCAATCACTTCAACCGAAAACAAATATGCTGAAATACGCAGAAATAGGATATCAGGGGTGATAGCCTAACCGAAAACAAAAATGTTGAGATACGCAACAAAATTTCAACAAAAATGTTGAGATAGAGGAATGACTATAGATCAGGCAAGAGAAGTGGTAATAAACAGGAATGAATGGAGAATGCTTGTGAATAGATGAGTGAACATGTGGTCATTTGGGGAAGGAGTTGGGCGCAAGTTGGACTAGATAATAGTCCATCAGGCGCCTGGCCCGGGGAGATGGCTTATATGAAGGGTGCGCCTGGAAGTGTGGTGGGCGGGCTTGTGATTTTGGCTCCGCTGCATGTCTGCCTGCTGAGATCGGAACCTCTCCAGGTGGTCGGGGGCTGGGGGAATGCTGGAGGGACCTTGGTGACCCTGGTCTCTGGGTCTTCTCCTGGATGACCTAGATGTGTGTGAATTTGTATTTTGTTTTTGTGTGTTCATTGTTTTCTGTTGTGTTGTCCCTATTCGGGCTCTGTCTTGAGTCCCCCCCACTCCCCTCAAAGACAACAAAAAAGAAAAAGGAAATGTGGGGATGGGGTCTGAGTATATACATGCATACATACATGTGTGTGTGTGTGTGTGTGTGTGTGTGTGTGTGTGTGTGTGTGTGTGTGTGTGTGTGTGTGTGAGTGAGGGGGTCAATTGTTACAGGTAGCTTTGCCTTTTGTCTCCTTAATACACGTAAACAACAAAATACAGGAAGGACCTCTCACACTCGGAGACGAATGAGGTTCTGCTTCAATATAATATTTCAACTCTTTCACTCTATTATGACCTTTCTTTCCTTCTATTTTCATCATATACTTTTCTTACACTTCTCTAACTCTTCTTCATTCTCCTTCCTCCCATCCTCCACAGCATATTATATTCTTCTTTTTTCTCCTCTTCTAACTTTTCCTCTTTCTCTTTTTAGTCCCTCTCCTCTCCTCACCCTCCTCCTCCTTCTTCTCCTCCTCCTCCTCCTCCTTTCTCCTCTTCCACGCTCGATCATTTGACTTCTTCTAGTAATCTATTTGGCTTTCTAGGAACAAACTTGTTATCTTGCAAGGAGATTTTTGGCTTCCGTCGCAATCCACGTGGGGGTTCTAGTGTGCGTGTGCGTAATAATAATAATAATAATAATAATAATAATAATAATAATAATAATAATAATAACAATAAAGTGTTGGTTTCTTGTTCACCTGCACCCCTAGGCTGAACAGTTACATAGTTTCTTAACGTAGGTACAGTACAATGCTTATTCTACCTTACCTACGAGACTGCATACGACCTTTGGCAACCATGAGGTGCCTGATTTCCGACCATAATATATGGGCAGATGTACAGGTGGAGCGACTTGTAGGCTAACATAAGCCAATAGTTGCACAGCTTGGCTATGGAGGGACCACGATACAATCCTTCTTCATCGGGATGGATGAAACCCCTTTTGGGGCTGGGAATCTCGAACCCTTGACCCCAAGACTAAGCCTTGAGCGCACGGCACCTTAGACCATTGGACAACCCCAATCCGTGAGAGAGAGA
>CM064492.1:56687295-56872295 GCA_032716605.1 Paralithodes platypus
CAAAATCAAAACGGCATACCCAACTCTGCGATGGGTTACCATCATCACTACTAATACCATCATCAATCACAACACCATCATCACTACTACTGCCATCATCACTACAACTGCCACAATCATCACGACTACTGTCATCATCACCATTACCATGATCATCATTACTACTACTCTCACCATCATCACTACTACTGTCACCATTGTTACTACCATCTTAATCACTACTATCAGCATTGATACTACAACTATCAACCCATCATTACTATCATCACCAACCATCTTACAATCGTCCTTACTACTGTTAACGTAATCACTACTACTATAACCATCATCATTACTACTGTCACAAGTATAACCATCATGTATCCTACTATCACCATCATCACTACTACTGCCATCATCACCATTACTATGATCTTCATCATCACAACTATTGTCATCATCACTACAACTTTCACCATCCTCACAACTACTCACCATCATCACTAATACTCACACCATAATCACTACCATCATCACTACTGTCATTATTATCACTACAACTATCATCATTACTGGTCACCATCATCACTACTATTATGACCATCATCATTACTACTAGTACTGTCACCATCATATCTACTACTGTCACCATCATATCTACTACTGTCATCATCATTACAACAACAACCATCATCACTACTATTATCACCATCATCGCTACTATCACCATCAATCACACTTATACTACTATCACTTCTAATGCGAACAAAACTAACTTAACCTAGCAAATGCAGAACGAGATGATTTCCCCCCCAGAACGCCATCATTGCTGGGGGAGGGGGGGGGGGGGGGGGGGGTATGGGAGGAGAGGGGTCCGGGAAGGGGGGGGGGGGGAGCCCCTCTGGGAGGGGTTAGGGGGCTTGGTAAAACCATATTTTGGACCTAAAATCATAACTATTGCATAAATTCAAAAAAATCTTTTTTGACTGACGTTCGCATTCACACAACAAATGTTCGTGTGAAATTTGGTGAAAATCCGTCCAACGGTCTAGGAGGAGTTCCGAGACAGACGGACGACGACGACAACAACGATGACGACGACGACGACGACAGACATTTTTTTTGTGTGGTACCCACTATACGGGGGGTCGATACCAAACTCTGCTTACGCAGAGTTGATAAAAGTAAAAATGGTGGGAACCAATCACCGATAAGCATTGCCCAGGAAAATGCTAGACAAGGGTATAAAGAATATCACCAAAACCTCCCTGGAGCGGCAGCCAATCAGCAGCCTGGCTTTGATTCTGCCGACATTCAAAATAAACAGTACGGAGATCGGCTAACTTCTAACTCGCTCTCATTTACCTCCTGCACCATTTGTTTCCATGCAAAAAACATCCTATTACCACTATGCCAGCCCCATACTCCCGTCAGCCACTTATAAATGTGGGAAATGCATTGCCGGAGAAGAATAACCACTGGCTGTGGAAATCAAATTTTATTATTATTGATATTTATTTTTATTATTGGAGTGAAATAAAAAATGAAGAGGGTTAGCAACAAAATCAAAGTTGCCATCTGTTTACTCACCCAGCCGGCTCGATAAATCAGCGAGCCGCCTGGCGTGAGGCACAGGTATATACAGAGTAGGGCGTGGCATGGGCCTTACTGAATCTCAGTAAAGTAACTGCTCTAACGAAAACAATTCAACCCAACCCAATTACTCAACTCACGCACGTTGGGACAAGCCCCGACACCCTATTTCTCTCACTATTACCACTGTCTCTCCTACTTAACCAATACAAACTTCCTTTCTTTCACCTTCACCCACCTTTTCTATATTCATTCATTCATTCATCATTTGTGGGCCTGGTTGAGCCTGAGAACTTTCAGTCTTCTACTGTACTTCTCACTTCTCCGCTTGTTCTTCCTCTGTCCAATTGCTCTTCTTTCCTACTTTACTCCAGCCATCTGGTCTGGGTCTGGGGCCTCCAAAACTTTAACATTTGAAGGAGGCCGCTCTTCATCCTCTCCCTACCCAGCCCGGGCTCCAACATCCCCTCACTCCCCCACACGTAGCTCACTTCACGATACCCCATCATGTTAAGAGTCATCCAATTCAATATAAGACACTACTACACTAACAGACATCTACTCACACAATTAATTCTAGATAATGACCCGTACATAATACTAGTCAATAGCACTTGCACATACAACACACATAAAATTAAATTCTTTGGTTACACAACACGACAGACCGACGGCGATGCTCACGATGGAGTTGCAATCATGATTAAAAGCACCATTCAACATGAATTCATCACAGACTGGACATACAAACATTTCTTTGCAGTTAAAACACACACAACACGTCTTGGTCCCCTCATAGTTGCCACCACATCTGTCAGACCAAATACCTACATCCCTTACACAGACCTGAATACTCTATTCAATAACAATGCACCCACACTCATACTTTCAGATTTGATTAAAGTTTCTAGGCCCAGACTTTTCTACAGTTTTCACACCACATGGTAATGGTAAACCTGACCTAATTTTTTCAAACAGAGCTTTTAATATATTCTATCATGACATTCCCCCTGGGCCACTTTCAGGATCTGATCACATCCCAGTTTTCATGTCAATATCTTCAAACCCAATTCAAGTCCCATGTCAATCTCATTTTAACTACTCACAAGCAAACTGGGAAGAATTTAAACACATTTTATGTGAAGACAACTACATACACGACTATGAGGGACAACACTACACACACATAGACCAACAAATAGAGAACCTACAAAACAAAATCATAAATGCAGCCAACACAACCATCCCAAAAACTACATACAAAATCGAGCACACTTTCAGACCCTCCATCAGAACACGACTCCTAGTGTGCTATCGTCGTCGATTCGAACAAAACAATCACAACCACATACCAGGCCGAGTACGTTATGACCTCTCCAACCTCAGAACTCACGTCCTTAATAGCCTGCAATCTGATCATGACACTCACTGGACACACCTTGTACACTCAGCAGAACAACACAGAAAGACTAAGCCCTGGGCATTCTGGCAACACATACAACGATTAAAAGGTAACAACACTCCCAGAACATCCTCCCTCACTGTAAATGGCAACAAAATTACTGATCCTAGGGCTATCACAGATACATTTAAACAGACATGGCAACAAGTATACCACCCACACACCCCTGAAAGGTCTGCCAGACAACACATCCGCAATATAGAACATCTCACTACCATCCCCAACAACATCTCCCATGACACACACATTAACTTAAACACACTTGACCCTCAAAATATACTCACCTCTCTCATTGTGCCAGACGAAGTCAAGCTCATTCTATCTAAAACACGGAGAAAGGCGCCTGGTGCCACGGGTATTAATCATCACCTTGTAAAACACCTACCTAACACTTTTATAACAGCACTCACTCGCCTCTACAACGCCATCTTGGCATCAGGCTACTTTCCTGTGTGCTTCAAGACAGCGACCATTATCCTCATCCCCAAGAAAAACCAAGAGAAGACTAATCCACTAAACTACAGACCCATTAGTCTACTTGAGACTCTTGGGAAGACTCTAGAACGTATCATAAACCACCGACTCAGACTATTTCTCGAAGACGAAGGACTCACACACATGCAATTTGGTTTCAGAAAACATAGATCGACACAGGAAGCACTAAACATTATAACAAACTACATTCACATAAATAAACAGAACAGACGGAAAAACAAGACAGCTTTAATCACCAAGGACATAAAACAAGCTTTTGACACTGTGTGGCACGAAGGCTTGAAGTACAAAATCTGCGAAAATTTCAACTTCCCATTAATAACTCAGAAACTTATTTGCAATTTTCTGGATAATAGAACAGCCAAAATTAAATTTTCTAATCTTTTTTTCAGATTCATTTGCACTCAACGCAGGCGTACCTCAAGGCTCAGTGCTCGCTCCTACCCTCTACATCTTATATACAAATGACTTTCCCAACCCCATTTACAATGACTCTCTCACAGTAATGTACACAGACGACGTGACTCAATTAATAAGAGCAGACAGACTAGACACACTGACAAACAGAGCACAAAGAGAACTTGACAAAGTAGCACAGTGGGAACAAAAATGGCGGATTCAGGCTCATCCTCACAAATCCTACATTACCTATTTTACCAAAGGACATCCCCGTCCAAGACCCCTATTCCTAAACTCCCGAGCACCTTTCCCTAACTGCACACAAATAAATGTCTCTCTCACTAACAAAGTATTCGGCCTCACATTTGACTAATTCCTCCGATTCCATCATCAAGCTAAAACTACCACTGCCATCGCATCAAAATCCCTCCAAACCATATTTAGATTCCGGAATGCCTCAACTAAAACCAAGCTTCACTTATATAAAGCCCTAATAAGACCTCTTTTGTGCTACGTCCCACTCAGCATCACTCTTTCGGCCCCTACTAACCAACTAAAATAAAAAACAAATAAAAATACAGCACTAAGATGGATTTTTGGGACCCAGTGGTTTGAATTTCAGACGGCACAACATTTTCACGATCTAGCCCGCATCCCCCCTCTTAATACATATTGGAATCATTTAGTAGAAAAACAAATTATTAAACTTGAGACCTTTCACGATAACTTCACCCAAATTTTCAATATAATTTTACACCCCCCCCCCCCTGTCAAACCTCCTTCACCCTGACAACAGAGAGGCACCCATTCCTAGATTCACCTACAATAATTAAATTATATAACTTCACAGACCCACCCAAAATTTCGCATATTATCACCAATGCTTAGCCAAATTATAACTAAATCACAAGAAAACACCATTTAACGTCAACTTCAAAATAAAATAACAGTACAGCCACCTTACAAGTTCTGCCATTGACAGCTCCTTCCCAAGCATTACCCCCCTTTTGTACTTTATGCCACCCAAATTCCCCCCCCCGCCCCCCTTCTATACCATTTTCGTATTACCACCCTAAATTATTAAAACCAAAATTCTCTAGTAGACTTCCTCCTGCCCAAAAGCAAGCACTTTCGATTTGATATCATCCACAATTAATTTGCTCTCACCATCCCCAGCCCCCTTCTTGGCAAGCCATACTGAATCTCAGTATCTATCTCAGAATCTACTCCAACATAAACAATTCAACCCCAATCCAATTACTCAACTCACGCACGTTTGGTCAAGCCCCGACACCCTATTTCTCTCACTATTGTGACGCTCACCGCTTCCCCCAGAACAGCATGGCTTACTCGCTAGGACTCGCCAGGGCAGAGAATGTAGCTACAGTCTACCTATCATTGTGTACTTTCCTTCTCGAGAAAGCTTGTGTTGCAGACAGTTCAGAACTGTTCTTTGTTTTCGTCTGTCACAATCCTTTCTATTTTATTTAGTCAATTGAAAGTATTGTGTTAAGTAGTTGAATGATGGGAAGGCGAGCGGGAGAGAGAGAGAGAGACCAGGTGGTGTGACTTGGTGGTGAGTGTGGCGCGTGGCTGGCCCCCTTACATAGGCCTCGCGGGATTCGTTGCCTCCTGCCTAACACGGCCTACTAGGCAGCTGCTTTTTGGTCGACTGTCACGCGCCCTCGTGCCATTCCTGCGAACTGGGACTCCAGCCATGCGGTCCCTGGGAATATCCTGGTCAGATCCGTCCCAGACAGCATACTCTAAGCATCTCCCATGAACTGTTCCACACTCTTGTCTTAGAATCTTTCTCTTCTACTGCCTCTATCATTTCCACTACTTCCTCACCTTTTATTAATATCAATCCCCTTCTGGTTCCCTGCATCCACACCTTGAATTGGTTGCCAGACTGTATTATATGCTGGATCTCACATTTCTTATGCACTAGGCTAAGGTTGAAGATAGTCATTGTCTTTTTGGGAGATTGTATTGCTCGGACTGTCTCCATCAATCACTAATGTTTCTACATGGTTAAATAATGCTAGACTAGGGATCAGGTACCTTGCTGTTGGTGTTTTCACTGTGTGTAGGCTACTTTTGAGCTGCACGACACTACGGATTCTGTGGGTTACCTGGGTGGATCTTTTGTCTGTGTACCTTGGAGTTTAGACTGTGTAGTGCGTGAGGGCTGCTTGCCTAATCCACCCAACACTGTTCTAACTCTATTTGCTTTTACTTTTGAGGGTCGCCAGGAGGTACTCGATACTTGTGATCGAGAATCCTCAAGAGAGCACCCCTTCATATTAACGTAATCAGGCCGCACAGACCCAAGGTCCACACTAGGCTAGGAGCTGCCTTGGTCCACCAGAATTCTGTACCTTTGCGCATCCCAGCTAGACTTTATTAACCCGGGTAGACATTAGCTGGATTAGATCATATACTCTTTTATGCATACCCATTATTTCTACACAAGCATTTTGAGGTCTAGGTTGCTGTAGAGAGACACAACCAGCATAGACCGGTTTTGTTAATAGGAGTACTACTTTTTCGTGGCAAGCATTATTACTGTTGCACCGCTTATAATATTCTTGTGTCCAATAACATTATATGTCCAGCCTTTTTGTGTATTTAGCCTACACGTGCATTGTCCTGCCTCCTGCTATTTTGTGGTTCCATTTCCGATACGTTCTTCTTAGTAGCATCCGACATTATTCAGAAGATTCCTTGTTCGGTGCTTGAGGACTTTACAACACTTTCTTTCATAAAGGAGTGACAGATATTGTTGATTAGAATAACGTTGAGTAAACCTTCTTCTTGTTTGCATTAGATCACTCATGTGATTTAATTAAGTTAACTATCTTTTCCTTGTGTACCATAACTAAGCAACCATATGTTATAGGTAATAGGCTGTTTCAGAGAACATCAGCCTATAGTAGAAGCACATAGATACTGAGAGTTAAGATACCCCGCTATCGCAGATATAACTGGAGGGTATATGTGTTCTTTGTTCGACGGGATTATATATCAGGGGTTGGATCTAGCGTTTCCGTTGTTGCATTTATGCCAGTCTAGTCCAATGTATAAGAGCCACTGATTTATACGAGACCCGATCGTAACACTATTACCACTGTCTCTCCTACTTAACCAATACAAAATTCCCTTCTTTCACCTTCACCCACCTTTTCTATATTCATTCATTCATTCATTCGTAGGACCCAACTTTGTTGAGCCCGAGAACTGTCGGTCTACTACTTTATTTCTCACTTCTCAGCTTGTTCTTCCTCTGTCCAATTACTTTGCTCTCCTACTTTACTCCAGCCATCTGGTCTGGGACTTCACTTTGTGACATGGTACAGTCAGAAGAACATCTCTCCAGCGGCGCTCCCACACAACCTCCTTTCCTCTCCAACCACCATGGAAGGATTGTGACAGGGAAATCGCTGGGCCATCCAAGCACTGTGGACGAGCCATATTCAGCACCAAAGGAGAATGTTAGCAAGCCTGCCTTCGCTCCCATCCACCTCAAGTATCCGAGAGCTTGCACTCATAGAGCCCTCCACACTTCATCACAAGCAATCCACAGCCGGAACCAGTTGGTGGAAGACAAGGACGAGTATAGCAGAGTGTACTGGCTAGCATTGAGGTGGTGAAAGGCGGAGAAGAAGAAGAAAGAGAGACAAGACAAGAAGAAATTCTTTTTATACGGGACTCTCCAGGGCCCGCAAGTTTTTATTGAAAAAGACTAAATGTTTGACCAAGAGTACCAGGTCATCCCCCAAAAAAAATTATGCCTTCTTGAGCAGAAACAATAAAAGACTTAGTATAGATGAAGACAACTGAAACAATGTAATAAAATATATATACCGAGTTGAACGAGTTGAACGCTAGCTTTCAATTGGTTAGTAAAGCGAAAGCTATCAGATAATATTAGCGTTTGGATATTTTAGCCAAATAATTAGTAGTTATATAGGTATGTGATTCCCTAAGACTTTTTGAGATATTATCTTAGCTTATATATTCGTGAGCGAAGGGTCCAACCCACAACTACCGAAATAGACTAGGTATATCAAAGAGCAGATAAATCCTACTCCAAGCAAATTATTAGGGCATTACAGGAGTCATGAAAGAAATACAAGGAAGAGCAGTGGATGTTGGTGTATCGCTGATAAAGGAGGGAAATGTGGAAGCTACCTGTACTGCTGTTTGCTGATGATACAGTTTTGATGAGCGATAATGAATGGGAGTTGCAGGGTTTGGTAAATATGTTTGGAACAGTGTGCGAAAAAAACGGAATCTGAAGGTAAATCCGAGAAGAGCAAGGTTATGGTCTTCGAAAGGGGTGAAGCCACAGAGTGTGAGGTGGAAGTGAACGGTCAGGCTATGGAGATTGTCAGCTCATTAAAGTATCTGGGCAGTGTGTTGAGTAAAGATGGGACTATGGATGAAGAAGTGCGGGAGAGGGTGCAACAGGGGAAGAGGATTGCAGGAACGCTGAGAGCAGTAACAAGAAATAGGGTGGTCAGTATGGAAGTGAAGAAGTCCTTGCATGCCAGTGTGGTAATCCCGACACTGACTTACGGAAGCAAAGCATGGACGTTGGTGGAGAGACTCAGACCAAGAGTGAGAGCGGTGGAAATGAGTTACTTGAGAAGTGCGTGCGGAGTTACATGGAGGGATAGACAGACGAATGAGGAAGTAAGAAGGAGGTGTGGTGTGGAGGTAGATGTGCTGGAAAATGTGAAAAGGAACACCTTGAAATGGTTCGGCCAGATGGAGCGTATGGGAAGCGAGAGAATGACTAAGAGGCTGTACAAGAGCGAGGTGGAAGGACAGAGAGGGAGTGGTAAACCGAAAGAGAGGTGGAAGGATGGAGTGAGGAAGTATATGGATGACGGCGGTGCTGGTTGGGAGGAGTGGCGTTGACTGACTGGGGACAGAGGTGCATGGGGCGGTTCGTTCGTGGCCACCCCTTCGGGGATCACGGCGTCAGGCAATAGATAGATAGATAGATTACAGTAAAAATACCAACAATGTATGTGGGTTTGTAATTAGTGTTGTGATTAGTCTAATTTAGCTTCAACAATAATCAGGAGAAAGGTATAAAGACCTGTTCATTTGGAAACTATTCTGTTAACAAAGAAAATTGCATTATTAAAATAATTTATAGATATAACCTCTTCAAAGCATGCTAACGATTACACGTAATATCTATTAATTGGGAATAATAACGTACATTATTCAATGCAAAGTTTTCCTTTTTAGTTCATAGTTATTGCGACTTGAAACCGATGTCGTGTTAAGTCAATATTTGAATAGCGCCTACACAGATAGATTATAATGGGAATATATAGTTCTAAAGGACAAGTTTATACTGTGTAATCGTAGATATTCAGCCTCTTCCAGTTTGAACTTATTTCAACCTGTACCGAGAACCATTAACCATACGGAATATTAAATGCCTTTTGATGTTATTAAATAAAGTATAAGTTTCTGATCAACTGTCGGATTATTTCTACCCTATTAGTATAAGCATTTTGAAAATATATACTACAATAATAATACTAATAATATAATAGATAATCGTGTTGTTTCTCATGTATAATTTTCGACGAAAAAAGATAAACATACAAGATAATAAATTAAATTTAATCCGTCAAATCTACAAGCTCGATTCCAGCACACATTACGACCGCCCCTTCTGTTTATAACCGCATGAGGGCGCTTCGTTCCCAGGCCACTGACGCTAAAAGTCCATCAACAAATACCAGAAAAGCCTATCAGTTATTAAAACTTCGTCGCGGTACGGCATGAGTTTCACCTTTTTTGTGAGGGGAAACTGAACGAACGCACGCTTTTTCTCTATACCACACACTTTCTCACACTCACACACTCTATTTATCTCCGTCTATCTCACTCTCTCTCTCTCTCCCTCATCACTTGAATGTGTTGCAATATGAACACAATATAATATGCAGTGTTTAAACGAAATATAACTCATACCCTCCCAAACAAGCATAAGGAATTTGTGGCCCAATAATCAAGTTTTAACCTCAATTTGGTCCCATACAAGTTTTCTCGACGTTACTCTATTCTTACTATTTACAATTTATCCAGCACACAGAATCTTCGTTAGATACTGAAATCACCCCTTAAATGTGTTTGTGAGGCTACCACCAATCCAGGCCAGGATTCAAACCTGGGTCCCCACGCTCACGAGGCGGGCACTCTCACCACTAGACCAAGGGAAGTACTCCCCTTGGATTGGCTGCTCAAGTGATTACCTGTATCGTATTGCCGTTTAAGCTTTCAACTACTGAAATTATGCAAGCATCTCCAATATATTTTTAAACACTAGCGAGGTATTCAATATAGGAGCAAGATGCGAATTTCACATATTCATTTGGGGTATTTTTGGCGTTAAGAACGATTTTAAAAATATTATTCGTCACTTACCAAACGGTTCGGATGTTCGGAAACCCTGAACAGGAGTTTCTGAAATGCGGCGGCACGTTGTGAAAGACATACTGTACTATATCCTTATACTACATGCATTTCCGATGTCGCATATCCCTAGTATCGTCCTATTTCAGAAATTACCAATACCTTCTATAATAGAGTATACTAACTTACGACTGTCTAGTTGTTTTCAACGTTGTAATCTAAGAAATATAAAACTGATATATCATAGGTTATGAGTCTCTGACAACGATATATTTGTAAGTATCCGATAGGGGTTGTCTTAAATTCCAAATACCAAGACGAAATATAACATTTTGTGAGAAAGTTTAGTGCACCATTGTAAGGGAGGTTGTGGTCGACTCTGGGTCACTTTTTCCAACAGATGGTTTATATATAACGATAATAAAGCATATAAGGGTAAGAGAGCTAAATATATAGTTATTGCAGCTCCAATTATCTGCAATTAGAAGTGTCTGAATACTGAAATGTTAAAGTACCTTGTTTAAAATTCGGTAGTGACGTTTTGAAGATGATATAATTATGAAATTCTTACAAATGGCCTTGAGATAGAACAAATCTACCAACGACAAGTGTGGGAGATGGCAGGTTTAGTACTTACTCGGAATTGTACAGCGTGGAAGGGTTTAGTCGACGGCCATCACGCAAGCGATTACGTTGTCTGGAAATATAGAGAAGTATATTTAACTCCTGTAATAATGATTTTCTGCCGTTGCATCATCCATTTAACCATATCGACAGGACAAAACAAAAAACAAAAATGAATATAAAGATTATGCAGACAAATGTTGTGACCAGTTACAAGTATATACAGTATATAAATATATATATATATATATATATATATATATATATATATATATATATATATATATATATATATATATATATATATATATATATATATATATATATAAAGAAAACATAAATATAGTTTGGATAATAGAAAGGGTGAATAAGGATGCACATTAATTCGGAATATCACCGACCCACAAATTAACTTACAAATAAACCTAATTAATGAAATCAATGAAACAAATATAAAACAAGGATGGATGCGTGTGTGTGTGAAATTATGAGAAGTGTATTTATGTGTGTGTGTATGTGCGCGCGTGTGTTTGTGTGTGTGAGTGTAGATAACTGTATTGGTGAACACTCTTCGATAGTTTTGTTTGTGTTGGTACTCCTGCTCCGTTTTCTTTATCAGCCCAGATTATTTCTAGAAGTTTAGCCCTAACTTTGCCGAAACTCCATCTGGTAAATCCGTTTTTAACACCAAAGGCAAATATAAAGTCAGATTGGCTTTCTCCGATTCTGTTGCTGTGATAATCCTAAATGTGATTAGAGATATTTCTGAAAGTTGAACATTGGCAGGACAAGATTAAAAAGGGAGTCCTTTTTTTCTCGACTTAGCATTAACTCTCTCAGTACGGGTTAACTTATTTTTTGTCTGTGTATCACTAGACGATTTAAGGTGAGATGGTTCAATTTTTGGTCAACTTTTGCATGTATTAATTATTTTTTTAGTTTCCTCCCTAGATCTCCATCAAATAATAAACAAAAACATCCATTAGATCCCCCTTCTAGATTAATTTGTACATTTTTCGGTAGAACAATTTCCCGGCCTTCGGCTGGTTCTTCCAATATTACAGGCTCACTATCGTTCGCCAGGGAAAAAATTGACACCTAAATAGCACGAAAGGTCTAAATATTGACGAAGAAATGGGGGGCGAAACGTCTTAAAATCGACTAACTAATGGGGCAAACATCTTAACATCTGAAAACTAATAGGGCTATATATGAGGGAGAAAGTGGTCCAGAAAACCGGCCCATCCCCCCTTAAGTGTGTTTAGGAGCGATTAATGGCAGACTACAAATAAATGGAGATCTATATCACACCTCTCTGATTAATAGACGTTTTTCTTAGGCAACAGGTTATCGTCTAATAATAGCCAGAATATAATGAATAACGTTGTCACCCATACTAAAGTGGTTAATTATCGTTTGTGAAATTATAAGCCTCATACGCGAGTTCAACAATACAAAAAGTCTAGGTAGTTGTTTTTAATAATCATACAAAAAACGACGTATATCACTTCAATTATTTGGAAATAATTCCCACCACCGGCCCACAAATTGAATACTGGAGGACTTAATAATTCCCACCACCGGCCCACAAATTGAATACTGGAGGACTAAACCCCAAAACATCACGCCTGAAACAAACTCGCCTATGATTATGAAATATTATTTTTAAATAACCTAACCGCTAACCTAACCAACCTAAACCGGGTCAAATGTTTCGTACAAATATGGGGCGAGTTGTTATCAGACCGACATCTCCTGGGTGAGGGCTGATCCTATCCGGAGTAAGGTTTGGCATCCTCTACCCAACCTCAGTCGTCTCTATCTGTCTCTTTTACTTTCCTACTTTTCCTTCTGAGGCCAGATGCTACGAATCTCCTCCCCTTGCAGACTTCACCTAGAGAAAAGGGCGAGGGAACGCAAAAGTGGTCCTGGTCACTAAGAATTGGAACTTTAAATGTTGTTTCTGTTTGGTCTTTGTCTCGAGTCAGCCATCCCCTGCTATAGGGTATGTACCTGAGTATGTACATACTGTACATACATCTCTTGTAACCTTCCACTATGCTCTTGAGTCTTGGTGGTGCTGGAGACAGGACCCATTGCCATCTCTGGTGATGCTAGTGATGTTGAATCAGGCCAGTAGACACTTACTGATGTTAGTGTTCATGGTCTAGAAATGAGCTACTGCTAATGGTGGTGGTAACGCTTAGAATGACTCCTTGTCTTATTGGAAGATGCCCTACTACAAGTCCACAGTTGTGCTTAAGGTTCTATTTGGGAGTGGCATGCCTTTGTGTTGTTGTTGCTGTTCCCCAGGCTGCCTGGCCGAACAGCCCCAAGGCCCCGAGCAAGGCCAAGGCCATAACCTAGCGCCCCCACAGAACCCTCCCTGCCTACCACAATAAAGCCTGGGTGACCGAAGCCACTCCAAGGCGGGGATCTGATGAGGGTGCGGAACAGTTACCTTCCGATTAAGGTTTGGTTTGTAGTACTCTTAGATTTTTTTAAATCATTACCTCTGGAGGTGTTTAATGGAAGCGGGTCGACCCGGGACGTCAGGAGTGCAAAGTCAAGGCACCCTTCTTGCCCAGGGCAAGGATGAGCAAAGTTCTCTTTGCGGTGATTGATATTGGAGAGTATCGCCTATGTGGATGACAAGTGCTGCTTTCTTCGATACATAGAGGTGGTAAGACTCATGTAATTCCAAGTACGTTCAGCACATAACAAACTTATAATTGATAAGCTTTTTTATATTTGCCATGATCTGATTCCTCCTTTATTTATTATATTTTCATAATCAAGTTATCATATTTTTGTTTTATTCAAGTCCAGTATTTATCCACAGGTTCTACTTACTAACGTAAACAGTGATCTACAGTACATTTCCTCTAAAATAACTTAGTATGTGATTGTCTTTGTAGATTTGAGTATACTTAACATTGCATATTTGGAAGCAGTGTACCATCACACTCCTGTCTTTATTCTGGGTAACGGACTATTTCACTCAATTTAGGAAAACCCTCAATTAATCAAATGGGTAAAGTCAATTTCAATTAACTCTGAGACAAACAGATCCTTACAAAGTAGAATAAAATCGTCTATATCATTAGCTAAAATCAAAGCAATAAAAGTGTCATTGTATACTGAAAGAGTTACTCTAATGTTACTTCTCTTTATATATAATTCCAGCTCGGCCACATCCTAATTAATCCTCTATCACAAAACTGGTTCTTGTTGTGGATTGCAGTCTGGAACACCCTGTTAATCCTTTCACGCACATATGACGCAGAGGTTGCCAGATTAGCAATGTTGTTGTATGTATGTTGTATGTTATAAAAATCGCCACCTGTAAGTGGCACCGATTACGTTTCGCCCATCGGTAATTTGTGTAGGGTTTTTTCCCCTAGATAGGTTGCCCGCCAAGGCTATCGAGTCCCATCCACCCGAAAACACCCCTTTCAGATACCATGGGGACAGCTATCACCAGAGACACCCCTATTACAGGGGGACCACGCCCCTTTCAGATACCAGGGGGACAGCTATCACCAGAGACACCCCTATAACAGGGGGACCACACCCCTTTGAGACACCAGGGGGACAGCTATCACCAGAGACACCCCTATTACAGGGGGATCACACCCCTTTCAGATACCAGGGGGACAGCTATCACCAGACACCCCTATTACAGGGGGACCACACCCCTTTCAGATACCAGGGGGACAGCTATCACCAGAGACACCCCTATTACATGGGTACCACACCCCTTTCAGATACCAGGGGGACGGCTATCACCAGAGACACCCCTATTACATGGGTACCACACCCCTTTTAGATACCAGGGGGACAGCTATCACCAGAAACACCCCTATTACAGGGGGACCGCCTAACACCATAGACAACCCTAAGAAATAGAGTTCTCTCACTCCTATAATTACCTCTCTAAAATTAGTTTTCTGCCCACAGCTAACTCAAAGACAACTGCAGAGGTTGAAGTAACTAAACTAAAAATGTATAAATACCCCTGATGGTAACAAAGGCTTTAAAGTATCCAAAATAGGCTCAAAATTTCGTCATATGTCGGAGAGGGTTAATAATCCGGCAATACCATGGGTTTTTAAGTTCCCGATTCTGCTAGGAAGAGGACTTTGCTTTGTTGAATTGAGGAACCTTTGATGCACTACTCCACCTAAACGGCTGCCTTCATGAAATTGAATACTATGACCACAGTTCGGGTGGATGGGACTCGTTAGCCTTGGTCGGCAACTCATCTAGGGGAGACAACCTTATACAAATCCGGGTGGATGGGACTCGTCAGCCTTGGTTGGCAACCTGTCTAGGGGAGTAAACCTGATACAAATCCGTACTGCTTACCTAAGGGTAAGGCAGGTTAGTGGATGGATTAGCCGAACACCACTGTAGAAAAATAGTGCTAACAAGATACACAGAGGGCCTAGGAGTCGGACAGATCCTAAATTGAGTGGTCAATCCTGTAAGTCCTTCACTAAACTGGCTCGGGTTGTCCCTCTCATAGGGAATAGGTCTTGGGGGCATTCTGTGTATGGCCACCCTCGTAAGGGGAATAAGCCGTCCGGCAATAGATAGATAGACCACAGTTGTTTGCAGAGCCAAAATACATGCAGTGAACCTGCCGGATTTCCGCTACACTCGCTTGTGTTTTGTCGTCTCCAGAACCTATGACGAGCTACCCCTCCTAAATGGTTGCTTCCATGACATTGAATATCAACACCAAAATTGTTTGCAGAGCCAAAATTAACAAAGTAAATCTGTCGGATTACCGATGCCGACTATGGTGGTTCTTGCACCACGAGATTGTCTAAAACGGTATTTAGAGAAATCAGAATGAAGCGGATTCATCCCCCTCAACACACTTTTTTATGTATGTTATTCAACTTAGAATTATGGTTATGGGCAACCAAAATTATATATACAGATGCAGTCATTAATGCTATAGTGCATTAATTCCCGAAATATCAGTAAACCACAAATATTTTGTATCCTCGCAAGAGCTTTGCCCTACCGTCATATGATTGACTGCTGGGCTGAGATCTGCCTAGTTAATTGAAATATTTTCTTTATATTGTTTGCATACTCAGCAGTATGCAGTTACTAGCAATGTTATCATTTAAGGTTGATCAAGAATGATATCTGAGATCGAAGTTGCATAAAGCAACACAATTAACACAATATTAACTGAGATATCATATACTTAACCGGGATAGATTATATAACAACAGTTTCCATGACCGAGTTACAAGATTGGCTAAGCATCTTAGCCAATCATGCACTTTGATAAGTTCTCACCAGGAAAATAGTGCTTCCTGAGCTTATCAAAGCTTGTGATTAGATATGACACTTATACAATCTCGTGACTGTCACAGAAGCTATTGATATTTTCGGCGATTTCAGGTGCAGGACTTTTTTTCCGGTGATTCGGGTTTCTTAAAGTCATTGATGACACAACACCTCCATGCAGATTATGAAAAAGTTATAGCGAGTTAATTTTTTCCCATTGTCCTAAATAAATTTTAGTTTTTAATAACGCCACAAAAGGAATGTACAAGATAATCAAAGTGTATATTCCAATAATATAGGTTTCCTTATTAAATAATAAAGTATTCATAAAGGAAAGCTCCGCCAATGAGATTATTTATTTTATAAGATTGTCATTCATCATAACCCTTCTTGAGTGTTTTTCTATTGTTTCTGAGTGCAATTTTCACTTTCGAAATTATTTACTATTTTTTGAGCTGTTCAAATTCGTGAATTTTGCACCATGTTTGCATTATTTATTTTTTAATTTCCCAATGTGGGAAATGTTGGGGTAAAAGGCATTATGTTAGGCTAGGTAAATTAAATAATCAATAAATTTTTTCATTCCCAACACCAAACACCCATCAATTGCTTGGTGTTGCAATTATTATTGGGAAATACATTTGGAAAATAACACTCATAATGCTTGAACATTTTCAAAACATAGCCTCTCACTCTAAAATATGCATACTTGCCTTTGAACCCAAGAACATTTTTGTGAAGTTAATATTGAATAGTTGGCCAAAATATATAATAAATAAAAAACCCGCACAATTGGACATCATGCTGAACATATTAATCCTCTGGAGTAGCTTCCATTGGGTGCAAATACTGTTTGTTACCGCCAGATTAAATTAATGGGGTGCCGATCATCAAACGCTCTGTCACTTATTTAGCGAGCCTAGCTTTATAACCCATAAAATATTAAACAATAATTTGTATCACTTTAAACACCATCGAGATTAAATACTAGAATATGAATAAAATTTTAATATTATTATATGCATTAGTACAATATTAATACGTATGTGTGGGGAGGAGGCTGTGGATAGCCAACACCTTCTTCCGACACAGAATGATACACAGGTAAACATGGGAAGTGGTGTGGAGGAAGAAGGATAAGGATAAGACAGTGGTGGAACGAAAGGCACTGATTGATTATATATGTGTAGATGAACGAATGAAGAAATCTGTGCTGGATGCTAGGGTGTATAGGGGTATTGGAGGGGGCCTGTCTGACCATTATGTAGTAGTAGCTAACATTAGGATACAAAAGAAGCGGGTGAGGAGAGCTGGAAGGAGGCGAGAGGAAGATAGAATTGCGAGGAGGGTGGAGAGGCTACAAGAGGGGGAAATCAGGGAAGAGTACAGGAGAGCAGTAGAAAGACGACTAGGTAGGTTTGACCTGGAAGGTATGGAGGAAGTGGAGGAGGGGAGCAAAGCGTTTAAGGATGAGATCTGAGTAGCATGTGAGGAGGTTTGTGGAGTAAGGAGAAGAGGGAGGGGAGTGAAGGGTATAGCATGGGGACTACAAAAAGAGGTAAAAATAGCTGTGGAATACAAGAAGAAAGCATATAGAGAGTGGTTGGGTAGTAGAGGGAATGAAGATTTGGAGAGACAGAAACGAGCGAGGTACGTGGAGAAAAAGAGAGTGGTGAAGAGAGTAGTGAAGGAAAGTAAGAGAAGAGTAGATGAGGAATTTGGAAGGAATCTGAGTGTAAAATGGAGGGAGTGTAAGAAACTGTTCTGGAAAGAAGGCAAGAAAGTTAGGGAAGGTAGCAAGGGAAACAGTAAGGGTGTTAAATATAAGAATGGGCGAGTGCTAGCCGAGAAGCAAGAGAGAGTCAAAAGATGGAGGGAGTACTTCAATGAAGTGCTAAATGTAAGGAATGAAGCGCCAGCAAACATAGTTGGATGGGGTATGGGAGGTAGAAGCAGAGAAGTAGTGGAGGAGGAGGTGGGGATCAGAAGGTCAGAAGTGTGTGAAGCCATGAAAAGAGTGAAGTTGGGGAAAGCACCAGGAATAGATGGAGTGTGATGGGAAATGTTGAGGTATGGTGGTGAGATAGTGATCAAATGGGTATGGAACATGTGCAAACTAGCATGGGAGAAGGGAAGTGCACCTGATGACTGGAAGACAGGCATAATAGTCCCCCAATATAAGGGTAAAGGGGAAAGAGGAGTGTGTGGTAACCACCGAGGTATATGTCTTCTAAGCGTAGTAGGGAAGGTGTACAGTAGGGTAGTGATTGAGAGAGTGAGAGCGAGAATGGAGAAATGGATAGGTGACGAGCAGGGCGGTTTTAGGAAGGGAAGAGAATGTGTAGATCAGATTTTTACCCTGAATTGTGTTGTGGGGAAATATCTGGAGAAGCAACAAAAGCTGTATGTTGCCTTTATGGATTTGGAGAACGCCTATGACAGAGTGGATAGAGAAGGTATGTGGAAAGTACTTAGAATATACAGAATAGATGGTAAGTTGCTGAAAGCTGTGAAGAGCATGTATAAGGGTGCAAAGGTGGCAGTACATGTGGAGAATGAGCAGAGCGAGTTCTTTGATCTGAATGTTGGGTTGAAACAGGGGTGTGTGATGTCCCTGTGGTTGTTTAGTGTATATATGGATGGAGTCATGAAAGAAATACAAGGAAGAACATTGGATGTTAGTGTATCTCTGATAACGGAGGGACATGAGTGGAAGCTACCTGTACTGCTGTTTGTTGATGATACAGTTCTGATGAGTGATAATGAATGGGAGTTTCAAACATTTTATGAATGGAGGATGCCTTTAGGCACATGGACCTTTTTGTTTTATCTGTGTTTTTCCTTCCTCCGTTCATTGTCTCTTAAAAAAAAAAAAAAAAAAAAAAAATTGCAGGGTCTGGTAAATATGTTTGGAACAGTGTGCGAAAGACGGAATCTGAAGGTAAATGCGGGGACGAGCAAGGTTATGGTCTTCGAAAGAGGTGAAGCCACAGAGTGTGAGGTGAAGTTGAACGGTCAGGCTATGGAGATTGTCAGCTCATTTAAGTATCTGGGCAGTGTGTTGAGTAAAGATGGGACTATGGATGAAGAAGTGCGGGAGAGGGTGCAACAGGGGAAGAGGGTTGTAGGAACACTGAAAGCAGTAACAAGAAATAGGGTGGTCAGTATGGAAGTGAAGAAGTCCTTGCATGACAGTGTGGTAATCCCGACACTGACTTACGGAAGCGAAGCATGGACGTTGGTGGAGAGACTCAGACCAAAAGTGAGAGGGGTGGAAATGAGTTACTTGAGAAGTGTGTGTGGAGTTACATGGAGGGATAGACAGACGAATGAGAAAGTAAGAAGGAGGTGTGGTGTGGATGTAGATGTGCTTGAAAGTGTGAAAAGGAACACCTTGAGATGGTTCGGCCATATGGGAAGCAAGAGAATGACTAAGAGGGTGTACGAGAGTGAGGTGGAAAGACAGAGAGGGAGAGGTAAACCGAAAGAGAGGTGGAAGGATGGAGTGAGGAAGTATATGGATGAAGGCGGTGCTGGGTGGGAGGAGGGGTGTTGACTGACTGGGGGCAGAGGTGCATGGGGGCGGTTCGTTCGTGGCCACACCTTCGGGGATCATGGCGTCAGGCAATAGTTAAATAGATAGAGATAATACAATAATACCGTAGAGTTATATCAAACATTGACTAGATTATTATGCGTGTCAAAGCATTGGCAGGTTTAGTTCTGGCACAATTTTGATTTTTCTAGATTTCATTTGTAAAATCTTTCAATTAGGATTATAACATTGAAACAATTGGTAAAAGTTCAACATAATTGCAATTCCTAGTCTAACTAGTGACTAGTTGCATAATCACAATTATTACAATAAGTGTTGATTTTGAGGTAGAAACATTGTTGGTTATAATGCTTTACGAAAAGAACAGTGTTTTGATACCGTAGCCGTATAGCATTACATTAAGAAAGGCTCCTATAAAGTTCATCATTATGTTTGAGCCCACAATAATTGACATTTTACATAGGTTTACTGATAGTTCGGATTATGCTGCGATGATGTAAAATGAAACTAACAAACCATTCAGCCAGATGAAAACAGTTATTGTTTTCGGCTTTTCCCTACTTATTTTGGGATGGATGTAGTTTCCGGGCATACGGCCGTCATGTTTACATAGGGCGATCGCCTCGGTTAACTTCGCTTCTATTTTGACGGCCATTGGTTCGGTTATTTGCCCCCTGCTGGCAATATACAGTATATGATGATGACATATATGTCAATATGTCATGGGGGGGTGAGGGGGGGCAAAGCCCCCGCCACTTGTGACGCCTGCCAGCGTTGGCAGAATCGCCTCCCGGTAGCCACTAGCGCTCGCCAGGACAGTGAAATGGGCTTCAGTCTATCTACAATGTTGTACTTTCTTTCTTGTGAATCGTCATGTCACAGGCAGTATAGAAGTGGTCTTTATTTTCGCCTGTGACAATGCATTATATTTTATATCATGAGTTGAATATAAGATACATTGTTGTGTAGAGTTGAGAGGAAGAGCGAGCGAGCAGCGTGGGGCTAGTGAGTGTTGCTTTCCCTCCTCCTTCCTCCCTCCCGGAGGAGTCCCTCGCCAGCGTGGTCTTTCTCTCGGTTTTGATTGGCTGGTGGTTCCTGGCGCCTTCTGCAGGCCTGCTGCCTGGTGACATAGCGGCCTGTGATTGGCTGACCACCATGCCTTTGTGTGATCCTGGGGGTCCCGAGGAGCTACTCTCTTCAGAGCTTGCCGGACCAACATACCCTTCACACCTCCCTTGCTACCTGTCTCCGACTTCTACCTATAGAACACTTTCTCTCTCTCTCAACTTCTTACCGCTCATTCTTCCAATCTATTTAACATCATAACTCCCCTTTGGTTCTGCACAATTTCATATATCGGCCATCGTATTATATGCTGAAGCTCTCAGATATTCCATGTTTAGTTAGACATTTTGGAGGGGTTAACATTTTGTCTGTAGAGGTTCGACACACTCGCGGTGTCTCCCTACCTTTTGCTTGGTTGTCTGCTGGGCTATTTAATGCTAGACTGGGGTGAGGCTATTGTTGTTGTGATTTCCGATGTGTACCAGGTTTTGTTGAACCTGTACAATCGCAACGGATACGTTGGAAGCCTAGGTTGTCTTTCTGACTGTGTACCTTGTGAGTTTAGCACTGTGTTGCGAGTGGGGGCTTTTGCCTCTGCCACCCAACACTGTGCTAACTCGTTTTGCTTTGACTTTGAGAGGGTCGCCAGGATAGAACCAGATACTAGCGATCTGGATCTCTCAAGAGAGCACCCCGTCATTTAACGTAATTTGGCCGTACAGTCTTAAGGACCTCGCTAGGCTACGAGCCGCTTGCTCAGCCATTGTTTCCTAGCCTACTACATCCCAGCTAGACTTTATTCGCCTAGCAGACACCCGATTAGGATTATAAACTCTTATGTTATGTATGCAGCATTTTTATTCACATTGAGTGTAAGCCTTGGTTGTTGTTGAGTTGCACAACCCGAGCAGGCTTTTGCGTTGCCTGAGGAAGTACTTCTTTTGTTGTTGGAGATAATACTATTGCGCATTTATCGTTATTCCCGTGCCAGTTAACACTGTATGTCCCTACACTTGTCATATCTTGTTCCTGCTATATATATAACAGTTCAAAATCCGATTCGATCATCTTAAGCAGCATCAGACTTTCTTCAGAAGATTCCTGTTCGATGCTTTAGGACTTTCATTCACTTTCTTTAATATAGGAGTGACAGTTTATTATTGTTTAGAGTAACTTTAATTATACCTTCTTCTTGTTTGCATTAAATCATTCCAGTGATTTAATTAAGCTCTCTATCTTTTTCCTTGTATACATTATTAACGTAATTGTATGTTGTATCAGAGATCATCAGCCTGTAGTAGTTGTGCATTTATACAGAGTTATAGGATACCCCGCTATCGCAGATTTAACTCTGGAGGGTATAGATGTTTTTGTGCGCAGGCATTATAAGTTCGAGGGTTGGATCTAGTGTTACCGTTGTGGCTGTGTGCCTTTCTAGGCCAATGATTAAGAGCCCTTGTTTTATACGAGTCCCGGTCGTAACAAATGGTGACCTTGCTTAGGATTTTGTAAACTTAGAGAAATATTGCATGAGTGTTGTGGTTATTTGTTTTTTGTTTAAAGGAATATAGTGGACACAGATTTTTTTTTGGCAAGTAGTATAACACTTAAGAGTCTTCAAGCATTTTTGAGTGAATAGTGCTACATGAGAGTTTATTTTTTTTGTTTTTATAAACATTGAGAATTTTTGGTGGACACTATGTCAGACGACGGATCAGTGTACAGTGAGGACACAGTACGGGAAGCAGCCTCTGAGGTGCAGCAGCGGGGTTTGTTAGACGGTATAAGAGTAATAACTAGTGAGGAGGATGCAAGGAAGTTTCTGGAGATGCCTATTGCTGTTGACCGAGTGTCGGGGATTGATCGGTATGGTCTCCAGTGTTTGGCCACGGTCATGGGGCATGTGGGCACTAGCAGCATGTCGAGAGGTGACCTGGTGGCCTGTGTGTTCGGCGGGGTTCTTCGGGCTTCGGGTGGTGCGGGAGCTGGGGCCCCTTCGGCCCAGCCCCCATTCCACTCGACTCCTACCATGGCGCCCCCTCGGGTTCCGGAGCCGGGTACGTTCCCGCAGGCCGATAGTCACTGGCAGCGTGGTTTGCACTTGGGTGAGTCTCCAATTGTTGCATATCCTCCTCCTCAAGGTTTGACTCCAGATATGCTCTTCCAGCTTGAGATGGCTAAGCAGCAGCGGGAATCTGAGCAGCAGCAGCGGCAGTTTGAGATGGCTAAGATTCAGGCTGAGGAGAGAAAGGCCAGATATGAGGTTCAGGAGAGAAGGGCCATACGTGAGGCTGAGCTTCAGACTGAGGAGAGAAAGGCCAGACATGAAGCTGAGCTTCAGGCTGAGTCTACGAAGTACTGTGCAGACATAGATCTTGAGAAGTCTAGGGTGGAGTCGACAGGGCAGCGTCTCGGTTCTGGGAATCGAGGTCTTGATCAGTCTTTATCGCACCTTCTTAAGTTAGTCCCTGTATTTGACGAGTCAGGTGTCACCGAATTTGTTATGCGTTTTGAGAAGAAGTGCCGGGAGCACCAATGGCTCGAAGTTAAGTGGGCAGCCCTTGTTTCCTCTAGGTTGGTTGGCAAAGGACTCAAGGCATATGATGCGTTGCCCTTGGAGTCTTGCATCGATTATGAGATATTGAAGGAGGCTGTCCTGCGGGCATATGAGTTACAACCAGAGACGTACAGATTGAAGTTCCGGGGTGTAACGAAGGGTCGTGAGTGCACCTTTCTTGAGCATGCCCGGGATCTGTCCGATGCATTTAGAAACTGGCTGCGTTCTAAGAAGGCATCGACGTTTGAGGAGTTGAAACAGCTGATGCTTCTAGAACAATTTTTCAAGTGTACAGGCGGCGATCTGACGTTGAATCTTAAAGAAAAAAACCCGAAAACTCTTCAGGAGGCAGCTGAGATGGCTGACCGTAGGCTATCGCTGATTCGTGGGTGCGGGTCTGCACAACGGAACGATGCAGGTAACAAGGGGCGCCACACTCCACCCCCCCGAGTCGGTGATACACCATATAACAATAACAACAAGAGCAATGATATTAAGTCTGACCATAAACCTAATACCGTCCCGTTTAAGAAGGGTCCGGGCCCTTCTCCACCTCAAGGGAAGCCCAAGGGGGAGTTAGAGTGTTTTCATTGTCATGAGAAGGGGAATTTGCAAGAGCCTGTCCAAGCAAGCCACCTAATGCAGTTGTGTCTTTGGCTCGCAACATTGGGGTGTCCCCGAAGTCGTCTGAGTTTGCCAGGGGTATAACGTCAGAGGCTGGGACACAGCCAGTGGAGAAGAATCCGGAAGGCTCGAACCCTGTCCGCGATGTCTTTTGCGACCATCGAGGGCGTGGCTGCGTGAAGTGGGCTGGTAAGAAGCATGGAGTTGAGCTGTTGCGAGACACGAGTGCCTCTCAGAATTTGATGAAGAACTTTACTGGTAGACCAATAAACGCGGCACGGGTGGTTGTGGTGCAAGGTATCAATGCTATCAGGTCATACCCGTTGGTCAGGCTGGAACTGGAGGTAGATGGTGTGACACGAGAGTTGGATGTGGGAATTGTGGAGAACTTGCCTGTTGGGGGCGTCGACCTCCTTCTCGGCAACGACTTTGCGGTGCCTACTTCTGAGGTTTCACCCTTAGTCGTTGCCGAGAAGCCGGCCGACGTGAGTAGGGAGGAACAGGAGTGAGTAGAGAAGTGTCATGTAAAACCTATGGCTTGCGTTGTTACAAGAACTCTTGCATCCAAAGTGTCACAGCCTATTCTTCAGTCTTCTGATAAACGGAGGAACGGTTGGAAGAAGACAGCTAATGTTGGTAAAAGTTTGGAGAGTTTAGTACCAGCAGCTCTTCTTGGCGACTCAGTATTGGCACCATTGTTGGAGTCTGGAGAAGCCCCAGGACCTGTCACAGCTAGTGAGGAGGTAGGGCAGGAAGAGACTCCGAGGCAGCAACGTTACACACAGAGAGAAAAAAGGGTTGCTCAGTTTGATATTGGGGGAGGACTTGGGTTGCTTCGGAAGCATTTAGACAGGTTGGTTCCCTCAGATATTTGTAAACTGCAGTTGGAGGATCCGGAAGTTCAGAAGTGTGGTAATGGTGCTGTCGAGATCAAACACGAGGACGGGGAAACATGTTATGTGAACCTGTTGGAGGAGTTTGTGAGGCAACCACCTGAGCAGCCTGCTGTCCCTGCGTTGGTCTGCAGCGGCCAAGGTGGAGAAGGAGAGGGGGGCAGTAGGGCACAGGTGGAGGAGAGTAGGGATTGTCATGTCTCGGCGGAGCAGTGGGCAGGGGACATAAGTCTGGTGGCTGTGGAGGCGCTAGAGCACCTGCCTGAGCAGCAGTGTGCAGCGCTCCAGCACCAGCTCGGTTCATATCCCACTGGTCGTGCCGAGCCCCCGAGCCTCACAACTCAGGCGGTGCAAGATGTTCCGCGGGCAGGTCACGTGAATGTTGGGAGACCGTTAGCCTCGTTGTTTCGGTGGTTCAAGGTGGGCGACGAGGCTTGGACATGGTTGTCAGGTCAAGGTCGGCCCATGGCTGCCAAGGGTGGTGGTCAGAAGGAGGACTTTGAGCAGATTGGTGAGGTTGGCTGTGGAGTGGATGTGCCCGGTCGTCGCATAACCTCCCAATGCTGCTCTAGTCGAATGCAACAGCCCTACCATAGACCGACTGTATCTGGCCATGTCGCTAAAAGCGGTGATGCTGCGCAGGCAGATGTAGTCGTAAGGAATGTGGGGGTGCACATGTACGGTATCGGCGGGGAAGCCTTAGCAATAATGAACTATGGGAGTGACTGCACAGGTGGTACTGATTGTCCCTATCATGACCTGGCTGTTCTAGGGACGAAGGTGGAGAAGGAGGGAGACTACAGGTTAGAAGTTGCGGTCTCGGCTGGGTTGTGGGATGGCACTAGGCATGTTGTTCTGCGAGATAAGTTTTTTACTAGGCTGTGGCAGTGCATCCGCATGTTTGTTGCTTCTCCAGGCCTGATGTACGGGGTAGAATCCGACATAGAGGCTGGAGACAATGCAAGGCTCAGTTTAATTCCCTACCGTATAAATCCTGCTAAACAGTCTGTTGTGAAAACAGAGCTAGATGACATGTGGAAAAAGGGTCTGAGGGATAAGGGATATCGTGAGTGGTCATTGCCAGTGAGTTTGCAACCTGTGTTAAGTGGCAATATCAGTGTGTGTGTTGATTGCAAGAGTGGGTGTGAATTATCCCTGACAGACGCCTATACCTTATCGAGAGTTGACGACACCATACACCGCATCGGGGCTGCATCGCCTATCACGAAGGTAGAACTAGTGAAAGGTTATTGGCAGGCCCTGGTGCCGGAAAGAGCGAAGAGAAATGCCAGTCTTGTGATGAACTGGGCAGTTTATCAGTGTCAGGTGTTGTTGTGCTGCCGGAACACAAGTTGGATGTGTGGCATGCTAAGGGCACTGATAATGTTTTGGCTGATTGTTTGTCACGGGAGGGTCTGTTTGCAGGAGAACCCTCGCCGTTCAGTCAGTGTGTGTTGAGAGTGGAGAAAAACTAGGCTTGCCCCTGTAGAGCAGCCGCCAAAAACAACATTATAATTAAATACAAAAAATCACATAAAAACTCTTTCTTTTGATAGTTAATTTTAAGTTGCCAATATTATAGCTAAAGTCCTAAGTTGAACCTGTATTTCACTTAGTAGGCTGGGCTCTGTGAAGCTCGCTCAAGGAGCATAGTAGGCTAAATTATACTATTATGTTTGGTAGGGGTTATAAGATTTTCTTTATGTTGATATGTTGTTTTATGTAAGACTTGAGCTTTGAATTTCATTTCTGGTGGAGTGGCTATGTGTGACGGGTCTTGTCGGCATTCTACCTTGTCAGATATCGTGCTCGCCTAATGTTGAGCATCCTATATCTTGGGCGGGGTGTGACGCCTGCCAGCGTTGGCAGAATCGCCTCCCGGTAGCCACTAGCGCTCGTCAGGGCAGTGAAATGGGCTACAGTCTATCTACAATGTTGTACTTTCTTTCTAGTGAATCGTCATGTCACAGGCAGTATAGAAGTGGTCTTTATTTTTGCATGTGACAATGCATTATATTTTATATCATGAGTTGAATATAAGATGCATTGTTATGTAGAGTTGAGAGGAAGCAGCGAGCGAGCAGCGTGGGGGTAGTGAGTGTTGCTTTCCCTCCTCCTTCCTCCCTCCCGGAGGAGTCCCTCGCCCGCGTGGTCTTTCTCTCGGTTTTGATTGGCTGGTGGTTCCTGGCGCCTTCTGCAGACCTGCTGCCTGGTGACGTAGCGGCCTGTGATTGGCTGACCACCATGCCTTTGTGTGATCCTGGGGGTCCCGAGGAGCTACTCTCTTCAGAGCTTGCCTGACCAGCATACCCTTCACACCTCCCTTGCTACCTGTCCCCGACTTCTACCTATAGAACACTTTCTCTCTCTCTCAACTTCTTACCTCTCATTCTTCCAATCTATTTAACATTATAAATCCCCTTTGGTTCTGCACGATTTCATATATCGGCCATCGTATTATATGCTGAAGCTCTCAGATATTCCATGTTTAGTTAGACATTTTGGAGGGGTTAACATTTTGTCTGTAGAGGTTCGACACACTCGCGGTGTCTCCCTACCTTTTGCTTGGTTGTCTGCTGGGCTATTTAATGCTAGACTGGGGTGAGGCTATTGTTGTTGTGATTTCCGATGTGTACCAGGTTTTGTTGAACCTGTACAATCGCAACGGATACGTGGGAAGCCTAGGTTGTCTTTCTGACTGTGTACCTTGTGAGTTTAGCACTGTGTTGCGAGTGAGGGCTTTTGCCTCTGCCACCCAACACTGTGCTAACTCGTTTTGCTTTGACTTTGAGAGGGTCGCCAGGAGAGAACCAGATACTAGCGATCTGGATCTCTCAAGAGAGCACCCCGTCATTTAACGTAATTTGGCCGTACAGTCTTAAGGACCTCGCTAGGCTACGAGCCGCTTGCTCAGCCATTGTTTCCTAGCCTACTACATCCCAGCTAGACTTTATTCGCCTAGCAGACACCCGATTAGGATTATAAACTCTTATGTTATGTAAGCAGCATTTTTATTCACGTTGAGTGTAAGCCTTGGTTGTTGTTGAGTTGCACAACCCGAGCAGGCTTTTGCGTTGCCTGAGGAAGTACTTCTTTTGTTGTTGGAGATAATACTATTGCGCATTTATCGTTATTCCCGTGCCAGTTAACACTGTATGTCCCTACACTTGTCATATCTTGTTCCTGCTATATATATAACAGTTCAAAATCCGATTCGATCATCTTAAGCAGCATCAGACTTTCTTCAGAAGATTCCTGTTCGATGCTTTAGGACTTTCATTCACTTTCTTTAATATAGGAGTGACAGTTTATTATTGTTTAGAGTAACTTTAATTATTCCTTCTTCTTGTTTGCATTGAATCATTCCAGTGATTTAATTAAGCTCTCTATCTTTTTCCTTGTATACATTATTAACGTAATTGTATGTTGTTGTGATCAGGCTGTATCAGAGATCATCAGCCTGTAGTAGTAGTGCATTTATACCGAGTTATAGGATACCCCGCTATCGCAGATTTAACTCTGGAGGGTATAGGTGTTTTTGTGCGCCGGCATTATAAGTTCGAAGGTTGGATCTAGTGTTACCGTTGTGGCTGTGTGCCTTTCTAGTCCAATGATTAAGAGCCCTTGTTTTATACAAGTCCCGGTCGTAACACACTCAACATATTATTGCATCCAATGGCATTCAAAATAGACGGGAACCAAATTGCAAGCGTCCGACGCCGGCACCGCCGTCATGTTTAAGGTCGGGTCACACATATACACGTTCTAACGTCCCGTCCGTCCCCGACCAAGAAAATAACTTCTGTGTGTGTCCATGTATGTCCCGTGGGTGTCCCGGCATAACACATTTTCTGGCAGTAGCCCCGACCCACACGGACCATTTTATGCATGCATAAAAAGGACGCCGCCTAGGCACGGCGAATTAAGAGGTCGGGTCCGGACGGGACGTTAGAACGTGTATGTGTGACCCGAGCTTTACATTTGTCGATTGCCGTGGTTAAGTTCGCGTTTATTTTGATGGCGATTTTTTCGGTTATTTGCCCCCTGCTGGAAAAATATATGATGATGACAATATGTCATGGGGGGTTGAGGCCAAAGGCAGTCAAAATAGACAAGAACATGATTGCAAGCGTCTCACGCCACTCCGCGTAGTGTAAACAAGGCTGGAGGTACGCCCTAATTCTACATTCTACCCCTTATTTCCCCCCCCCCCCCTGTCTCTCTCTCTTTCTCTCTCTGTCTCTCTCTCTCTCTCTCTGAATTGTCGGAAATATCAATGTATATCTCGACTGAACTTTACAAGAGCCTTTCTTCTTGTAATGCTATGCAGGTGAGGTATCAAAATAATATATAAAAATCAAAACAAGTGGCTTAAAGGCTTCACAACACAACTACTGTACTTCATAACCGTGAGATACTATGAGTCGGACAGTGGAAGGGAGGGAGGGAAAGGTGGGGTGGAAGGTAGGAGGTGGAGTGGCCCGGTTTGGGAGGTGGGTGCCGCGTTGCTAAAATACGATTTTCCTGGAATCCTCAGGAACAGAATATGTGCCTTAAGCTGTACATGTCCCTAGTACACTCGGATACCATAGTCTCTAGCCCACTCATAAATATTCGTAGACTTCACCTATTTCTAATTATGGAAGTATACCTCTAGAAACTAATTTATACATATGTTTTTCTTTACATCAACTGCAAAACTATACAATATATGCTATATATTTCAAAGAAAGTTCTATCCAAAAATCAATCTAGATAGTTATAATTGCATAAATAAAAACATTGGGGGTCATATGAATTCTTACAAGTGGGCTAGAGACTATGGTATCCGAGTGTACCTAGTACGTGAGATACAAGACTAAACCTTACCTACCAGGTAGTATGTATGTGTCCTTTTAGGTCAATATTGCTACCTTTTTACATATCGCTTATTACGCATCTCTGGCAGGAATCAAACATATGGGTAGGTATACCATGTTCCAAATATGTAGTCTAGATATCGTGAAACCTAAGCTCTGTAACTCAAAAAGGGCAGACCGTTTTCCTGCACCCCCTTCTGCCTAATGTTTAGCCCCACTAGTTTTGAGATTATAAGAAGTTCGGCCCATTAGTTTGGCGATTTTAACACCTTTTGCCCTATTTCGTTGTCAATTTTAAGATCTTTCGTGCCATTTAGATGTCGATTTTTTCCTGGCGAGCGATAGCTAGCCTGCAATTATAAAAGAAACCGGCCTTCGGCCGGTACATTTGTCTACCGAAAAATGTACAAACTTATTTTGAAGGGGAGTCTAGGGGGTGTTTTTCTAAGCTTGATGGAGGTCTTGGGAGGAAACTAAAACAATATAAGAATAAATGAATTAATAGACCAAACACACAGGCCAGTCTCCCCTTAATGTTTAAGAGTTTTGGCCTACTTACTTGGAATAGCGAATAGTATACAATGCGGCTAATATACATCGGTCGATAAAATCTGCAGATTAAGAGGGGATGAGCCGGTTTTCTGGACCACTTTCTCCCCCATGTTTAGCCCCGTTAGTTTTCAGATGTTAAGATGTTTGCCCCATTAGTTAGTCAATTTTAAGACCTTTCGCCCCATTTCTTCGTCAATATTTAGACCTTTGGTGCTATTTAGGTGTCAATTAGTTCCCTGGCGAACGATAATGAGTCTGTAATGTTGGAAGAACCGGCCTTCGGCCGGAACATTTTTCTACCGAAAAATTTACAAAACATCTAATGGATGTTTGTTTAAATATGGTGGAGGTCTAGGGAGGAAACTAGAAACATAATGAATACATGCAAAAATCGCCCAAAAAGTGAACCATCCCCCCATAAAGTGAACCATCCCCCCATAAAACCCGGACCTAAAACACAAGAGTACCCGGTTATTTAGAATCGAATGCAGAAAGTGGACTGTAAATAGAAGTCAAGCCATATATTAGTGTTTACCTGGACGTCGATGCTTAGCCGGCGTTGAGGGTAATGATAGAAGACACATGGGTTGACAACATGGCGAATGATGGTTTGATAGAAGACACATGGGTTGGCAACATGGCGGATGATGGTTTGATAGAAGACACATGGGTTGACAACATGGCGGATGATGGTTTGATAGAAGACACATGGGTTGGCAACATGGCGGATGATGGTTTGATAGAAGACACATGGGTTGACAACATAGCGAATGATGGTTTGATAGAAGTCACATGGGTTGGCAACATGGCGGATGATGGTTTGATAGAAGACACAATGGGTTGCAACATGGCGGATGATGGTTTGATAGAAGACACACTGGTTGACAATATGGCGGTTGATAGATGGAAGAGAGTGACCGAGAGTACACAGACTGAAAGAGATAGCAAGGAAGGAAGGGGGTCATTGAACTTAAGGGAGCCCAGACGGTATTGTGCAGCATAATTAACTGGTTCGGTTCAATGGTTTAAGGAAGGAGTTTAGTTTGCTCTCTAAACCTCTATCAAGCTTGAAAAAACACCCACAAGACTCACCTTCGATATAAATGTGTACATTTTTCGGTAGAAAAATGTCCCGGCCGAAGGCCGAGTCCTCTTCAAATACAGGCTCGCTATCGCTCGCCAGGAACAAAATCGACACCTAAATGGCACGAAAGGACTTAATATCGGCAAACAAATGGGGAAAAGGTCTGAAAATCGCCAAACTAATGGGGCGAATGTTTTGAAATGTCATAACTAATAGGGCTAAACATGAGGGAGGAGGAGGACTCGAAAAAACAACTGCCTACCTACATGATGATAGATGATCGATGAATTGGTGGGCGTAACACTACCGCACCAATGGCAATAATATGAAGGAGGAAATTGAAAAGGGAGTTATCGGTAGTTATTGAGTCACTGGCAATCCAAGAGAGAGAAGCTATCACTCCTAGCCGGAATGCGGGAAAACCACTTCGATTGCGCAGGCGCAAATCACGTCGCATCTGGAATATAATTACCCCCTGCTAATATCCTAGTTCATAGGAAATATATTATAATATACAATATTTTGATACAGAACATAATATATTTATTAGTCTTCCCAATCATACCAAATATAAATATTGCTACTCTTATTCCTATAAACTTAATACTACACTTGAACACTACTCCTGTGTATGCCAATGAGTAGAAACTATGGATGAGAGTCGGCTGCAGTGAAATGTGGAGCAAATTTTCCTGACACATTCTGACAAGCTGATGTAATATTTTGAAACATTCCCTTTCAGCAAATGCCGGACTCAGTGTTTTGTTCACTGTCTCAACTTTATCCCTATCATTGTACTGACTATATGTGCAGGCGATTGCACACTCTGCGACACAAATAATGGCCGTAGGTTTCTGAAACTATTCCGAACCCAGTTAAATCTTCATATTAATTCATTTTACCTGATATTTACATTTCAAAGGTTTGTTTTGTTGTTCGAGGGTTCATATTGGGCCTAGAGTGTACAGTTTGCCGCATATATTCTATTCCGTTGAGGTCGTGATTTGGCAGATCTGCACCCACTCCCCCCCCCCCCCCCCCACCCCCCTCCCTCACTACATCTCATACCTTCCACTATTGGTAGGAGGTGGAATGAGGGAGGGGGGTTGGGGAGGGGGGTGCAGCTCTGCCTAGTTACGATTTGTTGGGATGGTTGAGAAATAGAATATGTGCGGGAAACTGTAGCCTACATACCTGTTAGATTGGGATGACATTTGGAGTCTCAATATTATGACAAATCACGCTTCGTAAGTTTATTTTCCATCTCTATGTTTATGATTGTAGGCTAGTCCTGAATGAAACTCAAATACATTGGGTTAGAACAATATATTGCATAGAATTGATCGAAATCATCATCTGATATTGTCTGAACAATAATTGTCGCTCTCTTATTCACGATTCCGCTAGGAAGACGGCTGTGTATTGCTGGTCTGAGCGATATTTTTTGTTTTCGGCTCCGGAACCTATGACGCATTACTCCTTCTAAACGGCTGCCTCCGCGACATTTAACACAGAGAGCTAAGTTGTTTGCAGAGCTAAAATGAACAAAGTAAACCTGCCAGATTTGTGCAACGCTCGCTAAGTAGGTTGTTTCGCTGCGTTTACGACGTTGTACACTACGACAGAACATTCATTTGTCAATGTAATGTTCCATGTTTGACAGCATATACTCACGTGCTGCTTCGTTGTGATGCTGAGCTGGTACAGTAGGGGTTAATAAATGATGTCTCGGTACCCATTATGTGTTGATCAATAATTGGTATCAGCAATATTTACACGTGGTTTCTTCTTTTTGAGTGCGATATACCAACATGACCCTACTCTTACCCACTTTATTCAACATCTGACAGACATTAATAGAGCACAGAGCTAGCCAAACGTAATGACAGCTGATACATGACTTATTAGCGCGACCGATACGCATGGATAACCAACAGCGCGACTAATGAGCTCCATGCGTCCAAACAGGTGTGTTTTCCGAAACACGGGTCAATGAGTTGACATGTCTGTGATGGCTAATTGGCTACACGACAATGCACCGCAAGCTTGTCTATAACAGGATGTAGCGAGATCGGGATTTAGCGGATTAATCCGCCATTATATATATATATTAATACCAGCATAAGCGTAAACTACATTTTATGATAAATATTGCAGCATATATTGGCACTTTCTCTAGAACCAGGAATCATATAGATAATTATATAGTTGTCATTTTATATAGAATAATGTAGATTAGATTCTTGTGAATAGTATTGATGTGTGTGCCATAACTGTCATTTGATAGAAAATAATTCAATTTAAATACTAGTAAATTGTATATATCTATGTAATGAACTAAGCAAATTGTTCCATGAGAGCTCTCTGTCTCACTTAATTGCTAGATCTACTTGATAATTCATTAAAATATATGAAAATGTGGTACATAAAACAAATATCAATAATCCGACAGCAAAGCGCAATTCTAATTCAAAATATTCCTTGGATGGTACTTTTAATTATGTACATAATAACTCGTTCCGGAGAGTGGGAAAAGTTGCCGTAGTTTTTATTACAATGTTGTCAATTAATAATGACTAGAAATTAATAATGCAGGTATTAATGTATTCAAGGCCGCCTCATAGCAGCACATTAAAAGGGATGTTATTTATTTGTTTATCAACTCTGCGAAGCAGAGTGGTATCGCGCACACAGATCCCGCCCGTATACTGTACACCACAAGTCAGCTTGTCCGTCGTCATCCGTCGTCGTTGTCGTCCGTCTGTCTGTCCAGTAACTCCTCCATACCCGTTTAATGGATTTTCACCAAATTTCACAGATATATCCATTTGGTCAATGCGATGGTCAGTCAAAAAGAAATTTTCAATTTAACCTAAAGATTAAGGTCAAAGGTCAAGGTTAAATTTGTTTTCAATATTTCATATTTTTAGTTTTTAGTCAAATTTCTTAATTTTCATTATACAAGTTTGTAGTAACTTTGATATCTTATTGACCAAATTTCAGATAAATATTCAAAAGGATAAAGTCAAAAGTCAAAGGTCAAAGGTCAAAATACGATTTTTACTAGTATTTCTTTCACTAACTATTAGATTATCACTAGGCTTACCATGTATATTCGGAATACGTAGGCCAAGGTCATACAAGAAACTGTACAATTCCATATGAAAGGTCAAGGTCACAGCTCAAGGTCAAATAAAAGGTCAATATGTTATTTTCTTTACTTTTCATGCAAACTTCACAATATTTGGTGAGATAGTTGCACTTTAAATGTAAAGTAAAATAATACATTTGGACACACATATCATAAAGATCAAGATCAAGATAAAGGTCAAAGGTCAAGGTCAACTATTCTATTAATATATATGAAACTAACTGATGGGTTTTAATGAAATTAGGCACGCTTATTTGATGTTTTGGGGCAATGTTAATTAAAACAAAAATACTCTTACATAAAGGTCCAGGTCACAGTTCAAGGTAGAAGGTCAACTTTTACTATTTATTTTACTTTTTACTCAAACGTTTTCATTGTCACTATACAAGTTACTGGTAACCTTGATATCGTATTGCCCAAATTTCAGATAAATATTCTAAAGGGTAATGTCAGAGATCAAGATCAAAGGTCAAAATAGGTTTTCTACTAGTATTTCTTATACTAACTGTTAGATTCTCACTAGGCTTACAATGTATATTCGGAATGCCTAGGCCAAGGTCATACAAGAAAGTATACAATTCCATATGAAAGGTCAAGGTCACAGGTCAAGGTCAAATAAAAGGTCAATATAATATTTTCTTTACTTTTCATGCAAACTTCACAACATTTGGTGAGATAGTTGCACTTTGAGTGAAAAGGAATATAATAAATATGGAGAAATATAAAGGTCAAGATAAAGGTCAGAGGTCAAGGTCAACTATTCTATTGATATATATGAAACTAACTAATGGGTTTTAATGAAATTACTCATGCTTATTTGACTTTCATGGGCAATGTCAATGCAAACAAAAATGTACTCTTACATAAAGGTCAAGGTCAAAGGTCAACTTTTATTATTTATTAACCCACAGAACCCCAGCGACGCAAACCATACGTCCTCAATGTATGTAACGCAAAACCCCAGCGACGCAAACCATGCGTCCTGGCCAGTCCGGTCCCAATTACTCCGGTCCTATGGCACCTACAGGGCTCAGATTTATATGGGAACTGTGTAAGTATCCCACGCAACCTTGACGATGGTTGAAAACTCTCAAAGTCCAACTGCGTGTGCGTGAGCGCGCAAAAACCGGTATTTTGGGTGTATTTGCCTTCAATTGTTTACTCTCGTAAAATCGACTTTCGGGTGATCCGTAGGACCAGTTTTTTAGCTTTTTGGTCGTTTTTTGTGGTTTTTCCTTCATTCCTAACCCATTCGCTATTGTTTCTGGAAAAAAACAAAATCAAAACAGCCGGTGGTACATTTATTATAAACTAGCTGGTCCTCAGCGGGTTAAAAAAGATAACTCAAATTTTGGAAAACTGGCAGTGTTATGGCTTATTATTTAAATTATATATATATATATCATATTTCACATAAATATTGTAATAGTTAAGGTCAGAGGTCAAGGTCAAAACAAGAGTATATGTAATTTTCCTTAAACTCTTCCTAGACTGCTTAATGTATTGTCACCAAATTATACAGGCAAATTCAGTTGGTTACTGCGACGACCATCCAAATATATGTATTATATTTTTAGTCAAAGGTCAAAGGTCAAGGTCACAGTATATTATCACTAATTGTAATAAATAAATGTTTATAAGAATTACACCATATTCATAATGCTGTTAAGCTAACTTAATCCTCTATAAGACATTTTAATGTCAAAGGTCAAGGTCAGAGGTCGAAATATGATTTATACTAGTATTTTCTATTAAATGTAAGATTCTCATTAGGCATATCATGCATATTCGGAATGCCTAGACCAAGGTCATACAAAAATAAACATAATTCCATTTGGTAGGTCAAGGTCATAGGTCAATGTCAAATATAAGGTCAATATGCTAATTTCTGTACTATTCATGTCAATTTCACAAAATTCGTTGAGACAGTTGTGCTCTAAGGGAAAATTAAAATGTTAAATTTTCAGACATCATGAAGGTCAAGATGAAGGTCAAAGGTCAAAGTCAACTATTCCTTTAATACCTCTGAAACTAACTGATGATCTTTAATGAAATTTGACACATTTATTTGATTTTCTAGAGTTACATCAAATCAAACAAAAATATAGCCCTACATAAAGGTCAAGGTAACAGGCCAAGGTCAAAAGTTAACCTTCATCATACAAAAATACTAAATTTTTGATAAGCTGACGACTTTTAGCTGCATTTTACTTAGATAACATATATTTCAATCATATATATATATTATATTACTTAAGGTTAAATGTCAAGGTCAAAGAACAAAAGAAGAGTGTTAATAATTTTCTTTAAACTCTTCCTAGACTGTTTAACCCTTTGTGTACCGGTGACGTCTTTGTTATTGTATTCTAGCTATAATTAGACGATTTTGTGGAGCTTATGATGGATTTGTGGTAGTAAAAAGGGTTAATTAAGATAGTTGAAAGCCTGCTAATTTTGTGGAGGCCCTTCATAAACTAAATAAAATTATCTTAATATCCAGTATGAAATGAAACCGACAGAACAGTACTGAACGGGTTACGTATCGTCACCAAATTTTGCTGGCGAATTCGCTTGTCCAAATTTTGTGTATTTGTTATGCAAAGGTCAAGGTGAATGGTGAAGGTCACAGATTATGGTCACTATTTTTTTCTTATATATATTTTAAATTTGAAAGACACCATATTCAAAATGCTACAAAATAATGTTACGCTGACCTTATTATAGATACATATTCCAATGGTTAAGATTCAATGTGACCATAAATGTATTTATACATATATATACTACCAGGAGGACATGAACCACCAACAGTCAGGACGAGTGTATGCTTTAATCCACTACATACAAGTATCCTATATCACACTGTGGTATAGTGGATTAAAGTATGGGCACTTGTTCTGACTGTCGGTGGTTCAAGTCCGACTGTGAGTATAAAAACATATACAGTATAATTATATACTATATATACACCGATTTTACCTAAGAGATTCAATACTACTTGCAGAATTCCAGGTCGCAAAGTTACGTATGCATTTTTTTTTTTTTTTTTTTTTTTATATAATGCGAAAACTGCACAACTACTTTATTAATTAGGACCGTGGGAAGCGAGGACTTCTAGGGTTTCACCATGTCATTGTTGTTGTTGTTGTTGTTGTTAATGTTAGGGCGATGCTTAATAAAATGTGCTATTTTTCGGCTAGTACTGAACGGAGCCCCTTTATAACATTTCGGTATAGGCGCCCCTTAAATCGCCACCTTCTGCAGTAATGCGACGTTTATTAAAAATGCTATTTGTCCCTTATTACTGAACCATATTTAATGACCTTACACATGTATATAAATGATCTATTCTATAGGCTGTAATGGAGCCTTTTGTTTTTATTTCGCCCTGGGCGCCCCCCAAATAACCACCTCCCGCAATAATGGGACGCTTATCAAAATTTGCTATTTCTCGGTTATTACTGGACCAAATCTATTGAACTTACACACGCATATTTCTTGAATATATCTTTCTACTGGAGTTAATGTAAAATCAAATCGGCTTAATGCACAGGCATATTGTATACTGTACTCTGATCTATTCCTTGACCATAACGAAGTCCAATCTATAACTGTAGCTCAGGATGCCTCGCTACTGTTTCCCTTCTACAGTACAGCAATGACGTAAAATGTGATCGGATATTTCTATGTGATTATTGAACCACATATATAATGAACATACACATACTTTCAATACATAATTGGATCAAACATATCGACCATGGCACCCCACCTCAGGCTCCTTTCTACAGGAGTGACGGAAAGATAAAATGGCTATATATATTTTTGGGAAAGTACTCATTCTTTACTTGCAGATGTACAAAATCGCATCTATTTCTTAGACATAATGGTTGGAGCCCTATGTTAAAAATGTTCCCAGGGAGCCCCGCTGCTGCAAGAGTGACAGAAAATGTGATGCGGTGTTAATTTAATACATTACGTGCAATGGCATTTCATTTGAATTACTTCCGCCAAAGAAGTTGGAGGAGGTTATCTTTTTGCTTCCATTTGTGTGTCTGTTTGTCCGTGTGTTTATTTGTTTGTCTGTAAACAAGATATTAAGCCTATCAAAAATCTATGAACAGATTGCACGAAAGTTGGAGGCCAGATAGGATATGCACTAAGGAAGAAGACATTTAATTGTGGAGGTGATAGGTAGAGCTCATACCTCCGTCAGCGTAAACAGCTCATAAACTTACGCACCGATGTTCACGAAACTTGGTGGGCAGATAGGATATGCCCCAAGGGAGAATATATCAATTTAGCAGGCAATCTGTAGTGTGCATACCTCCGCCTAAGCTGGCGAAGGTACGCGCTTTCCATAGAGTCCCACGATTGTTACCTCCCCCAACGAATTTGGAAGGAGGTTATGTTTTTGCCTCCGTTTGTCTGATTGTCTGTAAAAAGGATATCTCAAAAGATATGAACCGATGACCACGAAATTTGGTGAGCAGATAGGATATGCTCCAAGTAAGAAGTGATTAAATATTGGAGACGATCAATAGAGCGCATACCTCCACCAGCGTAGGCGGCTCTCAAAGTTATGAACCGATTTTCACGAAATGTGGGTTGATTTGTTGATGGAACTTGGGGTTAAATAAATAGTAAATATACTTATGTAGTTGATGCCTAAGTAAATATATTATAAATTTGTTTCCAGAGACATGCTTCCATAATTATATATAGGTGAGGCCCACGAATTTTTACGAGTGACTGTACACTCACAATTCCGAAAAAGTAGCCCCCCATGCTCCGGCTTAAAGTATGGGTCGGAGATCGCGGAGGCCTTTCTGCACGCCATGTCACGGTAGTGTAAGCAGCAACAATCACAATAATACAGTGTCTCAGAGTCTCGATTACTGTTACGCATATCATTCAGATCATACCGTTGTTTTCTTTCCATACTACATATTTCCATATATATAAAAATATGTTCATCTTTTGCATTGTTATACAGTAGCAATAATGCAAATTATAATGGTCTACCTGTTATTTATGAGGTTCGTGTATTGATTTTCATATATATACTGTATATAATAATGTGTCAATTGCTTCGGAGCAATTGATATACCGCTAATGAAACATCGAGTCTGCATAAGTACAAAATTAGTGGTATTGTATTACAGTAAGTTAAATATACTTTGCTCAGTTAAATCCAGATAACTGACAACATATAATACGTCTTAGTTATTATGTAATGTCAAAACACAAAATGAATACGGATAAACGATGCTAACCTGTGTAACAGTCAGTTATGTGAACAGGTTTCTATTATTAAAACTAGGAAAACCCCCACTTATCTTTCATGATCCTCTATATGCCTGATGTCCCGATATGTAAGTTTAATTATTAGTAAGTTATATAACGTGTTTCTATATATTTTGAAACTATATAAACAAACGTTATATAACTCAGATTTGCATAAATCGTGGCAACAGACACTGCGAGACAATGAAATACGAACGAAAGAAAAGGAAATAACGCACCATGAGTCTCGTGTTACCCAATTATGTGATTCGCTAAAATCCTCAGTATCTCGACTTGATTTTTACTGCTTGAACAGATTTGTTCATTGAAAATAAAACAAACTACGAGGAACGTATCTAAAATACATGTAAAAAAAGCTTCAGAAATTCGGAGCAAATTATGATCTTAAATCATGTGATCCTAATAAAGTTAACAATATTAAATTTAATAGTTGAAATCCAATACTTATAAAAAATCGTTATCGTGAATGCAGTAAAGGGATATTAGACTAGAGTATATTGTCAAAATGTGAATGATGTCCATTATTACAACATACTTGATTAGATACTCAATGCATGGCGGAGATGTGATGAAGACAATAATAAAGTACGAAATCCTATTTAAAATTCTGATACGTTGTGTGTTAGTGTGCGTTCCTGCCTAAACTGCCGTGACCTGGCATGCAGAAAGGCCCTTATGATATTCGCCCCAAACCAATTGCTCGACGCAGGGGGGGGGGGGGGGGGGGGGGGGCGGCTAGCTTTTAGAAAATTGTGAGTGTAGAGTCACTTACAAAGATTCATGGATCCCCTATGTTTTTCTTAATGTAATTATAACTTTCTGGATTAATTTTTGCTTTATAATTTAAAATGTAGTATAGTTTTGTTGTTGATGTATAGACAATTATATTCATACAATCAACTCAAGCGATATACTTCCATAATTAACAATAGGTGAGGTCCACGAATTGTTGTGAGTGCCTGTACCTTTGACAATTGGCGTCACTCACATAGTGATGATGGTTGACTGCATGGTAGTCTTACCATTGGGGAGACCTCAGCTGCTGTTGTGTTGGGTGGAGAAGGGTGGTTGGGAATGGGGGTTGTTAATTGGTTAGATAAAATACGAATTTAGAGGCTATCGACCCATTTGGATTATTAAGCCAGCACACTGTAAGTCAAGAATCAAGATTAGCGTCAGAACTGGAGCCACTTTTTCGAGAACTCCAGTCCCTTGCGGGGGTAGCAAGAGCTTGAGGTACTTCTTTCACCTGGGGCAGTTCTTAAAGTGTGAGCGAAGATTTTTGGACTGGTGGTGAACTGAAATGTTTCACCCATTTCTATTGGAAACGCTGCTTTCCAGAATCCCATTTTCTTTGACGTTGTTGGTGTTACAGTACTCTTTGTTGAGGGTAGGTGGGAAGACTTTTGTAGACATGATTAAAAAATAGTTCCAAGCATATATCAATATAATTCTAGATATCGGATAGCTCAGGAGCTACTACGAAAAATTAAGCTAAGTCTGATGAATTTATATTACAAAATGTTAAAAACAATCGTATTTTCTCAATCCAACACCTTTCGCTTTAGTGAATAGAAACCCATTCTATGTTGTATTTTATGATATTAAGAACCTCCAGGAATGTTAACATTACACGGGAAAAGTATATTTTGCCAGATAGAACGTCTTGATTATTGAGCGTGATATCTCTGTCTAACTGTTATATATATAGCCTATATTTTGTGTTTGTTATATTATATAGGTTAGTAGCTGTTAGGTAAAGGTTAGCAACTGTTAGGTAAAGGTTAGCAACTGTTAGGTAAGGGTTAGCATCTGTTAGGTAAAGGTTAGCAACTGTTTGGTAAAAGTTAGCAACTGTTAGGTAAAGGTTAGCAACTGTTAGGTAAAGGTTAGCAACTGTTAGGTAAAGGTTAGCAACTGTTAGGTAAAGGTTAGCAACTGTTAGGTAAAGGTTAGCAACTGTTAGGTAAAAGTTAGCAACTGTTAGGTAAAGGTTAGCAACTGTTAGGTAAAGGTTAGCAACTGTTAGGTAAAGGTTAGCAACTGTTAGGTAAAAGTTAGCAACTGTTAGGTAAAGGTTAGCAACTGTTAGGTAAAGGTTAGCAACTGTTAGGTAAAAGTTAGCAACTGTTAGGTAAAGGTTAGCAACTGTTAGGTAAAGGTTAGCAACTGTTAGATAAAGGTTAGCAACTGTTAGGTAAAAGTTAGCAACTGTTAGGTAAAGGTTAGCAACTGTTAGGTAAAGGTTAGCAACTGTTAGGTAAAGGTTAGCAACTGTTAGGTAAATGTTAGCAAATGTTAGGTAAAAGTTAGCAACTGTTAGGTAAAGGTCAGCAACTGTTAGGGAAAAGTTAGCAACTGCTAGGTAAAGGTTAGTAGGGTGTCATAATTTAGCCTACTAGGTTAGGTTAGGTTAGTTAAGTCAAGTTAGTCTAATACAAATATTATAACGTGGGTTTTGGGGCCGTGGGGGAGGGGGAGTTGAGAGAAGGCGCAGTACTGAAGAATTACCCATAATTTTGTATATTATAATACGTAAGGTTATTGTTGGATAAATACATCATTTTGAGGAGGAACCCTTATTGACAACACTTCGCAAATTGGTTCTTCAGATCACTTCTACTTAAAAGAGCTACTTGCATAACGTTGTCAATAAAGTATGTGACGCCTCCCGGCGTTAACAGAATGGTTGCGTGGGGCATTGCAGCTCTCTAGCGCTCGCCAGGATGGGGGGATGGGCTACAGTTGGCCTAGAATGATCTGCTTTATTTTATTAGTGTCGTGTTGCCACAGACAGTCTAGAAATGGTCTTTGTTTTGGTCTGTGACCGCGCCTTATATTTTATATTCGCTATAATATAAATGTTGCTTGTGTGGGAGGCGAGCGAGAGAGGGTGAGGGGGTACACCTGGCAGCGGGGGTGAGCTATCACGCGGCTCGCTTGGGCGCTGACGGCGTAGGCGGCCGGGTGGTCAACTAGTCCCTGCCCATCGCGGCCTCATGTTTTTTACCAGCTAAGAGCTTGCCTGACACGCGTATCGTCTACATCCTTTGCAATTCTGTCCCCCATACTCGCCACTTTGCATACTATTTCTCTCTCTCGACTTCTCCTTTCTCATTCTCTAATCTTTATTAAACTCAACATCCCTTCTGGTTTCAGCATAGACGTTCACCGTCGGTCAGTCGTATTGTACGCGAAGCTCTCAGATATTTCCATGTATTAGGTTAAGGAGGTATTCTGCTTTATTGAGGTTGGAGAGACGGACTTTTCCGTGTGTGTCCTCTCTCGGGAAGGTTGTAGACTGGTATATGTCTCCCTGGCAAGGTGTTGAGTGATTCTGCTTGGTTATTTAAAGCTAGACTAGGGGTAAGGTTACTGTGTCGTTGTCTCCGATGTGTGCAGTGTTAGCTAAGCCCTGCACGACATCGACAGGTACTGTGGGAGCCTAAGTTGTCTTCGGGTGGGTTTATTTTGCGAGCACAGCGCTGTGGTGTGGGATGGCCATAGCCTATCCCTCACAACATAGTGCTGCCTCTTTGTGTTGACTTCTGAGGGATCGCCAGGATAGTACTAGGTACTAGAGACCTAGATTTATCAAGAGAGCATCCCCGTCATATAACGTAATCTTCATTATACCACCTTCGGACAACGTTAGGCTACGAGCCGCATGCTCGCCCATTGTTGCCCTGCCTTGATACCCCAGCTAGACTTTATTAACTGAGCAGACACTGGTTAGAGATAAGCCCCCATTATTATATGTATGCAACATTATTATTCACTGCACTTTTGAGCCGAGGTTGTTGTTGAGTTGTACAACCCGAGTAGGCTGTTGCGTTGTGTCACGAAGCATTTCTTTAGTTGTCGAGCATTACTACCTTTGCGCAGTCTTTATTATTCGCCTGCCTATTATTACTATATGTCCTAGCATTTATTGTGACCCGTATTCTGCATTATAATTGTTCAAGATTCTTTACGAACATCTTCCCAGCATCAGACTTATTTCAGAAGTTTCCAGTTGATGTTGCAGGACTAGCATTGCACTTTCTTTAATACAGGAGTGCCAGTTATTTGAGTATCTACCGTAACGTTAATTAATCACGTTAACTATCTTTTCTTTGTGTAACCTAATCGAGTAATCTTTTACTGTTTGAGAATAGGCTGTTTCATCGAGCGTCAGCCTAGTGTGTGTGCACCAGTTACCGAGTCATAGGATACCTCGTTGTCCAGGCACGACTCAGGGCGGTAATGGTGTTTTGTTTTCCAGTGTTTAAGGCAGGGGTTGGATCTAGTGTTACCGTTGTTGCATTTTGCCATTATCTAGTCCAATGTTGAAGAGCCCTGTGTCTTTGAGAACCTGGATCGTAACAAGTACTCCACTACATATGGAGTATTGTTGATTCTCTCAACTTTATGTTCATTTTAACAAGGTTGTAGTTAGCTATGATCTCAAGTGCAAATAGTGAATGAACTTGATACACCAATAGCTTGTTGGTAACAATAATAGTACAAATCATGTTATAACATAACTGTATATATATGGTGTCCCAGGAGGAAAGTGAATAGCTCTGGGAAATGATAAAACAAGGTATTCTAAGCCTAAATGGTCTATAACAAAAAGTCCAAATCACAACCGTTAAAAAGATATTGAAGGTTTTATATAGTGTCTTCCCCCGCCTCACTGTAATGGACTCTTCCATGTCAGATAGTTTCCAACTGGTCCAAAGTGAGCTATTATATCTATAATCATTTTGCAACTTACAAAATTATAATATCTCTACAATAACAGGGTAACATAACTGCAGTTAGATAGAGGTGTGATAGGTACTAGGACAGCTAGGCCACCCTTATGGCGAAATACTTAAGAAAATGCAATTTTCAACATGCAATATCTCCTTACTGGTTGAAATTTGGAATATTTCTTATAGAACATTTTAGGCTTAGAATATTGTGTTTATCATTTCCCAAAGTTAGGCCCTTTCCTTCTGGGACACCCTGTATATAAAGACATTTGTGCTTCCACTGCTAAATTGATTGCCATTTTCAACTGAGTAAGCTGTCAAACTAAAATTGTCTAATCTATGCATATTTACGTACCGCATTGTGCTATTGAGATAAAATGATGGCTAACATTTTATGTCTGAGGGCCTTAAAATGACACACTATACTTACCATTCTTTAAATGTTATGGGGGACACTTGTTACAGGCAACTTTGCCCTCTATATCTTTCACATAATACACATAAACAAAATCTCACTATCACTCTTTTTCTCATAGTGCCACTCAATGTATTTCTCTCAGCGTCTCCCAAATCCTTCTTCATACCTCAACCTCTTTCCATCATTCGTCATGTTGAATCCTCTAACTTTGCCACTCATCAGTTAATCAAATATGGTTGTTTTTCAAGCAATTCTCGCTCATGTCAATGATTTGAATGATAGTGAGTAATACCAAGCATATGTTGGTTTAATAATTCCACTAGAAGCGCAGGTATATTCACGAGGCAATTGTGTTTAATACCACAATAAATATGTTGTTTTCGTGATTAACACCATTAGATGCGTAAGCATTTTTGTGAAACTCTTTACAATAGGAGAAAGCTTTTGTATTATATTACGAAAAAAATCATATCCTTTTAACGTGAAAAAATGCCACAATAAGGGTACATATTTTCGTGAAAAATACATCAAGTTTCAATATTACTTTAGCTGGAGAGTAGATAAATAACAGTAAGACTAGTAAATACAGGCATACACAATGTTATCTTGGCAGGGCTCTGGGCCTCGGCGTCTCTGTGGGTGGGGGGGAGAGGGGAGGGGGGGGGGGGAATGGTAGTGCAGTATGGATGCTATATCCAGGGCAGCTTGTTCTTAGGTACAGACTGTTACTTCTCTGTTACAGACAGTTCCCTTTTCAGATACAGGCAGCTCCTTCTTCAGGTATGGGGCAGCTCCCTCTTCAGGTGCAGGGAAGCTCCTATTTCAGGTATGGGGCAGCTCCTTGTTCAGGTACGGGGCAGCTCCTTCTTAAGGTACGGGGCAGCTTCTTCTTCAGGTATGGGGTAGCTCCTTCTTCAGGTACGGGGCAGCTCCTTCTTCAGGTGCGGGGCAGCTCCTATTTCAGGTATGGGGCAGCTCCTTCTTCAGGTACGGGGCAGCTCCTTCTTCAGGTACGGGGCAGCTCCTTCTTCAGGTATGGGGCAGCTCTTTCTTCAGGTATGGGGCAGCTCCTTCTTCAGGTACGGGGCAGCTCCTTCTTCAGGTGCAGGGCAGTTCCTATTTCAGGTATGGGGCAGCTCCTTCTTCAGGTATGGGGAAGCTCCTTCTTCAGGTACGGGGCAGCTCCTTCTTCAGGTGTGGGGCATCTCCTATTTCAGGTACGGGGCAGCTCCTTCTTCAGGTACGGGGCAGCTCCTTCTTCAGGTGCGGGACAGCTCCTATTTCAGGTATGGGGCAGCTCCTTCTTCAGGTATGGGGCAGTTCCTTCTTCAGGTACGGGGCAGCTCCTTCTTCAGGTATGGGGCAGCTCCTTCTTCAGGTACAGGGAAGCTCCTTCTTCAGGTATGGGGCAGCTCCTTCTTCAGGTATGGGGCAGCTCCTTCTTCAGGTACAGGGCAGCTCCTTCTTTAGGTATGGGGCAGCTCCTTCTTCAGGTATGGGGCAGCTCCTTCTTCAGGTATGGGGCAGCTCCTTCCTCAGGTATGGGGCAGCTCCTTCTTCAGGTACAGCGCAGCTCCTTCCTCGGGTAAAGGCAGCTTATTTTTTGGATACAGGGCAACTCTTTCCTTTGAGTCTGAGGAGAGTCAACACTGGCTCCAGGCAGCGAGAGTCCAGGACAGCTCGTCCTTCCAATATTGGTCGAGCTCGTGTTGGTCGTCGTCGATTGTGTTCGGGATGTTGCCAGATATTAGTCGCCTCAACTCCGGTAACTCGGGGCCAGGGTGGCTGCGGCAGGCAAGAGGGTTTCGTCAATAATTTTTCGTCTTTAAGAATAGGGTTGTCAGCCCTGTTTATCTTCACAATTTCAATGTTCACCTCTTGTAATGCCCTTGCCATCAGCTGAGTTCATGGGGTGTCTCAGATCTGAACACGTGGGGAGTCTCAGATGTTCTGCCTAACTGCTGCAGGATGTGGTTTATAAGTTTCGCTCCCGGATTGAAGGACTGCTTCCGAGGTTTCAGCCGCCTTTTCATTGATATGTGATCCTGAAGAAACTCGTAGCTCGCAAGGTAAGGAGAGAGGGAATTGGCTGAGCGCTCGGGGTTTCTGTTTTCCTTTTATTCCCTTGTTGTCTGCCTCGCTGTGGGATGTGGGAGGAAGCTGATCGTTAATTACCGCTGAGGCGCCATCTTGAGCTTTCGTCCTTCAATACCACAAAAATTGAGGAAAATTTACAATAATACTACAATGGGAATAAATATTTTCAATACTAATACCACGATAAAATAATGTATTCTCATGAACATTACCACAAGAAGCGTAAATGTAATCATAATTATTACAATAATTCCGTCAATATTGTAGTAAATAATAGCACAGAAATCTTAGCTATTTAAGTTGTTGTTTTTACAAAGAGCTCATGTACGTAAATGATGCCACAACATGAATACCGGTGCGGTAAGTATAAAATTAATAATAATACATAATGCAGAAAGAATAAACTAAAAGTTAATAATACTATAACTGCGTAATCATAGTTAATTATAGCATATTATAGAAGAAAATAATAAGCTTGCCAATACGAATCCGCAATTTAAAGGTTACCAGGCTAACAATAGACATGTTCATCGGATTAAGGGGAGATGGACCGTTTTTCTGGTCCCCTTTCTTCCTCGTGTTAAGCCCCATTTATTTTGAGATTATAAGACGGTCGGTCAATTAGTTTGCCGGTTTTAATACCTTTCGCCCAATTTAGTTGTCAATTTTAAGACCTTTCGTGCCATATAGGTGTCGATTTTTTCATGGCGAGCGTAAGCGAGCCTGTAATTTTAAGAAGAACAGGCCTTCGGCCGGGAAATTTTTCTACCGAAAAATGTATAAATTTATCTTGAAAGGGGGTCTAGGGTGTGTTTTTCTTAGCTTGATGGAGGTGTAGTGAGGAAACTAAGAAATAAAGGAATACATGAATTAATAGGCCAAAAACCGGTCCATGTCCCTATAACCCCTTCTGTACCAGCGACGTCTATTGAATTTTATTGTAGTTATATTTAGACGATTGTGTACAGTTTCAGGAGGATATGTACGTGGTAGTAAAAAGGGTTATGTGAGATAGTTCAAAGCCTATTAATTAATGTAGGCCCTTTTTAAAGTGAATACAATTGTCTAATAGCAGCCATAATATTGTTAAAAGGACGTAGTCGGTACAGAAGGGGTTAAGAAGTTCTTTAGAAAACGATTGCTTTCTAAGCTAAATAGAGTAACCTAATAAGAACCAGAATAATGAAAGAATAACTCATGGCTTACCGAAAACGTTAACCCCTTCTGTACCGGCGACATATGTTGTATTTGATGTCAGCTACATTTAGACGATTTTATGAAGCTTAGGAAGGATATATGGCTGCTCAAAGGATTAAGTGAGATAGTCTGTAGCCTTTTAATGATTAGAGGTCCTTCCTAAACCTAATATAATCGTCTAATAGTTGTCAGAATATAATGAAAAAGACGTCTCCGGTACAGAAGGGGTTAAAGGCACACAATGGCCCCTTTAGCGTAGATACCATTCTTCCCTTCAACGTCCCTGCCCGCCTCCGCAATTCTTATCTTATCTCCTACTCTCTCTCCCCGTGACTGTCTTCTTCACGATTCTTTCTCGTATTGTTACTGTCATGGTCTCTCAGTGTTGCATACTCACACAAATATTATCAATAAAATTTAAAGAAGAAAATCAAACAACATCTCTATTGCAAACTTGTTCAGTGATATTTTGTTTTGACTGAATTTACCTTTGATAGGTCTTGCAATGTACTCGGAGACATATTCATCAAGATTCGTACATGTTTTGTAAAATGTTTATTAATTTGTCTATGTTTTATATTAATCATATTTAGTTTTGATAAATTGTCTGTTATTGTTAGGTAAGAAATCCGAAGAAATAGAATGTTTGGATAGTTTTATTTAGTTTTATAACTCAAATGAATGATGATGGGGTATATATCTCCCAATATAAGAAATTATTATAGTTTTCATTAATATTGAGTTGATGCTCTTCTTTTAGCCTGCTAATGCACACACAAACAAACACACACACACAAATATATATATATATATATATATATATATATATATATATATATAATTATATATATATATATATATATATATATATATATATATATATATATATATATATATATATATATATATAGAGAGAGAGAGAGAGAGAGAGAGAGAGAGAGAGAGAGAGAGAGAGAGAGAGAGAGAGATGGTGTACCACAATAGGCATGCCAAACTTCTGGATATCATTATATGGATGATACTAAGAATAAAATGTTCTATTCAAATTCTTAATCTCAAACGATTAAGAGGTATTAAAGATTTGATATAGTGTCCTCCCCCGCATTGCTGTAATGAACTCTTCCATGTCAAATAGTTTCCAGCAAGTCCAATGTGATCTATTAGGTCTATAATTATATTGCAACTTAAATAATTATAATATCTTTATAATATCATGGTTATGGTACAGTAATTATAGTTAGATTGGGGTGTGGTAAGCTCTAGGACAGCTAGCCTAATGAGGAAATACACCATTTTGCAAATGCGATTGAACAATTAATCAAATGCTTTCAACATTCGAGTTAAAGAATGACAGTCTTCTATTTGCTTACAACTATCTTCCAAATCCATTCAACAGTCAGACATTTGAAATTGACAGTTTGCAAAACGTTTCAACAGCCACGTATCTCTAATTGATTTCAACAGTCTCCAAAACTTTTATACAATGTGAGTGAAACAATCATCATTCGAAAGACTTTATTTGACAATCATCTAAATTAGTAATACGCATGAATATGTATTGTCTGAGTACATTTACTTAAATATATCGATAAAATAATAATTGTTTTAAACAAACATAAGTTATATAATTTTAATATCACTATAGTACGTACAGTACGTAATCTTATACTGGATGTACTGTACGTACTATAGTGACATTAAAATTATATAACTGTTATGTTTGTTTAAAACAATTATTATTTTATCGATATATTTAAGTAAATGTACTCAGACAATAGATATTCATGCGTATTACTAATTTAGATGATTGTCAAATAAAGTCTTTCGAATGATGATTGTTTCACTCACATTGTATAAAAGTTTTGGAGACTGTTGAAATCAATTAGAGATACGTGGCTGTTGAAACGTTTTGCAAACTGTCAATTTCAAATGTCTGACTGTTGAATGGATTTGGAAGATAGTTGTAAGCAAATAGAAGACTGTCATTCTTTAACTCGAATGTTGAAAGCATTTGATTAATTGCTCAATCGCATTTGCAAAATGGTGTACTTAAGCACTTAAGAAAATGCAATTTTCAACAGGCAATATCTCTGTAACGAGTACAATTTGGAAATGTGTCTCTAGAACATTTGTTGTTTTGATTTTATATTTCATAACATAATCCCGAAGTTTGGCACGTTTAATTATATATATATATATATATATGTATATATATATATATATATATATATGTATACTGTATAATATATTGATGTTACAACATTGATGCACTGAATACTTCTGGTTTCGACTCAACAAATCCTCGTGCTTACATTACTGTAATACAGCATATATAAGCCTAGTCAACATAATTATCAGTTAATCTTACCTAATATATTCAAACTTAACTTATCTAATAGTAATATACATAGAGATAAATATATCAATAAAATATAATACCTTAATTTACATACATTCTCTTTCTTCCCTCTGCAAATATAATATACGGTCATATATGAAACCTGATTAGACCAAACTTAATACAGCCGAAGCAAACTTTACTTGATGTAACTTAAGGGGTGTCACCGTCTTTTTTTATATCTCTCTCCTTTTCTCTCTTTCCCTGGCTTGTATCCATTCGGCCCCATTCAGCCAACTGTTTTAAGACGTTTATCCCCATCCAGGTGTCGATTTCTTCCTGGCGAGCGATAGCGAGCCAGCATTGTATGAAGAAATCCGGCTTCGCCGGAGAAATTTTTCTATCGAAAAATTTACAAATTTAGCTTGCTGTCAAAAAAAAAATATGTATGCTGGCTCGCTACCGCTCGTCAGGAAAATATTGACACCTGGATGGGGGTAAACGTCCTACAACATAAGGCTGAATGGGGCCGAATGGATACAAGCCAAAGAGAGAGGGAGAGAAAGAGAAAAAAGAGCGAGGTGGGCTCCCTTAATCTGGCCTAGTCTGTCCAATCCTGAAAGAATCAACCAATCATGTTCCCGGTTATAATGTCAACAGTGTGGGATAATGGCAACAGTGTGGGATTACAATGGCATTACCAGATATGCCCTTGTTTAATCAGCAGTTCTGAAGAACAGGATTAATTAGAAAAAACCTTGGAAGTCTTCTCTAATTTATGGGGTCGAGAGTGGGGGCGCCCCGTTCTGTAAAAAAATATCCAATTAAGGGGGGTCGCCGGTTTTGTTTCTCTTTCTCTCATTTTCTCTCTTTCCCTGGCTTGTATCCATTCGGCCCCATTCAGCCAACTGTTTAAGGCGTTTATCCCAATTCAGGTGTCGATTTCTTCCTGGCGAGCGATAGCGAGCCAGCATTGTATGGAGAAATCCGGCTTCGCCGGAGAAATGTTTGTATCCAAAATGTACAAATTTAGCTAGCTGTCAAAACAAAAATATATATAAATTGACACTTGGATTGGGGTAGACGTATTAAAACAGTAGGCTGAATGGGGCCGAATGGGGCCAAATGGATAAAAGCAAAACAGAGACGGAGAGAAAGAGAAAAAAAAAGCGAGGTGGGCTCCCTTAACCTAGGACGCCGCTCAAACAATAATTTCAGCTCAGACATATAAGGTAAGGGAGCTAATACGTACGCAGCTGTCCAATTAGTACATCGATTCAATAGAAGATATATAATACCCACCAGAAATAAGCGACACTAACCAATATCAATATTTACATCACCTATAGCAAATTTAGACGATAAATATAGTAACCTAACTCATGTACTTCTCTGTATTTTTTTCGATTTCGCGTATTTATTGCCATGGCGAGCTATAGCGAGCCTGTAATACAGATGTAACCGGCCTTCGGCCTGGAAATTTGTCTACAAACTATGTACACATTTATCTTGAAGAGGGGTCTTGGGGGTGTTTCATTAAGCTTGGTGGAGGTCTAGCGGGAAAACTAAGAAATAATGAAATAAATGACTGAAAAAAAAAAAAAAAACGGTCCATCTCCCCTTAAACTAAACCGCCCTGGTAAAGGCGGAAGTGCAGGCAACTATACACGTTCTGAAATTCCTGATATCACCAGCCCACCAATTAAGGGAGCTCAGACGATATTGTGCAGCATAATTTACTTGTTCGGCTCAATGGTCTAAGGAAGGGGTTTATTTTGCTCTCTAAACCTCTATCAAGCTTTAAAAAACACTCACATGACTCCCCTTCGATATAAATTTGTACATTTTTTGACACCTAAATGGCACGAAAGATCTTAAAATTGGCAAAGAAATGGTTCAAAAGGTCTGAAAATCGCCAAACTAATGGGGTGAATGTTTTTAAATCTCATAACTAATAGGGCTAAGCCTGATGGAGGAGGAGGACTCGAAAAACCAACTGCCTCCCCTTAACTTACATATACACCTAATTAATGAAATCAAATAAATTAACCCCTTCTGTACGGGCGAGTCCTTTTTTTTCGTATTTCATTCTAGCTATATTTAGACGATTTGGTGCAGTTTAAGAAGGATCTGTGGTAGTAGAAAGGATCAAGTGAGATAGTTTGAAGCCTGTTAATTGCTGGAGGCCCCTTTTAAACTGAATAAAATCGTGTAATAGTAGCCAGAATAAAGTTAAAAAGACGTCGCCGGTAAAGAAGGGATTAATGAATACATGTAGTACTCCAAGCATGCGAGCCTAGGATACAGACTTAAGCTCACCAACTCTCTTTCCTTCAACTTGTGTCGGCAACGCTATTTGTCAAATAATTTTGAATACACCAGACATCATGAGTCCTAACCTCTGTAACTCAAAAAAGGCTAAAGCAAACGGGCTGAGAGTTGTCACACCTATTCCCTGTCTGACTCTTTCCAGTTGTTAGACATATTAGCTCGATTATAATAGTCCTTTATGAGTTATAGAGGTTAGTGTTTGGCCTCATTATAGTCCTTTATGAGTTATAGAGGAGGTTAGTGGGCCGGATTTTTGGCCTCATTATAGTCCTTTATGAGTTATAGAGGTTATAGTGGCCAAGATGTTTGGCCTCATTATAGTCCTTTATGAGTTATAGAGGTTAGTGGCCAAGATGTTTGGCCTCATTATAGTCCTTATGAGTTATAGAGGAGGTTAGTGGGCAGGATGTTTGGCCTTATTATAGTCCTTTATGAGTTATAGAGGAGGTTAGTGGGCAGGATGTTTGACCTCATTATAGTCCTTTGTGAGTTATAGAGGTTATAGTGGCCAAGATGTTTGGCCTCATTATAGTCCTTTATGAGTTATAGAGGAGGTTAGTGGGCAGGATGTTTGACCTCATTATAGTCCTTTGTGAGTTATAGAGGTTAGTGGCCAAGATGTTTGACCTCATTATGCAGTAGTCCTTTGTGAGTTATAGAGGTAAGTGGTCAAGATGTTTGGCCTCATTATGCAGTAGTCCTTTATGAGTTATAGAGGTAAGTGGTCAAGATGTTTGGCCTCATTATGCAGTAGTCCTTTATGAGTTATAGAGGTAAGTGGTCAAGATGTTTGGCCTCATTATGCAGTAGTCCTTTATGAGTTATAGAGGTAAGTGGTCAAGATGTTTGGCCTCATTATGCAGTAGTCCTTTATGAGTTATAGAGGTAAGTGGTCAAGATGTTTGGCCTCATTATGCAGTAGTCCTTTATGAGTTATAGAGGTAAGTGGTCAAGATGTTTGGCCTCATTATGCAGTAGTCCTTTGTGAGTTATAGAGGTAAGTGGTCAAGATGTTTGGCCTCATTATGCAGTAGTCCTTTGTGAGTTATAGAGGTAAGTGGTCAAGATGTTTGGCCTCATTATGCAGTAGTCCTTTATGAGTTATAGAGGTAAGTGGTCAAGATGTTTGGCCTCATTATAGTCCTTTGTGAGTTATAGAGGTAAGTGGTCAAAATGTTTGGCCTCATTATGCAGTAGTCCTTTATGAGTTATAGAGGTAAGTGGTCAAGATGTTTGGCCTCATTATGCAGTAGTCCTTTATGAGTTATAGAGGTAAGTGGTCAAGATGTTTGGCCTCATTATAGTCCTTTGTGAGTTATAGAGGTAAGTGGTCAAAATGTTTGGCCTCATTATACAGTAGTCCTTTATGAGTTATAGAGGTAAGTGGTCAAGATGTTTGGCCTCATTATGCAGTAGTCCTTTGTGAGTTATAGAGGTTAGTAATCAAGATGTTTGGCCTCATTATGCAGTAGTCCTTTATGAGTTATAGAGGTAAGTGGTCAAGAGGTTTGGCCTCATTATGCAGTAGTCCTTTATGAGTTATAGAGGTAATTGGTCAAGATGTTTGGCCTCATTATAGTCCTTTATGAGTTATAGAGGTAAGTGGTCAAAATGTTTGGCCTCATTATGCAGTAGTCCTTTATGAGTTATAGAGGTAAGTGGTCAAAATGTTTGGCCTCATTATGCAGTAGTCCTCTATGAGTTATAGAGGTTAGTGGTCAAGATGTTTGGCCTCATTATGCAGTAGTCCTTTATGAGTTATAGAGGTAAGTGGTCAATATGTTTGGCCTAATTGTAATCAACAGCTTTTGAGTTAAAATTGTACATGACCTGAAGAAGCTTTAGGATAAAATATTTGTTTGTTCTGTGTGTAAGAAGGAGACAAAATGCAAAGCTGCTTGTAAGGAGTGTTCCGCCCTCAAATTGAATGAGTGAACGAGAGCCAGAATTAAGGTACGTTAGAGTCAAAATATCTGGACACCCGGATCTTGAATCCACTAAGTAGTAGGATGAGGGAGAGACGGAGTGAGGGAGAGAGTTCCAGAGTTAATTCTTAGTGGAAGAAATCCTGGGAAAATCAGTTCACTCTTGGGTTAGAGAGTTGGGCAGAATAGGGGTGGGGATGTGTTGAAAGGTAGATGCCACCTACTCTACAGTATTTAGGTGAGGAAGTATACACTGAGAAAGCACTGAAGGACACTGATTATTGCCATAGAGATAGAAGAGTACATTGATGCAACATATTATAGTATCATGTACACTCGGATACCTTAGTTTCTAGCCCATTAATAAATATTCTTGGGCTTCACCTATTTCTAATTATGGAAGTATTTTTCTGGAAACGAATTTATCAATACAATGTTCTATGCATCAACTACAAAACTATATTTACTATTTATTGAAAAGCAAATTCTATACAAAAAACAATCCAAATAATAATAATTGCACAAAGAAAAACATATGGGCTGACGTATTCTTATGAGTGGGCTAGAAACTATGGCATCCAAGTCTACAATAGTTGGCTAGGGATCACTGACACAAGTGCAAATACCCACACACACTCACACATCCACAAGCACAATCTGCCACGCAACAGTTTTCCAAAAAGCATATTGCACAATAATGTAGGAAAATCCAACACCCAGTTTGGAATCTACACCACAAAATTACCTCGTAACATGAATTTCGTCGGAAAATGCAGTGCGTAGTTTAGTCGCGGGCCTAAAACCAAGTGGTACATTACATTTACCTACTGACACCCATCCTGGTTTATTAACACGCCATTTTGGAGACCAATCGTTTTCTTTTTCTTACCTATTTTATAATATTATATTTTAAGCTAGCAGTTAACTATTTCAGTACCGATTCCTTCCTTTTAACTATTCTGGCTACTAGGCCTATTAGACGAATCTATTCAGTTTCAAAAGGGCCTTCAGCTATTATCAGGCTTCGAACTATCTCCCTTAACCCGTTTTACAAACACGATCCTTCCTAAACTGCACAAACTCGTCTACACATAGCTAGAACAAAATTAATAAGACGTCGTTGGTACAGAAAGGGTTAATGGATTATTCAGATATTCAGAGCATTGTGTAGCGAAGTGTGAGGTTAATTGTGAAAACTTAAAATATGTATACTGCAGAGCCATAATATGTATACTGCAGAGCCATAATATGTATACTGCAGAGCCATAATATGTATACTGCAGAGCCATAATATTATATACTACTGCAGAGCCATAATATGTATACTGCAGAGCCATAATATGTATACTGCAGAGCCATAATATGTATACTGCAGAGCCATAATATGTATACTGCAGAGCCATAATATGTATACTGCAGAGCCATAATATGTATACTGCAGAGCCATAATATGTATACTGCAGAGCCATAATATGTATACTGCAGAGCCATAATATGTATACTGCAGAGCCATAATATGTATACTGCAGAGCCATAATATGTATACTGCAGAGCCATAATATGTATACTGCAGAGCCATAATATGTATACTGCAGAGCCATAATATGTATACTGCAGAGCCATAATATGTATACTGCAGAGCCATAATATGTATACTGCAGAGCCATAATATGTATACTGCAGAGCCATAATATGTATACTGCAGAGCCATAATATGTATACTGCAGAGCCATAATATGTATACTGCAGAGCCATAATATGTATACTGCAGAGCCATAATATGTATACTGCAGAGCCATAATATGTATACTGCAGAGCCATAATATGTATACTGCAGAGCCATAATATGTATACTGCAGAGCCATAATATGTATACTGCAGAGCCATAATATGTATACTGCAGAGCCATAATATGTATACTGCAGAGCCATAATATGTATACTGCAGAGCCATAATATTATATACTGTAGCAGTTCCATAATATTCAATTAAGCATTGATTAATTATCTGCTAAAGGATTAAGGAGAGATGGGTCGTTTTTCTGGTCTTTCTTCTTCCTCATGTTTAGCCCAATTACTTTTCAGATTTTAAGACGTTCGGCCCATTAGTTTGGCGATTTTAAGACCTTTCGCCCCATTTGTTTGTCAATATTTTAGAATGTTCGCGTCATGTAGGTGTCAATAGCGAGCCTGTAATCTAAGAGGCTGTAATTTAAAAGGCCGGGACATTTTTCTGTCAAAAATGTACAAATTGATCTTGAAAAAGGATCTTGTTTTTATTGTTTTAAGATTGATGGAGGAAACTAAACCAAAAAGAGTGATACAAATATATGTAATGAACAAATAAATACGCCCATCCCCCCTTAAGAGTTAATGGAGATAAATATAATTATATATATTTTGTTTTATTCCTGGAGATTAAATAATTCTGACTTCATATTTAGGACACTACGATGACTGTACTGCTTAACCCTTTGGAGATTATGAAGCATTTTGGCAGTTTCTTCTGGCTATCATTAGACGATTATATACAGTTTTGGAAGGATTTGTGGGAATTACAAGGGTAAAGACCAGCTCAATTAACCCTTTGATTTCCATATACCCTTCTGAATCCAAAAACAAAATGTCTTTAATCATAAAGCATAGTTTCAAAATAGTGGATAATTCATCAAATATGACTCAACGACAGTCGAATCCATACACATTAAAGTTAACTAGACCCAGTTAATGAATATGTTGTCTGCTGCTCCTCTTTATATTGTATAAGTTTTATCCATTGTGAAATATTGTAATTATGCATGACAAATAATTTTAATAATGTGATTGATCTTTTTAAACTTTTTATATTAAACAATATATCATTGATTATGATATCCTGAATATTTCGGCTCACTCGTTTTTCATATGTCCTGCTGAAACTACGGTTCCCAAAGGACAAACCTATCTTGGATGCAAAGCCACTCCAACAGCTTCCTCTCTCTTTCCAACACCCCTTCTCCCTTCTCAACACTCTTCGAAAAGTAGATACGAGGTGCCGTTGCAAAAGCTCATCCCTCAATCCCTTCACCTAATCTGATCTGACCTGCAGCACAATATATATTTACATATTTCTGAAGGGGAGATGGGCCGTTTTTCTTGGTCCCCTTCTTCCTCACGTTTAGTCTCAGTAGTGTTCAGATTATAAGACGTTCAGCCCATTAGTTTGGTGATTTTAAGAACTTTCGCCCCATTTCTTTGTCAATATTAAACTTTACGTGTCATTTAGGTGTCGAATTCTTCCTGGCGCGCGATAGCGAGCCTGTAATTTAGGAGAAATCGGCCTTCGGCCGGGACATTTTTGTTATCGAAAAATGTACAAATCTATCTTGTCTTGGGCCGCTTTTTTTTTAAGCTTGATAGAGGTCTAGGGATGAAACTAATAAAATAATAAAATAATACATACCTGAGCAAATAAATACGCCCATTCCCCCTTAAATGATTAAAACTTGGTTTTGCTAACCTTATTAAACTTATTCATAAACATGAACAAAATATTTAGGTAATAAAACGCAGCTGTAAATCATATAATAATTATGCTCTAACTCTTAATGTAAGTACCAACCCAAGTAGACATACAATGATCTTTGTGATACCTACGTCAAACATATTAATTAAACTATTACTACCAGCTGTAAATTGTGTGGATATTTTTGCGTGGCGAATTATTACTGCAAAATATATGAAGAAAAAATAATTGTATTACCGCTCATTGAAAACCATGAATGCATTATAGAACAAAAAGCTTAATGAATTCAAGATATGTATGCCGTTATTTACACAACGTCTGTAAAACATAACCTAGTAAATACCTATATATACTGTATATATATATATATATATATATATATATATATATATATATATATTGTTATGCCCTGATTTTATGCAGGATTAACAATGGATACAGGTGAGTTCTACTCCACTGGGACTTCTAAATTCAAATAAGTACATATTAAATGAAGGAAAAACAGAGGATAAGTATATCACAAATATGGTTTAAGAATACAGCTTTATTTCTCCTGCACTATATATGAGAAATAATCTGAAACCAAGAACATGGGACACGTATCACTGCCAGTGAATAGTACTTAAGGTTATCACCGATTCCTAGCACAGTCGCGGAGCTAGATAGAGAGCAATAATGTTGTCCAACTTCACTTAGTAATCAAGATCGTTTTTAAGACACTGGGAGTGGTTGACATTTCGGAACAACATTTTGTTGTTGCCCTGCCTGTTGGGCATCGTAATTATTTGCTTCAGTAGCAATGGAAGAGTTAGAGAAAGCGTCATGAAGATCATTTTTAGCTTCAGTAGCAATGTTCACTACAGGTGAAGTGATATCTGGGTCAGAAAGGTGAAGAGACAGAGCTTCAGTAGCATAGTTGTAACTGTATCCTCTACTGGGCGTACGGTCAGATTCGTCTGGTCGTGTTTCATTCCGTTCGCGAGAAGGGGTGACATTTGGGCGGTCGTAGGTGGGTGAGGGCTTCTTGCGACTGTGGTGGTGACAAGTGGGGTTAGTAAATGCAGGCTTGGAATTCGTGCAAGCTTAGGGGTTTACTTTCTTCTTCTGCTGTTTACTTTGATCTGTGGGACTCAGTGGTTTTTTTAAAGATGGAGTGGGCAAGCTGTGGTTTATTTTTATTTTTTTTATTTTTTTTTTAAATGGATCAGTTGTTGCCCGCAGTCCACTTAGGCTTCGAGTTTGTGGAGTAGGTCCAATCCAAAATATCTGTCGTAGTGTCTGCATTCTGAAGGGAATACCACAAAAGAATGGTAACAGTTCGCATGTTCGAAAGGAGTGGTTACATGGATGGGGAGGGTTTCTCCTCTGATGTGAAGAGGGGTATCACCTGCACTAATTAGGCTCGTGGTGGTAGGTTGGAGGTCGCCAAATCTTTTTTTGTGTTATACATAGTATGAATTAAATAAACATGATCGAGCAGCGCCAGTGTCGATCAGTAAGCGTACTGGAACGCCCTTTATCTTGGTTAGGTGATATATGGGAGGTGGGCGCTCGCTTTTCGACTCCCCCGCCGAAGCCATGGTGGGCGGGGGAGAACTTAAAAATCCGGAGATTCTGTCTCTTCCTCGTCCTCTATAAGGTCGAGGTGGGCTTCCTCTGGGTAGGTCTGAAGGACGTCCTCTGCTTCCGTGGCTTCATTTATCTCCTCTTCAGGCAGTTCTTCTTCATTTGCAGAGATTCTGGGCTGGATGGCTCTGTTAGATTTGGCGGAGTCACGGATGAAATGGAGAGGGCACCGGGAATTACAAGCAGAAAAATCATAAGGGTTGATTATAACTAGAGGGTGCGGTTTACCTGGGCGTTGATGTTGATTTCGGGGGAACACTCTCTTCAGCTGGTGTGTTTTGAAGGCTGGCCTGCTTGGTTGGTAGTACCCGGGACGGTGGTGGATGGTGGTTGATGGAGCAGTTTTTTGGTTGTACTGGGCCTGTTCGCCAGCTCGGTGGGGTAATTGTGGGTTCGTGTTGAACCTTTTTATGGCTACTATCATCGGTTTCTTGGGTTGGGAGGCTAATATTCTCCGTATGGTCACGATATCCCGCTGGAAACCTACGGGATCGTGTACGGCGAAATATTCCTGTACTGCGGAGGGTAGTACATGCACTAAATGCACTAGAATGTGCTGCTCTTGCATATTTCGAGTCAACGTAGGAAATGCGGCCCTGACTTGTGGTTGATGTTCGTGATAGTTGCATCAAGGTCCCCATCATATTTAATGTCCTTGATTTTATTGCGGGCTACCAACACACCCAGAGAAGGCTTGATTGCCTCAATCACCATGGGCTTAAACTCATCCCAGATGAGTGCAGGGTTTACCTGCGGGGCTACAAGGGAAACGGCTTTTCCCAAGTGCGTAAGGAGGACGGCTATTTTCTCGTGGTCCGTTGTATAAGCTAAGTCTAGCACTGGTTTCACTATGTCCATGTACACTTCGATTTCATAAGTCTCCCCATCATATTTGGGGATGGGAATGCGGGAGCGTGGAGCGGCCATATTTATATAGTATCTTTATCTCTGTTTCTTTCCAAATATGTTCAATATATTGAATTCTTCCGTCCGAATAGAGAACCACTGCTAGCCACCAATGCTATGCCCTGATTTAATGCAGGATTAACAATGGATACAAGTGAGTTCTACTCCACTGGGACTTCTAAATTCAAATAAGTACATATTAAATGAAGAAAAAACAGAGGATAAGTATATCACAAATATGGTTTAAGAATACAGCTTTATTTCTCCTGCACTATATATGAGAAATAATCTGAAACCAAGAACATGGGACACGTATCACTGCCAGTGAATAGTACTTAAGGTTATCACCGATTCCTAGCACAGTCGCGGAGCTAGATAGAGAGCAATAATGTTGTCCAACTTCACTTAGTAATCAAGATAGTTTTTAAGACACTGGGAGTGGATCTAGAGAGAAGTATTTTAGTAGTGGGGTGACCACTGTCACTTTTCTTCACGAATGTCGCGGTGTTTCAAGTTCAAGGTCAAATACCTCCAATGGTATGCGGCCGTGTCGTATAGAAAACGGAGAGTCGATGGTGGACTCTGAAATATTTTCAAACACTCTGGTGAATTTCGGCAGAGTCGCTGACCTCTCAAAAGTAAGTTGAAAATGAAATAATTCGAAATGGAATCACTGTTTGTTGACTAATTGTTCTTCCGGATCACGCGTACTGTACGTGAGTATGACTCGTAGCTTTCTACCCAAATTAGTAACACTTGTATAGCTTTATAAGTAGTTAAGGCACTTTGGAAAACTGTTTATTTCGGGAGAAAACTTGGATTTTTAGACAGAGTCACTGAATGTTGAAAATCAGCTTAAGTCTCGCGAATTTAATTTTTTCACTCTTATGGGGTTAGATATTCTTGAATTTTGTTACGTTATCCGGAGAACTAGATCATTTCGTTCTACTTCAATTATTTGGACTTAGGAGGACTTAGAAGTCTTTATTCACTTTTTAGATGCTCTGACTGGACTCTGTTTATTTCGTTCACTCGACACTTTTCCTACTTTTTGTAACTCTATCTTCTTCTCTTGATCTCCCGGTGTGGTAACTTCTCTAGTGACGTCTCTGGTGAATGCAGTAATTTCAGTGTGAGTGATATTATTGTCTGCCCTGATCTTTATGAGAGGTTCGGGGGACCCGGGGCGGTGTTTAAACCTTTAAGTTACACAGTCATATGGGATGCAGGCCGGGGTCTCTCTACTTTTACTAGGAAAAGTGAAGCCTGACAATAGAGACTATGTTCCCGCTGGCATGCCAGACGTCAACAGAGTTCCTCTATCAGGACACTGGTACCTTCCCCCTCTAGAGAATATTGAGGACGGCAGGCCGGACTCCTCAACTTCTTTTAGAGATGGTGCTGGTGTGGGCTTTCCTTAGCGAAATTGACAAGCAGGAGCGGCAGGCCGGTATCCTCCTTCCCAACCTCTAAATTAGAAAGAGAAATCGGCAGGCCGTTAACTCTCTTCCTAACCCTGTAGGAAAGTTGTTCCTATCTCAGTAGCTGTGTGTCTTTCTAGCATGACAGATGAAGACAGAGTAACTAGGATAGGCCACAGCTGTCGATAACTTTGTAGTCTGAGAAGAAAGTTTCGGCAGGCCGTACACTTTCCCACTAGACCAGCTAGTCACCGCCTAAGTAGGGTCTCTACGTTAGCTAGGCAGGCCTTTCTCTAACGAGATCCCTAGTATAGGGTTCAGTTAACGGGGACTTGCAGTCTAAGAAGAAAGTTTCGGCAGGCCGTACACTTTCCCACTAGAATAGCTAGCAACTGCCTAAGTAGGGTCTCTACATTAGCTAGGCAGGCCTTTCTCTAACGAGATCCCTAGTATAGGGTTCAGTTAACGGGGACTTGTAGTCTAAGAAGAAAGTTTCGGCAGGCCGTACACTTTCCCACTAGACTAGCTAGCAACCGCCTAAGTAGGTTATCTATGTTAGCTAGGCAGGCCTTTCTCTAACAAGATCCCTAGTATAGGATTTTACAGACAGTATTTGGGATTTCAGCAGGCCGGTCAGTACAACTGAATGGAGGGTAATCTTAAGACTTCACAAGTTGGCATGCCAGTTCTTTTGAAGCCTCAAAAGTGCTTAACTTTCCTCAGAAATCCTGAACTGGTATTGCAGATTACTGAGTGCACTCCTCCGGTACCTCTAGGATGGTAAGGGCATGAAGAGGTATCCTAGATGGGGTCCTTGAACCCTTCTTGTTCTGTTGGTCAAGGTCTCCTTTCATATAAGGACATTACTCGGTGGTGGTGTGGGGAGTAAGGACAATTTGTGTTCCTAGATTAGGCTACTTCATCAAGGTTAAATTATAAATTCATAGAGGGTTTGCATTACTTCAATAGAACTCTGGAAATCAATAATGGTGAGTGAAGTGCATGAATTCTGAGCTTCTGGTTCTCGGGGAGGATTGGTGGTGTCGGGTGCATTGAAGGTGTGTCGTGCGCACCGGACAAATGAGGCCTATGATGCGCGCAAGACAGCGTTTATCCTTTTCCCTCCTGCTCGTGGTGGTGGTGATGGGATTTTACTACGGATCTTGTTTTGCAGTAATTTTAGACATAAGAATATGTAAATCTCCCTCGGCATGGTGTTGTCTACAGGGTTGTGTACGTATCTAACTTTCCTGGGTCGTGTTGGTAGGCCTGGGTGTGCACACGGTATTTATACGTACGGAGCGCCCTCTCTCGGGGCGTGGGAGCGGCAGATCTCCCGCGTCATTTTTACTTGGAGACGCTTAAATACAGGGTATAGAAAGAAGCATGAGTGGTTTGTGTAACTAGTAAACTAGTTGAAGAGTGTCAAAACAAGGCATGTGTATATATGTGTGGAAAAACAGTGTTCCAAGATCTATCCAAGTATAGGTTCACATCTTATTGCATAACATAATTTTCATACAGGCATATAATGGTTTCAGCTGGCATTGATTTCTTCGGTAGCAGCGAAGATACGCGTTTCTTCTTAACTACTACTTATCTATTCTCCCTGAGTTATATGGAGAGATGGGGAGAAAAAAGAAAACACAACAATACATGGATCATGGTTGGTCTTCGATGGTGAAGACAATGTTGGTTTATTACAATGTACAGGGTCATGATGACATTTAGAGTAGGTATTAATCATAAGGAAATACATCTTGGGCAAAGGAGGTGAGTACAATTAGTTCAGAATGGCTGGCTAAATAATACCCTCCTCTTCATGGGGGTATTATGGTTGAAGGTCCTGCCTGGTGTAGTGGGGCGTGGACTTGTTGGTGAGACCTTTTGTTTTCCATCCGGCGTGACTTGGCAGAGCGCCGCGACTCGTCAGTTGGGAGTGCTCGTCTTCGCCTTCTTCTGTGGTTCGGGCGACGTCTCTTGCCGGCGTTTTCGCGGTGTTTTATATATATATATATATATATATAAGTGTGTGTGTGTTTATGATACCCTCGATGGAAAATAATACACATTGGTAATATACTTATTTCATAAACATATAAAAGTAACAGATAATTTACACCATGTTAATCTATCTGTCAATCTATTGCCTGACGCCGTGATCCCCGAAGGGGTGACCACGAACGAACCGCCCCCATGCACCTCTGTCCCCAGTTAGTCGACGCCCCTCCTCCCAACCAGCACCGCCTTCATTCATATACTTCCTCACTCCATCCTTCCACCTTCCATGTTATTGTTGGCTTAAATAATCCCTACACAATTCTAGAATATTGTAGGTAGTATTTATACTGTACATATTAAACTAAATGTGAGGAGGCTTAGGGAGTTTTTTGTAGAATGCTTATAATTTATGTTTTTATATAAATAAAATTTATATTGATATTTAATTTCTATGAAAAAAATTGCAAATCTCAGAAAGTTGTTAGCATATTACCTTGTTCAAAATGCACCACATCAAATAATAAAATGATACTTAAAATGAACTAAACCGCTTTTTTTTAAGTGCAACATATAACGTTTGCAACAAAAAATACGACGATTTATTTTGATTTCCTTAAGTGCAGATAAGTACTTGGTACCCAAAATATTGTCTACACAGTATATTGTATTAAATCTGGATAATTCGATATATTAAGGTTGCTGACTTCATGGACGAACCTTAACCCGTTCAGTTCCGGTGACATCCTTATTATGGCATTTTTGCTTCTGATAGACGTTTATATTTAGTTTAGGAAAGATGTCTATCAATAAAACGACTGCAGAATATCTCGACCAAACCTATTAACTATCACAGATCTTTACAAAGCTGGGAAAAATCGTCTAAATATAGCTAGAATAAAATATATTACACGTCGCTGGTACTCAAAGGGTTAAGCTACAATATATATATATATATATATATATATATATATATATATATATATATATATATTTATATATTATAACGGTATGTATATATAATGAATTGGTTAAAATATATACCTCCATTCATGTTTTTCTCTGTCATTGTTCACTGTTTCATGTTTATCATATAAGTTTGGACCAGGTATGTATGCAGGGGATTGTACATTATATTTCGAACGCTTTAGGCACGGAACTACGTTGTTTTAATCATATTAAAATCATATTTTTAGCCAACGAATGAGCTTAATGCCAAAATGAAATTAATATTGTATTATTATATTCAATGTGGCAATGAAGTTATCTTATCTTATATTATGTTATCTTAGAAGAGGTCAGAAACACCGTGTCACAGTGTTTCGTTTGTCATATTCACTGTTTAATTTCAATCGGTGACATGTGTAGTGGACGACATACCTTTGTTCACACCTGTGAAATCGCATTCAGAGGGGAGGTTTGAAAACAATTTTGTTTTGGGATAGTTTGCCTTTTTTTCTGTTTTTGTTCGCATGTGTGGAGAGGATCCTCTCACACAACACTTCTTGACAAAGTAGAAAAGAAACACTTTCATCTCATTGACTCACGTCCACTCACCGACTCTTTGCAATCTCTCTCTCTCTTCGCCGCAATGTTGCATATCTCTCGCTATTCTACCAATATCACAATAATCAGTGTTCGTCAGAGCTCTCTCAGAGTATAACTTCTCCTCTATGTAGAGTATGTAGCACCCATCTTGCAACACAATCCCACCCCTATTCTGTGAACCTCTCCAACCCAAGAGTGAACGATATTCCCAATTTTTCTTCTATTCAACAGCTGAGCTCTGGAACTCTCTCCCTGAATCTATCTTTCCCACATCCTATGACTTAAATTGCTTCAAACTCCTTGTGTCCAGGCATTTTGGCTCGAACATTCCTTGATTAGGGCCATGTCACTCTTTCAACTCTGGGGGAGGCACTCGTCACAGGCAGTTTGTCTATTTGTCTCCTTCATCCACATTGAAAAAAAACAAAAAACACACACATACCCTCACTGATACTCACATATATATACACACACACACACACACACACACACACACACACACACACACACACACACACACACACACACACACTCCCACTGTCGTAATATTTAGAAACATTACATAGGTCGACAAAGGCCAAGCTAGTGTTTATCATCGGTTAACATTCACCTCTACCGCTTCATTATCGAGGGTTGTACCAATATTGACCTCCACTAATTGTACAGTCAAAACCAAGTGTCGTGTCTTAATTACCGTTCTCTCTTTGGCTGCATTATTATGAGTCCTATTTTATAAGGCTCAACTCTACCTCGTCACACTTTCAATTAACTCTTTCAGGATTATGCCGCATGTGGACAGTTTATTCTGGCTATCATTATACTATTATATACAGCTTAGAAAGGGACATAAAAGGGTTAAAGCTACCTCAATTATACCTCTGAATACCATGGACCCTTTCTAAACTGAATATAATTGTCTATTAAGAGCCAGCAAACAGAACATAAATGCTTCGTGGGATCTTGCACGGGCTACTGCTGCAGTAAAGGATGTATTCAAGCAAGCTAAAACATAGACTTACATTTACAGTTAGAAGTTACATTTTAAGATAATTTAGTGAAGGCATTACGAGACTGTTGATAATGTCCACACACTGGTTTCCGAGCTAACATCAAACACGATAGTCCATTCAATATAGATAGGCCAGAAATCGTGATCCCTATCATCTATAACTCCAGAAGGGTGAAAGCAAATCGGTTGTAAATTTGCACACTTATTCCCCGTCTGAGCCTGCCCAAATTATAAGAAATATTTGCACAATTACTCTAGTCGTGTTTTAGTTAGAGAGGTAAGCGGTCAAGATTTTTGGCCTACCTAAAATGAACAGCGTATAGGGTCGACAGGACTTTTGTCTTCGGTAGCTACATGTAAAAGTCGTATTACCATCCCAAAGCTTCACCTTTAGCCTTTTTTCTGCAAGATCAAATTTGCACAATTTTGCGAACATATAATATCTTTATTTTCATCCTTTTTCAAGTGTTTGGCTTACTATAGTATTTCCACCCTAATGATATTGTTGGACAGGTTGGGGGAGAGGTATCTTGACTAGGATTCGAACCCCTTCACTCAGGTATGTTTGTGAAAGTTGGGCACCTTAACCACTCGACAATGAGTGGATCCGCTCATGGTCGAGTGGATACGGTTCCCAACTCTCCCAAACATACCTGAATGAGTGGGTTCGAATCCTGGTCCGAATACCTATCTCCCAGTAATTCCAACCCTGAATATAATCCCCAGCGAAGGCATTAACTCGATGAACACTTTTGCATTGGATTGAAATGGATTACTCAGATAGCTCATATAACCGTGAATTGTTTGGAGAGGTGATTCGTATGCTGAGTAAAATGATATGGTGGTACACTCGGATGCCATAGTCTCGAGCCCACTCATACATGTTCGTGGATTTCACCCATTTCTAATTATGGAAGTATATTATCTCTGGAAACGAATTCATGATTCTATAGGTCTATACTTGAATTTATGATTATATTTTTCTATACTTCAACTACAAAACTATATATTATATATATTAAAACGCAAATTCTATAAAAAAAGAAACTCAGATAGTTATAATTGCTTCAAGAAACACATAGGGGTTCCACGATTATTGAGTAATTTGACTATGGCATCCGAGTGTACAGTTCCCCACACATCCACCTGTTACACGGCCATTTACATTTATATTACTTTACCTATATATTTATAATTAAATGGAAAACTGGACAACCAGGTTTTAATAATCACAATAATTGTTTTAGTTTGTATGCTGTGTTTGTCAGTACATACACACAAATAAAACAAAAATATTAGCATAATATATATCGCTCTGTAAAAGCAATAAGTGTGGGCAAGTATACCAAGAATATGGAAATATCGTAATTCGATTTATGGTGATATATTTGATATATTACGTTGATAATTTATATTTGTATTTTTTTTGTTTTTACCTCTAGGAATCTAAGGGGTTGAAACCAACTCAACTATGCCTCTGACTCCCACAGATCCTTCCTAAGCTGAATAGAATCGTCTAAAGATATCCAAAATAAACTGCTAAAACGTAAAATTGTCGTCAAGGCGGTTAATCTTGTTAGTATAAATTAACCCCTTCTGTACCGGCGACGTCTTTTTTTTATTGTATTCTAGCTATATTTAGACGAATTTTTGCAGCATAAGAAGGGTCTGTGATAGTAAAAAGGGTTAATTAAGATAATTCAAATCCTGTAAATTGCTTAAGGCACTTCTTAAACTGAATAGAATCGTATATCAGTAGCTAGCATAAAATAATAAAGGATGACACTGGTTCTGAACGGGTTGGCGACATTATGGATGGAGGCCAATCTTGTGTCTTAGCTATTTTAATGCACTGCTTGGACACAACACTTAAATCTGATTCCAAGTCGATCACTTCTAAAAAAAATCCCGAGTGAGAGAGAGAGAGAGAGAGAGAGAGAGAGAGAGAGAGAGAGAGAGAGAGGAGAGGAGAGGAGAGGAGAGGAGAGGAGAGGAGAGGAGAGGAGAGGGGAAGAGAAGAGGGAGGTCTATTGATGAAACACACATTGGGGGTGAGGGAGAAACGAGGGATCCAACGGAGAGACATACTGTAGGTTGAGGAGGGAGGGGGTGGGAGGGGAAGGGGGAGGGGAAGGGGGGACCTCCACGGAAACACAGACTGAAGGGAGGGGGGAGGGGGGGGGGGGGGGGGGGGGGGGGGGGGGTAGGTCCGACAAACTCCATTACTGCAGCGCACGTAACCAACCTTACCTCGCCCCCGCCCCAGATACTCACACACACACCCACATACACACCCTCTCTCTCTCTCTCTCTCTCTCGCTCGCCTCTCCTCTCTCTCTCTCTCTCTCTCTCTCTCTCTCTCTCTCTCTCTCTCTCTCTCTCTCTCTCTCTCTCTCTCTCTCTCTCTCTCTCTCTCTCTCTCTCTCTCTCTCTCTCTCTCTCTCTCTCTCTCTCTCTCTCTCTCTCTCCTCTCTCTCTCTCTCTCTCTCTCTCTCCTCTCTTCTCTCTCTCTCTCTCGCTCTCTCTCTCTCTTCTCTCTCTCTCTCTCTCTCTCTCTCTCTCTCTCTCTCTCTCTCTCTCTCTCTCTCTTTCTTTCCTGGGGGAACCGCCGTAACTCGCTTTCTCATTTACCTGTCGGGCTTGGCAACCCTGCGAGGAAGAAACTTGGGAAATATGACTCACTGTTGCCAGACAAGGGGGGAGTGTGTGTGGTACGTGGATGTGTGTGTGTGTTGTTTGTGAGTGTGTGTTGTACGTGGATGTGTGGATGTGTGTGTGTGTGTTGTTTGTGTCTGGGTGTGGTACGTGGATGTGTGTATGTGTGAATGTATCTGTGTGTGTGTGTGGTACGTGGATGTGTGTGTGTGTGTTGTTTGTGTGTGTGTGTGGTACGTGGATGTGTGTATGTATCTGTGTGTGCGTGTGGTATGTGGATGTGTGTGTCTGTGTGTGTGCTTTTGTGTGTGTGTCGTGTAGGTTTATTGTTCACTTGCAGCTGTGAGGCTGAACATCTACAGAGTGTGTGTATTGTTAACCTAGGTACAGAACAACGCTTATTCTACCTTAACTGCGAGGTCAAAAGCGACCTTTGGCGACAGTGAGGTGCCTGGGTTCCCACCATATTACATACATACTAAGATGCACTCGTGAGAAATACAGTATGTTTAGGCTAACACAAGCTTATAGTTGAGCAGCCTGGTTAGGGAGCGACCACGATACAATCCTCTCCATCAGGATGGCCGAAATAACCTTTAGGATTCTGGTGGATTTGAACCCTCAACATTGCGGTTACAGTGCGAGCGCCTTAAACTGCTCGGCCATCTCGACCATTGTGTGTGAGTGTGTGAGTGTGTATGTGTGTGTGTGTGTGTGTGTGTGGTATGTGTTCTATAGAAAGTGTGTCTGTGTGTATGTGTATGTATGAGAGAGAGAGAGAGAGAGAGAGAGAGAGAGAGAGAGAGAGAGAGAGAGAGAGAGAGAGTCAATAAGTGAGTGTGTGGAAGCTTGGGGGTGGGTTTCGAATGAGGCAGAGGGAGGAGTGTGTTGGAATCTGAAAGGGCTTGCGATTTCGTTAATTGAAGAGGCTGTGGTTGGCGAATTTCCCTCTTTTAAGGTCTGCTGTAATCTCTCTCTCTCTCTCTCTCTCTCTCTCTCTCTCTCTCTCTCTCTCTCTCTCTCTCTCTCTCTCTCTCTCTCTCTCTCACGCGCACAAACACACTCATACACACTCACACATACAAAATCTCACATGCACACTAATACATTTTACTTGTGGCTACTCTCTCACAAAATTAAATGTGATGACAAAAATTACGCAACAATGTCCCATAATTATAGGCTAGTGCGAACTTAAAACACAATAACTGCTGAAATCTTGTCAATAGTCCCAATTCAATATAGGTAGGCCAGAAAGCGAGTATGCTACCCCTGTAACTATATAAGGGCTGGAGCAAATGGGTTGTACATTTCCACACCTATTCACTGGCTGACTCTTACCAAATTCTAGAAATATTAGCTCGGTTACTCTAGTCGTTCTTGAGTTATAGAGGTAAGTGGTCAAGAATGTTGACCTACAGGGGTATAGACAGAGGGGTAATTCAATATAATTATGCATCTTAACAGCTAATTCTGGCTATCACTAGACGATTTTATACAAACTAGGAAGGATATGTGGGAATTATAAGGGTAAAGACTATCTCAACTAAGTTCCATACGCCCTTCCTAAACTGAATAAAGTCGTCTAATGATAGCCAGAAAACAGAACAAAATGCGTAATCGGATCTTGAAAGGGTTAATTAATTCCGTACACATTCTATAAGTGAGCACACCGACGGCGACACAAGGCTGGCATTGCGCCCTCGGAGAATTGGAATCTGAAGGACAGTAACTAGATGGCCATAGGTAATTAAATTTAGAAATGACAGAAACTTAATTATTGGGAAGTGAATATGACAGCAACAGGTACACTCGGATGCCATAGTGTCTAGCCCACTCATAATAATTCGTAGACCCCTTATGTTTTTCTTTATGCAATTATTACTATCTGGGTTGATTGGTGGTTAGAACTTGCTTTTCAATAAATAGTATATATAGTGTTTTGTATTTAATGTATAGACAATGATAAATTCGTTTCCAGAGATATTTATCCATAATTAGAAATAGGTGAAGCCCACGAATGTTTATGGGTGGGCTAGAGACTATGGTATCCGAGTGTACAATTGAAACATGAAATTGGAGTGTCATCAACCGTAGAATGTCACAGGAAACTGAAATTGGAAGTGACAACATTTAGGGACACATTACTTTGGAGAGGACTTTAAGGGGTGATGGGTCGGTTTCCTGGTCCCCCTTCTCCCTCATTTTTAGCCCCATTAGTTTTCAGATTTTAGGATGTTTGTCCCATTTGTTTGTCGATTTAAAGACCTTTCGCCCCATTACTTTGTCAATATTAAGACCTTTCGTGCTATTTAGGTGTCGATTTTTGTTTCTGGAGAACGATAGTGAGTCTATAATTTTGGAGGGACATTTTTACTACCGAAAAATTTACAAATTTACCTAGAAGGGGGATCTAATGGATTTGTTGTAAGTTTGATAGAGGTCTAGGGAGGAAACTAAAAATAATAATATACTGTTTATTATATATGGAATAATCGAGCAACAAATAAACCCTTCCCCCATAACTAGGTATATTGGTATCAGCAGTGGAAGTGTCTGGGTAAATTGGCATTATATGTGGGGACACGTACTAGGGCACACTTATATATGGCTGACATCGTATTATATTCGGATGCGAAACTCCTTTCATTATGAGAATACATGTTTTTTGAGAAACACAGACTATGAATTTAGGAAAACTAGAGTCCAAGATGGTAGCAATGGAAATGTAGTGCGAATACTGGACTCAAAAGCATCTAAAATAGTGGAAAACTAAAAAAAAAATAAAAAAAAAAAATATATAATATATATGTATACCGGTATATATATATATATATATAAATATATATATATTTATATATACCGTTATATATATATATATATATATATATATATATAAATACAGTATAAACAAATTGGAGAAACAGTTTAGAGCCCTATAGAAATGTTAGTTATTTCCGGGATAAATATAATCAAAGATGACATGTATAAAATTGAAAACTTATGAAAACCTGAACATGAAATAGCACCAACTAGAAGATCACCTGAAGTTGAAATTTGAAGTAATAGCAATTGGCAATTATCGGGTACAGTACGCTCTGCAAAGATAGCATCGGTAGCAAGTAACATTTACTGAAAGGTTCGGACAACCATAGTATACAATTGTCCAGCCCATGGTAAACCGAATCCGGTTGCAACTGATTTATCGATACTTATTGGATAAATATGAAACTACTGTCTCTCTGCATCATATATTTACAATTTTTTCATAATTAGCAACATATTTAACTTCAAAATAATCATAATAGCCGAGTAAACAAAATAGATACATGGCAATTTGCCATCAGATGGAAAAACACAGATTTTGGTACAAAGAAGAGCTCCTGGAAGGCCTTGAAGAGCTTGGAATGGAAGTGACAAGCAGCAACTGAAAGGCACTCTAAAGCTCGAACTGGAGGTCACATTTATTGCAGGTCCTGGAAAACTGGAAACGGAAGCAACCTGCCGTTTCTGGAAGGCCATCATAGCTCGAAACGAAAGTGACAGACAAAAACTGAATGACCTGGTCAGTTAGAATTGGAGGAGGTAGACAGCTAAACACAGCTACTGGGAGACAAAAGTGACAGAAAACTACTGGAATGCCTTGGGAAGCTAACATTGGAAACACCAGTCAGCTACTGGAATGCGAGCATTGGAAGCATCAGTAAGGTATATGAATGCCCTGGAAAACAAGCAATGAAAGCACCTAACAGGTGTTGGACTGCCCTAGAAAGCCAACATTGGAAGCATCTGACAGCTACTGGAATGCCCTGGAAAGCTGGAATCGGAGGTGACAGCAACTGGAAGGCTGCGTCTCTCCGGGGAAATCATGAGAACCGCGTTACCAGCAACAGCCCGACCAAGACCTTCACCCAACTGGACGCCATTGTGTTACCCCTATATTATCGTAAAACAATAGGGCCCTTTCATACCCAACTGGACGCCGTTTTGTAACCCTAATAATATCGTAGAATATAGGGCCTTTTCATACCCAACTGGACGCCTTTTCGTAACCCCTCTATTATCGTAAACAATAGGGCTTTTATCATACCCAACTGGACGCCATTTTCTAACCCTATATTGTCGTAAAAATGGATGGCCCATTTTAGTCAGTTATCTATGCGTATTATCTTAACCCTTTCAAGATCCAATTACGCATTTATTTTCTGTTTTCTGGCTATTATTATACAATTTTATTCAGATTAGGAAAGGTATACGGAAGTCAGAGGGATAGTCTCTTCTACCCATATATTTTCCACAGATCCTTTCTAACCTGTATACAATCGTCTAATGATAGCCAGAATAAATGTCAAATTGCGTCATAATCTTCAAAGGTTTAACAAATACACTTTGATATCACTTATATAGCCATTTCCTATACAATGTTTAATATGAAGTGAGTAATGAATTAAGGGAGGTAACCGGCATTTTTTATCTGTCTCTCCTGTTCTCTCTTTCCCTGGCTTGTATCCATTCGGCCCCATTCACCCAACTGTTTTAAGACGTTTATTCCCATCCAGGTGTCGATTTCTTCCTGGCGAGTGATAGCGAGCCAGCATTGTATGGAGAAATCCAGCTTCGCCGGAGACATTTTTCTATCGAAAAATGTACATATTTAGCTTGCTGTAAAAATAATATATATATATGCTGGCTCGCTACCGCTCGCCAGGAAAATATTGACACCTGGATGTGGGTAAACGTCTTAAAACAGTAGGCTGAATGGTGCCGAATGGATACAAGCCAGAGAGAGAGAGGGAGAGAAAGAGAACAAAAGCGAGGTGGGCTCCCTTAATAACGGAATAATCACTTTCGTCAATAACCATATTCATTCTGACTTAGCCCAATGCAAGAGTATAGCAACATTGACATTTATGTTGCTCTTTTGTTTTTTAATTTTTATTTCTATTTTTATTTTTATTTTTTTAATCACGACATCATGTATTTAAAAGACATAATGGGTTCTTATTTCACTTTGGGCATTCATGTTTTGTTTTGTTTATGACTAGATCCTTAACAATATGGCTACCATGAACTTATTTTATTGGTCATTATTATTACCATCAATCATATGCAATCCAGAACGAGGATATAATTATTTATTATATACAATAACAAAAAAACACAATAAATAATATGCATAGTTGTATTAAATTTAAATCCAGGTCCAAGCTAAATGTATTACACCAATGTTATACACTTGTTACCAACAGGAGGCGGGTGATTTATTAGTCTAGGGGACAAACTAGAAATGTATTGCTAGAATAAGGCAAAAACAATCAAAATCCTCAATAATTATTAACACTTTCAGTACCGGTGACGTCATTATTATACATTTCAGCTACATTTAGACGATTATATGAAGCTTGGAAAGATATATGGTAGTTAAACGGATTAATTGAGATAGTCTGCAACCTTTCCATGGGTAGACATCCTTCCTAAGCTGCATATAATGGTATTATAGTTGCCAGAATGTAATGAACAGGATGTCACCGGTACTGAATAGGTTAAGGGGGGATGCTTCTTTTTTTTGCTGGCCCCCCTTCTCCCTCATGTGTAGCCCCATTAATTTTCAGATTATAAGAAGTTTTGCCCATTAGTTTGGCTATTTAAAGACTTTTCATCCCATTTATTTGTCAATATTAAGACCTTTCGTGTCATTTAGGTATCTATTTTATTCCTGGCGAGTGATTTTGAGCTTGTAATTTAGGTGGAATCAGCTTTCGGGCGGGACATATTTTCTTTGTCTTGAAGGTTTTTTATAAGGTTGATGGAGGTCCGGGGGAAAACTAAAAAACAAATAAACAGATAAATAAAGAAGCAAATACATACGCCCATCCCAACTTAAACGACATCAGAATAACCCTCCCAAACGCCACCCCAGATCATTCTAAACACATACACACCGACGGACCTACAAGTCTATTGTTTATGTTATTTATAAAAAATAAAATAAACAAGCTTAGTAAGGATCTGTGGCCACGAAAAAAGTTAAATATTATCTCAATTAACCCACTGACCTCCATATATCCTTCCTAAGCTGAATGAAATCGTCGAATGATAGCCAAAAAAAAAAAATTACATAAATACATAAATAAATGAACGGAACAAATGCGTAATGGGATCTTGAAAAGGTCAATTACTCAGTTATTGCAACATCTGTATAACCCAACATGTTGATTATTACGAATACCTGGCAATGATGTGATACAGAGACATATAGTCGGTATTTTTCAACTGACGGTAAATTGAATCCCTGAACAGCTAATTTCTCGATATGTGATAGAAAAATATAAAATCACTATTTCTCTGCACCAATTATTAAGACCAAGTTTATATAATTAGCACCATATTATTTTCACTAGAATGTCTTCAAAATAACTGAGAAATCTTGGTGGGAACTTTGAAATTTACCACCAGTTCAAAAGAATCAGAGTACAGTAGTTTCATATGTTGTCACTAGCTATCTAACAATGAGCTGCTAAGGGAGTAAAATATCCGCCAAGTTAAAAACATAAAAAAAATAAAAAAATAAAGTATAGACCAGAGATATCCACCCCTGGCTCCACATCAGTCCCTTTTAGTGCTTGGTTTTTGGTCTCTGTATATATTTATTTATATATTTTTTGTAGTTACGCCTAAATGGCAAGAAGGGTCTTAATATTGACACGGAAATGAGCCGAAAGGTGACACAATCGCCAAAATAATGGAACGAACGTCTTAGAATCACATAACCAAAATGCTAAACATGAGGGAGAAGTGGGGTCCAGAAAAAGCAGTAGCTCCCCCTTAACCTATTCTGTACCGGTGCTGTTTTTGTTAACTGGCTACTACTAGACGATTTTATTCAGTTTACAGAGGGCCTCGAGCAATTAACAGGCTTCAAAACTACTTCACTTAGCCATTTTAACTACAAGAGCTCCATCTTAATCCGTTCCTTACCGATAACATAATTTTCGTTATCTTCTGCCAACTATTTGGCGATTTATTATTCATCTCAAGAAGGACGTCTACTAAGTAAATGGCTATACAGTATCTCAATTAATCCTATAGCTACTATATATCATTCCTAAGCATCATAAAATCGTCTAAAGTAGGCATAGTTGTTATTCAATAAGACAGACTTCGCCGGTTAAGGGGGAATGGTTTATTTTTTGGTCGATTATTTCATATACAAAAAAAAAAACATTAGTTTCCTCCCTAGACCTCCATCAAACTTTACATAACATCCATTAGATCTCCCTTCTAGATTAATTTGTAAATTTTCGGTAGAATAATGTTCCGACCGAAGGCCTGTTCTTTCAACATTACAGGCTCACTTTCGTTCGCCAGGAAAAAAATCGACACCTAACTAGCACGAAAGGTCTTAATATTGACAAATAAATGGGGCGAAAGGTCTTTTAACCGACAAACTAATGGGGCAAACGGCTTAAAATATGAAAACTAATGAAGCTAAACATGAGGGAGAAGGGGGGCCAGACAAACCAGCCCATCTCCTCTTAAGAAGGGGTTTAACTGCACAAAGTCGTCTAAATATAGCTATACTAAGCTTATAAAGACAACGTCGGTACAGAAGGGGTTAAGGGGGCCCACCTCGCTTTGTTTTCTTTTTTTCTCCCTCTCTCTTTGGCTTGTATCCATTCGGCCCCATTCAGCCTACTGTTTAAGACGTTTACCCCCATCCAGGTGTCAATATTTTCCTGGCGAGCGGTACCGAGCCAGCATATACTGTATAGATTTTTATTTTGACAGCAACCTACATTTTTACATTTTTCGATAGAAAAATTTCTCCAGCGAAGCAGGATTTCTCCATACAATGATGGCTCGCTGTCGCTCGCCAGGAAGAAATCGACACCTGGATGGGGATACACGTCTTAAACAGTTGGCTGAATGGGGCCGAATGGATACAAGTCAGAGAAAGAGAGAAAAGAAGAGAAAAAGACAAAAAACAAGTGGGTCTCCTTAAATCTTATAGGGTGTCCGATGAGCGGGGTGTGTCTATTTTTTGGGGGCGGGGTGGCTTGTTTCTTTCTGGACCCCCTTCTCCCCTATGTTTAGCCTCATTAGTTTTCAGATTTTAAGACCTTTCACCCCATTTTTGTGTCAACATTAAGACCTTCCCTGCCATTTAGGTGTCGATTTTATCCTGGCGAGCGATAGCAAGTTTATAATTTAGGAGGAACCAGCCATCGACCTGGAAATGTTTCAACCGAAGAATGTAGCCTACATACAGTACAAGTGTTTTCGAAGTGGGGTCTTGGGGATATTATTTTTAGCTTGATAGAAGTCTAGGGGGAAAACTATTGAAAACAATAACAAAATAAAACAAAATAAATAAATAAATAAATAAAACAAATAAATAAACACACCCCTACCCTTAACCCTATCTGGTTAAATGCTAGGCTTTTAGGATCTCTCTCTCTTGCTCTTGCTCTCGCTCTCGCTCTCTCTCTCTCTTTCTCTCGGCTGCTTCTTCTCGGAGGAGGCAAAACTTCCCAGTGTTATTTTCTTTCTGGAATGAACGTGGCAGAGAGAGAGAGAGAGAGAGAGAGAGAGAGAGAGAGAGAGAGAGAGAGAGAGAAAGATTTATACCTATCTTAGTTTATCCTAGAATGTGTATACTTGCTACGTATATGGTAGAAATCCATTGTATTAATACATATTCATTGATTGTATCATAATATATGAACGTATACACCTTTAGTTATGTGTACAGCTATTGACAAATGTTCGTGATCTCTTGCCATTTTAGCTACGTAAATATATCCATGTTGATGCACCGATCAAATCAGCTATACATTAACAAACACATATTATGTCTTTATTAAAGGGCATAGCGCATGACTGTGTTCAGCTATTCTCATTATCATAAATGTTAGTGTACAGTATACCTCTTATGTGCAATAATAGTAGTCCATGTTTCTTATAAATGTAAATATAAATAAATTAGTGTTGTGGACGATGGTGGCGAGAGGCATTTCCGAGCCCTACGTGACGTTTATTATGGCATTGGGGTACCCATAGAATAACACAGACAGGTCAATGGTCATAATTTTGATTCTCAGTATCTCTGTTAAGTACTCCATGCTGTGAAAGCAGTTATAAAGATGGACAGATATTTAATAGTGGTATAATAAATTGCATGAGCAGCATAAGCTTAATAATGAAATGTAGAAATAATGGCAAGCTATAGAATAATGCACTGTGTAAGTGAAAATGAAGATGGCATAATTTGATACGTTGGAGGTACACTGTTATACTCGAGTACCTGTGTACCGTTAGGGCAAGACTTCCTCTACACAGGCCGGTACTATTAGTGTTGCCATATGGATAGAACTGCCAATACGTATTTATTTATGAATAACGAAACCAAACTATGAATAATTGTACTGATAGATACTTAAGAATAGAAAGTTTTTACAGTCCTGTGATATAAATATCCAACACTGCCTTCACATTACTTCATAACGTATGAAATATAGCAATATCAAAAGGCAATATCAAAATATAGTCGAATTTCGCGGTCTACCACGACCACAAGAGAGAGGTAACAGGGGCTGCCATCAACTTTCTAAGCTTAATATAATTATCTTACATGGCTTTGTTTACTATTGTAGATCAAAATTTATGGTAAACCAAGACAACTATGCAGCATCAATAATTCTTTAACATGCTTTAGACAGTGATAAAATGGAATGAGATATTGCCTGAGCTATGCCCTTTAACGGGAGATAGGTAGTTTTTCTGGTCCTTCTCCCTCATGCTTAGCCCCATTAGTTTTCAGAACTTATGACGTTCGGCCCATTAGTTTGGCGATTTTAAAACCTTTCGATCCATTTCTTTGTCAATGTTAAGACCTTTCGTGCTATTTATGTGTCGATTTTGTTCCCTGGCGAACGGTAGTGAGCCTGTAATTTTGGAAAAATCGGCATTCGGCTGGGACATTTTTCTACCGAAAAATTTACAAATTAATCTAAAAGGGGGATCTAATGGAAGTTTTTTAAGGATTGATGGAGGTCTAGGGAGGAAACTTAAACAAATAATATATATATTAATTAATCGACCAACAAATATACCCTTCCCCCATAATATATAGCTTATTTGATCTGAACGTGAATCTAAATGGATATATTTGCATAAAGAAAATCACAAGTGCCTAGGAACATTTATCAATACATGTACTGTATATTATTATGTTTATCAATACATGTACTGTATATTATTATGTTTATCAATACATGTACTGTATATTATTATGTTTATCAATACATGTACTGTATATTATTATGTGTTTTACACCAACCAACTTCACATCTAAACTCAATTAATGAAATCAACAAATACATGTGGCACTTAGAAGACTCGAACCCAGGGTACTCACATCGAAATTCTGCGCACTATGCATTACGCTATCAAGAAAGTTTAACATTTATATCCTGTTGTTCCAATGAAGACAGTCATATATATTATTCCTGAAGGTTGGATATTTATGTGTATATATAGTTCATCCATTATAATCCATCCATGCGAATCCCGGGAGGACCATGTGCTTTCATTAGTTTATTCAAGTGCATTGAGGTTTGTTATTGATGATTAATGTTAAGTACGGGGTGTTACTTATAGGCAGGCCAGGTATCGTAACCCCTAACCTACTTTAAAAAGGGCTAGAGTAAATGGGCTGCAATCTTCCACACCTATATCCCCTGGCTACCTTTCCCCACATGGTAGAAGAAGTATTAGCGCGATTACTCTAATCGTTTTTTTGAGTTAAGGTGGGTAACCGGTTTTTTTTTTTATCTTTCTCTCCTTTTTTATCTCTCCCTGGCTTGTATCCATTCGGCCCCATTCAGCCAACTGTTTTAAGACGTTTATCCCCATTCAGATGTCGATTTCCTCCTGGCGAGCGATAGCGAGCCAGCATTGTATGGAGAAATTCGGCTTCGCCGAAGACATTTTTCTATCGAAAAATGTACAAATTTAGCTTGCTGTTAAAACAAAAATATATATATGCAGGCTCGCTACCGCTCGCCAGGAAAATATTGACACCTTGATAGGGGTACACGTCTAAAACAGTAGGCTGAATGGGGCCGAATGGATACAAGCCAAAGAGAGAGAGAGAGAAAGAGAAAACAAGCGAGGTGGGCTTCCTTAAAGCAGTTAGTGGTCAGGAGTTTGGGCCTGATAATAATGAATAGACTATAGTATCATGCCCAGCAATGAGTAATGGGTATATAGTTTCTAATGTAATGCCTCGATACCAGGAATGGGACACAGGAATTAGTAGGGGGTGAGGAAGGGAGGCTGGGGTAGGAGATGAATGCGTCGGGACTTGCCCATTTTCAGTGGTATTATTACGTTTTTTTACACCAACCAACTTCACATCTAAACTCAATTAATGAAATCAACAAATACATGTGGCACTCCAAGGACTCGAACCCAGGGTACTCACATCGAAATTCCGCGCACTATGCATTACGCTATCAAGACAGTATATAATATTTTCCTACTGCCCAATATTAATGGCACAGCATTGCACACGTACAATAGAAACAATCAAGAAGTATCTGTTGTCTGACTAATGACTTTGAAATGCTATTACTAAACCGTGTAAAACTGTTCTTATAAGTTGGTTATAGATACGAAAACAACTACAAAAATGTAAAGTAGATGTCTTTCACAACAGAATGTCACACTTGGAATACAAATAACAGATATAATAATCCAGAACAAATACAAATATATTATTGTTTGAGAGGGTACAACAAAACATTTATGAAATCCACAGTTTACTGTATGCAATATGGCCGCTACCCAGCAATACGTTGGTGTTGGTCATCTTCATATCCATAATTATGTCAGGGTATGTAATTAACATGGCTGCTACCTAGGAAGACGTTATTGCTGGTCTCCTTGATATCCATATGTCAGGGTATGCAACATGGCCGCTACCTAGGAAGACGTTATTGCTGGTCTCCTTGATATCCATATGTCAGGGTATGCAACATGGCCGCTACCTAGGAAGACGTTAGTGCTGGTTCTCCTTGCATATATCTGTCTGTCTGCCGGATGTATTATTCAGCCCAGCCGTCAGCCACCCAATTCTCCCTCTCCCCTGTGGTTGGTTCGCTAGTTTCTTAAGGGGGTAGTGCTTGGGTTTTGGGGTTACAGTATATATTTATTTATTTATTTATGTTTTAGTTGCCTCGCTAGACCTCCATCAAACTTAGAAAAACACCCCCTAGACCCGCTTTCAAGATATATTTGTACATTTTTCAGTAGAAAAAATGTTACAGGTTCTCTCTAAAATTAGAGGCTCGCTTTCGCTCGCCAGGAAAAAATCGACATCTAAAGGGCACGAAAGGTCTTAATATTGAAAACCAAAATGAGGCGAAATGTCTCAAATTCGCCAAAATAACGGAACAAACGTCTTGAAACCTCAAAGCTAATATGCTAAACATGAGGGAGAAGGCGGTCTCTAAAAAGCGAGTACTACTCCTTTATCGAGCCTTCTCCCCGGGGGCCTCTGTCGGGAGAATCACCCTTATCTCTAGACCAGCTATCGCCATGTTGGTGACCTTGATAAACTATGTTGGTGGTGTAATAGGCTAGGTGCTTATGTTCTGGGTGTGGTGTACCGAGTTCGAATCCCTGGAGGACCATATGCTTTCATTAGTCTATTCGAGTACATTGGGGTTTGTAATTGATGATTAATGTTAAGAACGGGGTGTTACTTATTCGTGTACACTCGGCTTCAACGGTTCTACGACACCCTTGTTCACCCTTTGAGAATTATGACGCACTCTGGCAAGTTTATTTTGGTTATCATTAGAGTTGACGTTTTGTATAAACTTAGGAAGGATCTGTGAGCATCAAAAGGGTAAACAGTATCACAATTATCACTGTGACTTCCACATAGCCCTCAAATTCTGAATACAATTGTCTAAAGAAGAGCCGGTTGTGGAAGAAGAGGTCAGCCTCGTATGGGCCATCTGCAAATTATCATGTTTTATGTTCACATGTTCTTGTAAGTCAGAGTTCTTATGCCTTATCTGATCTTAAGGGGAGACGGCCTTTTTTTTTTTTTTTTTTTTTATCTATGAATTTATTTATTCATTTATTACTTAGTTTCCTCGCTAGACCTCCATCAAGCTTTAAAAAAACACCCCTAGACCCCCCTTCAAGATAAATTTGTACATTTTTCTGAAGACAAATGTCCCGGCCGAAGGCCGGTTCCTCTTAAAATTTCAGACTCGCTATCGCTCGCCAGGAAATAATCAACACCTACATGGCACGAATCTTAAAATTGACTACGAAATGGGGCAAAAGGTGTTAACATCGCCAAACTAATGGGCCGAACTTGTTATAATCTCAAAACAAATGGGGTTTAACACGAGGGAGAAAGGGGACGAGAAAAACGACCCATCTCCCATTAACCTCAACAGTCCATCAGCCTCACCTTTATCTCTAAGCGTAACTACATTACATACTACATTCCAATATATTTTGTATTTACCAGTAGTGTCTTTGTTTAGATACTCAAATGGCTTTAGGAATGCATATATATATACATGAAAAATAAACTTGGTATGTGCAAACGAAGGAAAACAATGTGTGCATTGTGCAAATGAGATAGACAGAGAAATAATGCAAGTCAAATATCTTAACCCTTTCAAGATCCTACACATTTCTGTTCTGTTTTGTCGCTAGAATTAGACCAATTTATTCCGATTACAAAGGGTATATGGAAGTCAGAGGAATAATTGAGATAGTCTTTACCCCTTTAGTTCTCACAGATCCTTCCTAAGCTGTATAAAGCCATATAGCCAGACAAATGTGCCATAATGCATCATAATCTTGAGAGTTAGTTAGTTATGTAGAGCAGATTAACCAGACCACTGAGCTCCATACGGAACTCTCATAGGTCTGGCAAACCTTCAGAGGGCTAATTATGCATCAACAGACAGAAGTATTAACGCACATCTATCCTGTTCTACCCTTGTACTGCTATTGTTGGTAATATTTACCTTATGGTGTGACAGACAGGAAGGTAATTGTGCCGAATACTAGGCTGAATCCCCACCGTTCGAAACACGTTGAAGACATATACTGTATGCTCGTGAGTATAAATAAATATTTGATTAAATTTGATGAATACATCAATATATAAATAAATATATACCTATATATATATATATATATATATATATATATATATATATATATATATATATATATATATAGAGAGAGAGAGAGAGAGAGAGAGAGAGAGGGGGGGGGGAGAGAGAGAGAAGCATTAATAAACAGTAACGTTCAACAGTCCAATCAACCATCATTCAGTATATATTCCCTCTCCACGTGTATGACCTTTACATTAAAGGGGAGGAGGGGTTCAACACCTCCTTCTCCCTCATGTTTAGCCCCATTACTTTGACATTTTGTGACAACCGCCCCATTGGTTGGGCAATTTTAAAACATTTCGTGTCATTTAGGTATCAATATTAGTACCTTTCGTGCCAGTTAGGTGCCGATTTTTTTCTGGGGAGCGATAGCCAGCTTGCAATTTAGTAGGAACCGGCTTTCGGCCAGGTCATATTTCTACCCACAAATGCACACATTTATCTCAAACGGTAATGTAAGGGGATTATTTTAGGTTGATGGAGATTGTTAAAGGAAACTATGTAAAACAAACAATATAACACCCACGCACACAAGCAAATAAATAGATAAATGCGTAACAAAACAAGTAAATAAACAAAAAAAAATCCTTTAATACCCCCCCCCCCCCTCCCCCCTTTACAGGAATAATAGCTCTGTAAGTAATTCGGGAGTGGGGGTAGCGGCTTCAGTACCTTAACCTCTTGAAGATATTAATGCATGTTGACAGTTTATGCTGGCTATGATTAGACGATTTTATACAATTGAAAACGATACTGTGTGATTTATAAGGGTAAGGACTCGGCCAATTAACCCTCTCACTTCCAAAAACCCTTACAAATCTGCATACAATCGTCTAATAATAGCCAGAAAACAGGAAAGAAATGCGTCCCAGTATATTCTAAGGCTTAACACCCAAATATCCCCCCCCCCCTCCCCCACAACCCCTACAGGAATAATGGCTCTGTAAGCAATTAGGGAGTGGTGGAAGCACCTTCACTCATTTTTTTTTACCCCACTCTCTCCACACCTAGCAGCAACACCTCAACCCTCTCTCACCATGGCCACCCAGGAAGATCCCACCACCTTTTCTGGTGTGGTTAAATGGTTCAACATAAAGAGAGGTTATGGATTTATCACCAGGAACAAAGATAAAACAGATTTCTTCACCCACAGAAAGAACATTGTGCTTAACACCAATAGCACAATAACGTCACTAGGTGAAGGAGAGCAAGTGCTGTTTACAATCAAGGAGGGAAGGAAGGGCAAGGAGGCAGCAGGAGTAACAGGACCCCATGGCAGACCAGTAAGGGGCTCCAACTCTCACAAGGAAGGCAGAAGCAAACCACCATCACCGGATTGAAGTCTGGCCTCAAGACTGACGTCATTACAGTCATTGTCCACACAGCCATTGCTCTTGCTGGGGACGATCGAGGCCAACTTTCGGTGCTTCTGCCTGCTCTTCTGGTTGCCAATGGCCTGCCTACCATCATCATCCCTCCAGATCTCCTTGCCCGAAGAACAACCAAGAAGCCTTCCAACACTCAACTTCTGCCTCGACCACTCTGCCTTCAGAAGACTCGAACACCTAGAGTCCAGGAGCCAGCAACCTCAACACCATCTCCACCATCTAGCCTTATTCCATCTCAGGCTGTGAGACAGAGATGTCAACCGAGGAGGCGTCTGGTGCTTCAGAAGTCTCTCTCGAAGTCCACCCCACCACCTCCACGTTCTGCAGTCTCTGACTTTCCACCACCAGTCAACTCTGCAGGACCAGCCTCAACCTCCACTCCATCACCAGCCACCATTGATCATCCGGTGGCAGCCTCCACGTCGTCTGAATACTCCGAGTCCACCATAGGAGAAGACGTCGACGTGGAGGGGATGGAGGAAGGAGAAGAAGACATTGACCTGGGAACGACCGCCAGCAAGCCGACAAGAACACCATCTCCTTACCTCGATGAACCAAACTACATCTACGACTAACCATCATCGCGCATCTTTAACAACAACAACGGCCTTTCCTCACCAACACCACGTGGCATGCTGCTCAGAATTCAACAACTTAACATGAAAAATAGCAAGGTGGTCAGCCCACCACCTTTTATCTCTCCAACTCTTCATCCTTCAAATCTTCGCTCTCCACTAGACCCTTCTACTTCTAACCTTGAAGCAACTTAGCTTCACTCTGACTCTGACTCTGAGCACCTTCAGTCCTTTAAGGGGGGTCACCGGCTTTTTTTTTCTTTCTCTTATTTTCTCTCTTTCCCTGGCTTGTATCCATTTGGCCCCATTCAGCCAACTGTTTTAAGACGTTTATCCCCATCCAGGTGTCAATTTCTTCCTGACGAGCGATAGCGAGCCAGCATTGTATGGAGAAATCCGGCTTCGCCGGATACATTTTTCTATGGAAAAAAGTACAAATTTAGCTTGCTGTCAAAACAAAAATATATATTTGATGGCTCGCTACCACTCGCCAGGAAAATATTGGCACCTGGATGGGGGTAAACGTCTTAAAACAGTAGGCTGAATGGGGCCAAATGAATACAAGCCAAAGAGAGAGGGAGAGAAAGAGAAACAAAGCGAAGTGGGCTCCCTTAACTAAACAAATAAGGGTCGGGGCTTTGAGGAAATCAGGGGAGTACTCTGGGTCTTAATTGGCTTGTGCAACGTTGAGGGAGACGACCGTAGCTTTTGTATGTACGGTCGCGCTAATAAGTCATGTCCCAGCTGTCATTACGTTTGGCTATTTTGGTATTTTTAAAGCTTGATGGAGGTTTAGGGAGGACACTTTACAAATATATAATTATATAGATAATACAATGTTAATGATAACAATAGAAAATAATATATATCGCTCTGTGTTGTATTAATGTCTGTTAGATGTTGAATAGGGTGGGTAAGTGTAGGAACATGTTTGTATATTTCATTCGATATGAAGAAATAAAGCTTAGGCATTGCTGATACCAATTATTGATGAAAACATACTTGGTGCTCAAACATCACTTATAAGCGCGATTATACAGTTACCCTACCAAGTTACGTTCCTCGTCGTGATCTTATACATATACGTCAAATTCGGTGCATTTTTCTACCGACAAATGCACAAAATTATCCCGAAAGGGGGTCTTGGGGGTATTTTTAAAGCTTGATGGAGGTTTAGAGAGGAAACTTTACAAATATATAAATATATAGATAACAACATATTAATGATAACAATAGAAAAACAAATATATAAGTAAATAAACAATGAAATACCTCCTCTTTATGCCCCCATACTGACAACGACCCCCCCCCCCCCCCCCCTCCGCCCGAACCCCTACAGGAATAATGGCTCTGTAAACAATTAGGGAGTGGTGGTAGCGCCTTCCGTCCCTTAACTAAACAATTAGGGGTCGGGGCGTTGGGGAAATCATGGAAGTACTCTGGATCTTAATTGCCTTAATCCTGTTCTAATTTGGTAGGCCATAAATCGTGAACCCTAACCTCTGTAACTCAAAAGAGGGCTAGAGCAAATGGGCTGTCAATTTCCACGCCTATTCCCTGATGGCGGACCCCTCCCAAATGGTACAAATATAAGCTCGATTAGTCTAGCGTTTTGTGAGTTATAAAGGTTAAGGGGAGACTGGCCGTTTGTTTGGTCTATTAATTAATTTATTTATATATTGTTTTAGTTTCCTAGCTAGACCTCCATCAAGCTTAGAAAAAACACCCCCTAGACCCCCCTTCAAGATAAATTTGTAAATTTGTCGGTAGAAAAATGTCCCGGCCGAAGGCCGGTTCCTCTTAAAATTGCAGGCTCGCTATCGCTCGCCAGGAAATAACCGACGCCTAAATGTCACGAAAGGTCTTAAAATTGACAACGAAATGGGGCGAAAGGTGTTAAAATCGCCAAACTATTGGGCCGAACGTCATATTATCTCAAAACTAGTGGGGCTAAACATTAGGGAGAAGGGGGTCCAGAAAAACGGTCTTCCTCCCCTTAATGTTCAAGAGTTTTGTCCTACATATTTGGAACTGGGTATATTGCAGCATTGCGAGAGAAGGCCGTGTGTTCCTATATCCTCTATGTGTACAGTTGCCCACATAAGCTCTGTTCCTCACCGTGATCTTGCGTATGGAATCCAAGTAAATATGCATGAATTACAAGTGTGGTTTCTCTTCATTATCAGTTGACAAATCAGATCAAGTTAACCCCTTCTAGGTACAGTTACGCATTTTTTTTCTGTTTTTCTGTCGATTTTTTTTTTTTTTTTTTTTTTTCTATGTGATTGAGGGAGGCAAAAGGCATAACTGCCTATAGCGAGTGCCTCCCCCATAGTTGAAAGAGTGACAGGGCAAAAATCAAGGGACGTTCGAGCCAAAATGCCTGGACACACGGAGTTTGAAGCAATTTAAGTCATAGGAAGAGGGAAAGACTGATTCTGGGAGAGAGTTCCAGAGCTCAGATGTTGAGTAGAAGAAAGTTTGAGAGTAACGTTTCACTCTTGGGTTGGAGAGTTGCACAGAGTAGGGGTGGGATTGAGTTGCAAGACGGGTACCACGTGCCCTACGTAAAGGAGGTGGTATGCACTGGGATAGCTCTGAGGAAAACTGATTATTATAGTAGCGATAGAATAGCGAGAGAGAGATTGCAGAGAGTTGATGAGTGGACGGGAGTTAATGATACGAAAGGCCTTCCTTTCAACTTTGTCTAGGAGAGCGGTGTGAGAGGAACCTCCCCACACATGTGAACAATACTCAATACAAGGGCGCACTATGCCCCTGTACAGAGCAAGAAGCTGTGCAGGGGAAAAGAACCCCCTAAGGCGGTTGAGCACACCCAGCTTCTGGGAGGCTGCCTTAGCAAGACTGGTAATATGGTCCTTCCAAATGAGAGCAGAAAAAAAAGAGACACCAAGAATATTGAGAGAAGATGAAGGGTTGATTTTTGTATTGTTGAAGAATAAGGGATAGTCCGCTGGGAGATCCTGACGGGTAGATAGATGGAGAAATTGGGTTTTGGAAGCATTAAAGTTAACAAGGTTTTCTCTGCCCCAATTGGAAATAGTATTTAGATCAGAATTTAAGAGTTCTATGGCTTCATTACGTTTGTCGTTGAGGGATTGCTGGCTGGGGCGTTCTGAAAAACTAATGGAGTAGTGTAAGGTTGAGTCGTCTGCGTATGAATGGATGGGGATTAAGGTACAGTTAAGGAGATCATTTATAAAAATTAGAAAGAGAATAGGAGATAGGACAGAGCCCTGAGGAACACCGGAGTTTATAGGGTGAGGAAGTGAACAATGGCCGTCCACAACCGCAGCTATGGAACGGCCGGAAAGGAAATTAGAGACAAAGGCACAGATGGAGGGATAGAAACCGAAGGAGGGTAGTTTAGAAATTAAAGATTTATGCCAGACTCTATCGAAGGCTTTCGATATGTCTAGTGCAATAGAAAAAGTCTCACCGAAGTCCCGAAAGGAGGATGACCAAGAGTTAGTAAGATATGAAAGAATATCACCAGTAGAGCGACCCTTAAGGAAGCCATACTGGCGATCTGAGAGCAGATTATGAGAAGAGAAATGCTTAAGAAATTTGGAAGCAAGAATAGTTTCAAAAACTTTAGAAAGACAAGAGATAAGAGCAATTGGACGATAGTTGGAGGGTTGAGAGCGGTCACCCTTCTTTGGGACAGGTTGAATGTGAGCAAACTTCCAGCATGAAGGGAAGACGTTAGAGGATAGACAGAGACGAAAGAGTTTGCCTAGGCAGGGAGTCAGCACGGAAGCACAGTTTTTGAGAACAACAGGAGGAACACCGTCCGGACCGTACGCCTTATTAGTGTTAAGCCCAGAGAGGGTAGAAAGTACATCTTTAGAAGAGATTAGGATATTAGGCATAAGTAAGAGAGAGGAGGGCGGAGAGGGAGGAATAGCACCGGAATCATCCAAGGTGGAGTTTCTAGCAAAAGTTTGAGCGAAGAGTTTAGCTTTGTCAGAGGAAGAAGTGATGGTTGTGCCATCAGAGTGGGAAAGGGGAGGGAAAGACGAGGAAGAGAAATTGTTGGAGAGGTTTTTGGCTAGATGCCAGAAAGCTTGGGAAGAGCTAGAGTTGGATAGTTCAGTGCATTTATTATTGATGAAAGAGTGTTTGGCAAGTCGAAGAACAGGTTTGGCTTGATTCCGGGCAGAAACATATGAAGAATGAGAGTCTTGAGTTTTAAGGCGTCGGAACCGTTTGAATGCTTCCTCCTTATTGCGGACAGCAGTAGAACAGGCGTGAGTAAACCAAGATTTTTTAGCATTAGTCTGAGAGAAAGAGAATGGAATGTATGCTTCCATGCCCGATAGGATTACCTCGGTAATGCGTTCAGCACTCTCCGAGGGTCCTCGGCCATGGAAGCAGAAATCATTCCATGGGAAATCAAAGAAGTACTGCCGAAGAGCCTCCCAGTCGGCAACGCCAAAGTGCCACAAGCGCCGCCGGCTAGGAGGATCGGGTGACTGTACTGGAGAGATAGGACAGGTGACAGAGATAAGTTTATGGTCGGAGGAGCCCAAAGGAGAGAAAAGATCGACAGTATAAGAAGAAGGGTTAGAAGTTAGAAACAGGTCAAGAATGTTGGGCCGATCTCCGATGCGATCCGGGATACAGGTGGGTTGCTGAACTAACTGCTCTAGGTCATTTAGGATAGAAAAGACGTAGGCTTGTTCACCAGGTGGATCAGTAGTGTGAGAGGAGAGCCATTGGCGGTAGTGAACGTTGAAATCTCCAAATAATATCATTTGGTCAGAATAGGAAGGATATATGTAAGTCAGAGGATTAATTGAGGTAGTCTTCACCCTTTGAATTCCAACATACCTTTCCTAATCAGTATAAAATTTTAAATGATAGCCAGAATAAACTGTTAGAACGCACCATAATCCTCCAAAGGTTAACACTGCATGAGAAACTACACTTGTAACTCAATCATGCGCATTATACTCCATGCATAACATCACGCAGGGGAACCGAACTTATGTGGGCAATTGAATGTATGTAGGCTTATCCCTGTTATAGTCATTGGTTTTCATTTCTCACCTCCACTGATATTGTCTTGTATATACCGTATATGGATCGCTTAATATATCTGTAACATCCCCCCGCCTTCCCCCCTCCCCCCCCCACCTATCTCTCTCTCTCTAGTTAGAAGGGAGTATTGGACGAATTTTACAAATAATATCGGAAATAGTAAAAATATAGGTGATATTTGGAAAGAGGTTAAAAAAGTTAAAGGAAAGAAAATCGATAATGTGGCACACCCGACTCCTGAAAAATTCGCTAACGAGCTAATGAAGAAATGGTCACTCGCGTCAAGCAAAGACAGTATACCTCAGGATATCAAAGAGGCAGTAAATAAATGGGAAGGGGACAGGAGAGAAGTAATTATGAACGCTTTAAATACAGGGGATAACACTGATGTAATGTTTACTAGGGATGAACTACTTCGAGCTATTAAACATGGGAAATGTACAGCCCCTGGGGAGGACGGAGTAACCTATGATATACTAAACTGTTTGGCAAGCATTGATAATGGTCCACTACTTGATCTATTCAATATGAGTTATCAAGAGGGTCGATTACCCCGAGCATGGAAAACTGCTATCATTATTCCTATCCCTAAGCCTGGAGGAGGATTTAGGCCAGTCTCTTTAACATCTTGTTTTTGCAAAATGATGGAAAGAATGCTTTTAGAAAGATTGCAATATGTTATAGGAGGTAAATTAAGTAATAATTTATATGGGTTCATCAAAGGTAAAGGAACTACTGATGCGGTCATCAAGTGCCTATCACACGATGCTGACTACTGCAGGGCATTTGTCGATCTCAAGGGTGCATTCGATAAAGCCAACGGAGAAATTATACTGCATGAACTAGCAGGTATGAGGGTGTCAGGAAGGATGCTTCATTGGATAGGAGACTATTTACATGGCCGAAGGGCTAAAGTCTCTTATCAAGGAGCATTGTCTGAAGAAGGTAGTTTGGACTTAGGGACACCACAGGGTGGGGTACTAAGTCCAATGTTGTTCAATGTACTATTGAATAGACTTGCAAGTCTAAAATTAGCCGATGGGGTTAAAATTAGAATTTATGCAGACGATATTATGCTACAAAGCAAAACGGTTGATAAAATGCAACAGGCGCTGACTAAATTTGGGAAGTTAACACAGGAACTAGGATTAATAGTAAATGAAGATAAAACAAAATTTCAATGTCGAGCAAGAACTGACAAGCAACTAACAATAAATAACATGAATATAGAAAGAGTAAATAGTTATAAGTACTTGGGTATGTATGTGGGTTATACAGCAGAAGCTAAAGAAGCTGAGGTGAATTATATAACTACACATTGTAAGGCACGAATGCAACCCTTGAGAGCCTTAGCTTGGAGTGGTAACGGTGTCGGTGTTCCTGTACTAAAAATGATGTACATTAGTACTATTAGGTCAGTCATTGAATATGCCAGTCCTGTCCTTTTTTGCCTTGATGAAGGAAGGTTCGATAAACTTGAAAAAATACAAAACGAGGCTATGAGAATTATTTTAAACTGCCCAAAAAATGCAATGATTGATGCAATGAAGCTTGAAACAATGCTACCGAGCATTAAACATAGAGTAGAACAAACTAATATTGTAGCAGCAATTAGACATGTAAGATTAAAAGGTGGCAACGAACTACTGAAAGACATAAAGGACTGCATGAATAATACTCGCACCTTCTGGAGACAAGGCAAAAAAGGATATATGAAACATTTGGTGAACAAAATACAACATTATGATTTAATAAACAACTGTATTAATTACGAAAATGAACAACCTGTCCCACCATGGGAGGAGAAAGATGTAATTTTAGATATTATGCCATTACAAAAGAAAAAGAACATGTATAATACAATAGAATTAAGAAACATTTATGAAGAGAGAATAAACAAAATGTACACTGGTAAAGTAGCACATGTTTATTGTGATGGGTCGGTAATGGAAAATGGTAGGGCAGGTTGTGGGATTTTAATTAGAGATTACATGCAAGACTCCAACATGTGGCTAGAAACAGAATATAATTATAGGCTAAGCGATAATATATCATCAACTCAGGCTGAATTGTATGCGATATTATATGGACTTAAAGAAATCGAAGGAGGAGAAGGGGATGTAAGCTTCTTTGTTGACAGCAGAGGGGCTCTGGACTCCCTAAACTGTAAAACACCAGTATACGAAAATATTGTTATCCAATAAGAACATAAGAACATAAGAAAATGGGAGTCTGCAGAAAGCCGATTGGCCTAAGCAAGGCAGATCCCTGTCCCACACAACCCCAATTACAAAGCCCAATTATAGGCTCAACACTCTAATACCCTGAGGATCATCTTACCAAAACGGTTAGAGATTAACGCAGGATTACGGGGGTCTGCAGAGCGCTGATTGGCCCAACCCTGCTGATCCCCCTTCACACCCAACCCTTCTCGTCCATATGCTTATCCAATTTTATCTTAAAGCTCCCTATCGTTTTTAATCCCACTATAGCACTTGGTAGTCCATTCCACCCATCTACAACTCTGTTACCAAACCAATATTTGCCTATATCTTTTCTGAAACGAAATTTATCTAATTTGAAACCATTGGTACGAGTTCTTTCGCTATCACTGAGCTTTAGTACATTTGTCATGTCCCCTTTGTTAATCCCACTAACCCACTTGAACACCTCTATCATATCCCCTCTAACTCTGCGTCTCTCTAACGAATGTAAGCCTAATTTCTTCAACCTTTCTTTATACGGAAGATTTCTAATATTATGGATCATTTTTGTCATTCTACGTTGTACTCTCTCCAATGAATCTATGTCCATTCTGTAATAAGGACACCAAAATTGAACAGCATAATCCATATGGGGTCTCACTAATGACAATGCCGGAATATTGTACATCAACTCCAATTAAAAGGGAGAAAAATTGTGTTTTCATGGATACCATCACATACAGGGATTATCTATAATGAAAAAGTTGATATAATAGCTAAAAATGCTACTGAAAAAATGGAAATTGATGTACAATGTACCCTATCTTTGAAACAGGTAAAAAACAAAATAAAGAAATGTCAAGAAGTAAAAGAAGCTAGAGATATCGAGTGTAAGTATATAGCCAGGCCTAGTGCCACCATGCATCATTACAGAGAGGTGGGAGATAAAACTAAATTCAATTATGGGAATGTTACAAGTAAGTGGAAAGATTCTGTATGTACTAGGTTAAGACTAGGCTACAAATATTACTGGGAATTAGGCATTAATACTGCAGAGAAGGATAGGAGTTGTAGGCTGTGCAATAGGCCAAGATCTCACACCCTTCAACATTATATACTGCAATGTATAACTTTAATAAATATAGAAATAATACAATTGAAAATGTAACTAAACAGATAATATGGATGTTCAACAGTGGAACTATGTACAACCTTTTAAAAGAATGTAAAATTATAAAACATATAATTTGATGTGTAGCTATGCTCTTCAACTAAACACATGTACATTCTAGTGGTGCCTTACAGGCCACCCTGGGTCAGCGAACCTACGCTCCCTAACCATACTGCTGTATTGTCCTCAATATTCTCGGCTAATGGCTTGATGTACAAGTACCTCCGGATATACGGCACATCCCTCCCGGAGGACTACTTGCACCTTCCCTCCGAATATTATTTTATGGAAATAAAATAATATGAATCTGAATCTGAATCTGTATGGCTGTATGTTTTGGGTGCTGGGGTCTGGTGACTGGGTCACGACGGTTAGGATCCCTCTAGGATGTTTAAGGAGGGATTAACACGGTCGGGGCTCAGTTGGGGGTCTTGTGGGACAGCATGCGTGTTTAAAAAACAAAACACAATCTGATCAAGGTCTATAACGGGGACTCATATATTTTAGATATGTCTTTATTATAATACTGTATATACTAAACTTAGGTAGTGTTAAAATTAATCTTCAATATCAATGTATTACTCATCTAACTATATATGTAATGACATAGTTTAAGCCAGAAATAGGGTGAAGATTGCGTATGCACCTTCGCCCTTTTGAGATAATGTAAGTATGATACTTGTGTAACATTTGTACTTTTCTCAATAAAACAATCAAATCAAATCAAATCTCTCTCTCTCTCTCTCTCTCTACTAAATAAAATCCCCAACAAGACAAAATTAAGATTAAAACGCCCAGCAATAGGTACATTTCTTAAGCCCTGTTTGAAGAGGCAGACTTAATTGATACAGTTTTGTTTATATCACATCAGTCAACATAATATGGCAACGGTACTTGTACTTTATCAAATAAGATATATGTTTACATGAATGCGGGTGAGACTCACCCTATCAATAAATTAAAATATTTATTGTAAATAGCATGCATGATTCTGATTCTGCTACCAAAATCACCACCACTATCACAACTACTACCACAATCACCACCAACATCCCACTTTGCCTATAGATTAAAATTATATTAAGGTTTAGAAGGCAAACTTTATATTATGTTGTGTTCTTTATTTTGAACATATTGTGTACACCACCACTATCACAACTACTACCGTACCTCAATCACCACCACCATCATTACCTAAATCACCATCATCATCACTACATACCATCATTACTTTGGTGCATACACACAGATCGTCACAGCCATCACAACTTCTACAATCACCCTCATCATCCCTGCTAATCACATAATCACTATAACCTTCACTACATAGATGGAGCCCATCCTCACTGCACAGACACACCGTCATCTTCATGGCTGTAAATCACTACTGTGCTTATGTTGTACGGTCGCGCTAATAAGTCATGTCTCAACTGGCATTACCTTTGGCTTGCTCTGTGCTGTATTAATGTCTGTCAGATGTTGAATGGGGTGGGTAACTGAAGGAATAGGTTTGTATATCCCCTCAAAATTGATAAATCAAGTTTAGATATTGCTGAAACCAATTATGGATTAAAATATACATGGTGCCGAGACATCACTTATTAGGCCGATCGTGCAATCGCGCTAATAAGTAATTTCTCGGGACCAAGTATATTTTGACCCATAATTGGTTTCAGCAATATCTAAACTCAATGTATTCATTTCGAGGGGGATATACAAACCTATTCCTATACTTACCCACCCTACTCAACATCTGACAGACATTAATACAGCACAGAGCGAGCCAAACATTAGGGCAGCTGAGACATGACTTATTCGCACGACCGTACTGTACAATGTATATTGAGCTAAACAGAACATGCATACAACATGTAGTCTACAATATTCAATACACTAAAACGAACCGAGCTTCAGTAAGTCATCCCCACTAAATATTCGAGCTTAATTTTGTATGCCTTCCGCATAGTATATGCATCTGGTGCTGTCAATTATGAATAGCCTTGTCATTTTTATATATAACTCCAATCTCCACAGGTTTCAATAATTAATACTCATCTATACTGTATACATATGTAGCACAGGTATCTGACGGGTGAGGCTTACTGGAAAACGTTTTACACCCAAATTTGAATATCATGACTTATGAGTATTAAGGGAGCCTACCTCGTTTGTTTTATCTTTCTCTCCCTCTCTCTATAGCTTGTATCCATTCTGCCCCATTCAGCCTACTGTTTTAAGACGTTTACCCCCATCCAGGTGTCAATATTTTCCTGGCGAGCGGTAGCGAGCCAGCAAATATATATTTTAGTTTTGACAGCAAGCTAAATTTGTACATTTTCCGATAGAAAAATATCTCCGGCGAAGCCGGATTTATCCATACAATGCTGGCTCCATACAATGCTGAAAAGAGAGAGATTACAGAGAGTCGGTGAATGGACGGGAGTTAATGATAGGAAAGGGTTTCCTTTCTACTTTGTCTAGAAGTGCTGTGTGAGAGGATCCTTCCCACAAATGTGAACAATACTCAATACAAGGACGCACTGTGCCCCTGTACAGAGCAAGAAGCTGAGCAGGGGTAAAGAACCCCTTGAGGCGATTGAGCACACCCAGCTTCTGGGAGGCCGCCTTTTAGCAAGACTGGTAATATGGTCCTTCCAAGAGAGAGCAGAAGAAAAAGGTACACCGAGAATATTGAGAGAAGATGAAGGGTTGATTTTTGTATTGTTGAAGAATAAGGGATAGTCTTCTGGGAGTTCACGGCGGTTAGATAGATGGAGAAATTGGGTTTTGGAAGCATTAAAGGTAACAATGTTTTCTCTGCCCTAATTGGAAATGGTAATTAGATCAGAAGATAAATGTTGTATGGCTTCATTACGTTTGCTTTTGAGGGATTGCTGGCTGGAGAATTCTGGGAAACTAATTGAATAGTGTAAGGTAGAGTCGTCTGCATATGAATGGATAGGACTGGAGGTACTGTTGAGAAGATCATTTATGAAAATTAGAAAGAAAATAGGAGATTGGATAGATTCCTGAGGAACATCGGAGATGATAACATGAGGAAGTGAACGATGGCCGTCCACAACCGCAGCTATGGAACGACCGGAAAGGAAATTAGAGACAAAGGCACAGATGGAGGGATATAAACCGGAGGAGGGTTGTTTAGAAATTAGAGATTTGTGCCAGACTCTGTCTAACGCAATAGAAAAGGTCTCACCGAAGGCCCGAAAGGAGGATGACCAAGAGTTAGTAAGATATGAAAGAAGATCACCAGTAGAGCGACCATTAAGGAAGCCATACTGGCGATGTGAGAGTAGATTAAGAGAAGATGATTATTAAATGCTTAAGAAATTTAGAAGTAAGAATAGTTTCAAAAACGTTAGAGATAGAAGAGATGAGAGCAATTGGACGATAGTTGGAAGGTTGAGAGTGGTCACCCTTCTTTGGGACAGGTTGAATAAGAGCAAACTTCCAGCAAGAAGGGAAGACGTTATAGGAGAGACAAAGACGAAAGAGTTTGCCTAGGCAGGGAGTCAGCACGGAAGCACAGTTTCTGAGTACAACAAGAGGAACACCATCCGGACCGTACACCTTCTTAATATCAAGCCCAGAGAGGGTAGAAAGTACATCTTTAGAAGAGATTAGGATATTAGGCATAAGTAGAAGAGACGGGGTGGAGAGGGAGGAATAGCACCGGAATCATCCAAGGTTGAATTTCTAGCAAAAGTTTGAGCGAAGAGTTCAGCTTTGTCAGAGGAGAGGTTTTTGGCCAGATGCCAGAAAGCTTGGGAAGAGCTAGAGTTGGATAGTTCAGTGAATTTATCATTGATGAAAGAGTGTTTGGCAAGTCGAAGAACAGATTTGGCTTGATTCCGGGTAGAAACATAGGAAGAATGAGATTCTTGAGTTTTAAGGTGTCGGTACCGTTTGAATGCTTCCTCCTTATTGCGGACAGTAGAACAAGCGTGAGTAAACCAAGATTTGTTTGCATTAGTCTGAGAGAAAGAAGATGGAATGCATGCCTCCATGCCCGATAGGATTACTTCGGTAATGCGTTCAGCACTCTCCGAGGGTCCCCGGCCACAGAAGCAACAATCATTCCATGGGAAATCAAAGAAGTACTGCCGGAAAGCCTCCCAGTTGGCAGCACCAAAGTGCCACAAGTGCCGCCGGCTGGGAGGATCGGGTGGCCGTACTGGAGAGATAAGACCGGTGACAGATATAAGTTTATGGTTTGTTTTTACCCTCCTTTTTAATCTTACTTTTTTTTTCTCTGACTCTCTCTCTCTCTCTCTCTCTCTCTCTCTCTCACACACACACACACACACACACACACACACACACACACACACACACTCTCTCTCTCTCTCTTTTATTCATCTCCTGGGAAACGGTGGCCTCTTCACCTGTCAATTACCCTATAATGGAAGACAGACGTCAGCCAGTGTCACGCTAAATACACAAGCTACGGAATCCCTAAGCAATTTACCCCTTACTCAATCTCAGATATACAGTGGCGCTAATAAGTCATGTCCCATCAGCCCTTACATTTGACTTGCTCTGTGCTGTTTTAATGTCTGCCAGAAGTTGAATAGTGCGGGCAAGCGTAGGAACATGTTTGTATATTTCACTCGATATGAAGAAATTAAGCTTAGATATTGCTAATACCAATTATGGATCAAAACATACTTGGTGCCGAGGCACCACTTATTAGGCCGACTGTACAGAAGGCAAAGGTTATATATTTGTATATATTTTTTCAAAGTCATCGAACACCAACTACTACTATCATCACAACTACTATCACGATCACCACTACCATCACCACCATAATCGTCACTAAAGAGAGAGAGAGAGAGAGAGAGAGAGAGAGAGAGAGAGAGAGAGAGAGAGAGAGAGAGAGAGAGAGATAGAGAGAGAGAGAGAGAGATGTTCGGTTGCACAGTGGATACAGTGATTGATCTTCATTACTGTAGCGGAGAGTAATGTGTCTCGCTTAGTTAGTTAGTTAGCTACAATAGGACTTCAGAGGCTATCAACCCTTCTGGATTATTAAGCCAGCACACTGTAAGTCAAGAATAGCGTCAGGACTGGAGCCCCAATCTCTTGTATGTGTCCTGCTTGCTGTGGAAAGGAATACTAAGTAAGTATGGGTGCCTTTAACCCCTTCTATACCAGTGACGTCTTTTTAAATGTATTCTAGCTAGATTTAGACGAGTATGTGCAGTTTAAGAAGGATATGTGGTAGTAAAAAGGGTTAAGTGAGATAGTTCGAAGCCTGTTAATTGCTGGAGGCCATTTTTCAACTGAATAGAATCGTGTAATAGTAGCCAGAATAAAGATACAAAGACGTCGCTGGTACAGAAGGGGTTAAGGGGGAGGTAGAGAGAGCCCTAGATGTCGAACTGCAAAAAGTGCCAGACGAGCCCATCCTCGCAAGGGAGCGAGCTGTCGCTTCAAACAGTCTACTGCACCAAATCACCACCCATAACGAGGGGCGTCGCGCTCCTTGGTGCCGCTAGAGGAGCGGCGAACACATCCAAAGGTATCCAAAGGTAAGGTAGTTGTTTTTGGGGGGGCCCCTTTCTCCCTCATGTTTAGCATACTAGTTTTGAGATTTTAAGATGCTATTTCCGTCTCTCTCTCTCAACATGCAGAAAAACACATACTTATGCTCTTTCACAAACTGCCTGTTTTGCTCTTCGTCTGAATACACGCTACATTCTTTTGGCTTTGGGGGAGAAACTCGTTTCAGGCAGCCTGCCTTTTGTCTCTTTCATACACATAGAAAATGAAAACAAAACACATTCACACAACATCTGTATCCACCAATCTATGTATCTTTCTACAGTATGTGTCCATTTCTCTCTCTCACTCTCACACTCTCTTTATCTCTCACTCTCACATTCTCTCTCTTCAACCCCCCCTACCTTTCGCTCTCTCTCTCTCTGGCTCACCCGTTTCAATAATTCATGGTGTGCCAGGGATATCGAGTGTGGTCCGATTAACCCCTTCAGTACCGGTGACATGCTTTTCATTGTATCTGGGTATCGGTAGACGATTTTATGTAGTGTAGGCATAAATTTGGGAAGGTAAAGGGGTAACTGAGATAATACTGCCCCCTTTGATTTGTGGAGAGCCTTGAACCAACCAAATCGTCTACAAATGGCCGGAATATAAGTGAACCTTTTGTAGTGTAGGAATGAGTTTGGGAAGTAAAAGGGGTAACTGAGATATACTGACCTTTTCTTATTCTTAGAGAGCCTTCCAAAGCTGAATAAAATAATTGATTGATAGCCTGAATAAAGGGAAATAAAGACGTCCAACTACTGAAACGGTAAAAAACGGACTGACAGACTGCTTTGTGCATTTTAATTGTCTTTGTATCTATATCAAAGGTTGTTGCGAACTCTTGATAGTGACTTTACCTTATCTTATCTATATCCACGAATCTTATCTCAATTAAGGGGAGATGGGCCGGCTTTCTGGTCCCCTTTCTTCCTCATGTCTAGCCCCATTAGTTTTCAGATTTTAAGATGTTCGCTCCATTAGTTTGTCGATTATAGAATCTTCCGCCCCATTTCCTTGTCAATATTAAGACCTTTCGTGCTATTTAGGTGTCAAATTTGTATCATGGCGAACGATAGTGAGCCTGCAATTTTGGAGGAACCGGCCTTTGGCCGGGAAATGTTTCTACCGACAAATTTACAAATTAATCTAGAAAGGGGATCTAATGGATGTATTTTTAAGTTTGATGGAGGTCTAGGGAGGAAACTAGAACAATAATTAATAAACTAAACAAAATCGACCAAAAAGTTAACCATCCCCCCTTAAATTGCTGTAATCACCAAGCTACAATGACGTAATCGTATCAATAAAAATGACATTATCACAAAGGGCAGACAATGTTCCACTATGTCTCTATAGCCAAATACATTTAGTATAGTATTCTATATAAAGATGTTGTTAAGGGGGTTGTACTCGCTTTTTTTTGGGACCCCCTTCTCCCTCATGTTTAGCATATTAGTTTTGAGGGTTTAAGACTTTTGTTCCGTTAGTTTGGCGATTTTGAAAGCTTTCGCCCCATTACTTTGTCAATATTAAGACCTTTCGTGCTATTTAAGTGTCGATTTATTCCTGGCAAGCGATAGCGAGCCTGTAATTTTAGAAGGAACCGGCCGAAAAATGTACAAATTTATCTTGATAGGGGGTCAAGTTTATTTTTGTTTAAGCTTGACGGGGGTCTACCGAGTAAACCAAGAGATAAAGGAATCTATACATTAATAGACCCAAAACACGAGCACTACCCCCTTAAGCTGAATTTGGTTATTTTAGTAGTTGCTCTTGATAACCAAAATATTCCACTTAACGCATTGGTATTTAAATATCCCTTCAAATTACGCAACGTTATTGTTTACTTTATTCTAGCTATTCCGCAAATATTCTTATTCAGTAAAGGAATTAATTCAATAAGGAGGTTGAATATTATCTAAACAAACCCTCTAACACCAATACGTTCTCACTGAATTGAACGATATCGCTTTGAGGTAGGAAAGGTATAAACAAATTAGTTTACTAACAAGAACACCCAAACACTCATCCGTTACTTGTTCAGCCACTGTTTACTGAAGGATGCCTGTTTATCAGATTATTACTAAAGGTTATCTCGAGCAGTGGTGCCATGATTGCTGAGTGAGCAATGATTTTGTTTTTCCTCTCCAAATTGTTATTATGGCACAAGATTGTACACTCGGACGTCATAATCTCTAGCCCACTCATATATATTCGTGGACTTTACCTATTTATAATTAGGGAAGTATATCTCTGGAAACAAATCTAAGAATATATTTGTTTAAGGGGAGATTTCCACATGAGGGATTTTTTTCTTGACTTCTTTCTCCCTCATGTTTAGCCCCATTGATTTTCTAATTTTAAGACGTTCGCCCCATTATTTTGACGATTTTAAGAAATTTCGACCCATTTCTGTCAATGTTAAGACCTTTCGTGCCATTTACGTGTCGATTTTATCCTGGCGAGCGATAGCGAGCCTGTAATTTAAGAGGAACCGGCTTTCAGCCGGGACATTTTTCTACCGAAAAATGTACAAATTTATCTTGAAAGGGGCTCAAGGGGGTGTAATATTAAGCTTGAAGGATATCTAGGGACCAAACTAACAACCTCCCCTTAAACATCAACCATAACACGACTTGTATACATACTATTTATTGAAAAGGGAGTTCTATCCAACATTGTATCCAGATAGTTATAGTTGCACAGAGACAAACATAGGGGTTCAGGATTAATCATGAGTGGGCTAGAGACTATGATATCCCAGTGTACAGTCGGCCAAATAAGTGATTTCGCAGCACCAAGTATATTTCGATATATAAATGGTATCAGCACTATCTAAGCATTACTTCATCGTTTCGAGTGAGATATACAAACTTGTTCCTATCTTTACACACCGTATTCAACATCTGCCAGACATAAATACAACATACAACGAGCAAAACGTAATGACAGCGGCGACACGACTTATTTGGCCAACTGTACAAGCACAGTTAACCCCATATGAGGATTATGGCTCGTTTTTTTTAGTTGCTTGTGGCTATTATTAGACGATTTTATATAGCTTAGGAAAGATTTATGGATATTAAAAGGGTAAAGACTATGGCTATTTACCCTTTGGCTCCCATAATATTATATCCTTCCTTGTCTAAAAAAAAATCGTCTAATGCTAACCAGAATACACTGTCAATATGCGTCATAATCCTCAAGGGGTTAAACAATATTATATAAACACACCATTTCACCTCCCTATTGTGTATATATATATATATATATATTTTTTCTTTAATACATACGAGGTTGAAAGAAATGGCAATTTCTGCGTTGGAAATTTTATTATTCAAAGTTTCCAGGTCTCTGATGAGTTTTCGCTGGGTGGCAGGAAGTAGATGAAGGAGATGAGCAAAATTCATGGTGGTACAGGGTTACATAAATGTACATGATGATACAGGATATACGACGCGTTTCACTGGACAACCAGCATTATCAAGTAAGGAAGGAATGAAATAAAAGGTAAACAGGAAGGGTATATATAGAGGGTGGAGGATCAGAGGAGGAGGAAAACAGGGGGCAAAAGTCTGCTATTGGTGGAAGCGTAAACTAGGAGAGAGAAGGGGTTAACCGCTCCACGCATGCGCACTGGATGCGGGATGGTGGTCAGTAGGTGGGGTCGAAGCTGATTGGCTGCGTGTCGAGGGGCGTGGCCTAAGTTGTGTGGCGCCTGCAGAAGACGAAGCTGAAGGAGGTAGCGCGGGGGGCTGCGTCAAGGGCACCGGGGGGCGAGGAGGGGTGTTAGGTCCTGTAGGGTAGTGCCTTTTGGCAGAAGGAAGGATCTGAAGGTCCAGAGTTTGGTTGTTGATGTTGGGATGTAAGGCTTGGATATATAAAGCTTCGAGTATAGGTAATCTCCTTGGGTCACTTTCTTTATCGAGTATGGTGGTGTTTCTCTAACTCGTTGCGTGTGAGGTGAGGGTGGTTAGGGGTGAGATAGTGGTCTTTGATGGCTCCAGCCTGAAGGTGAAGAGTTAACCGACGTGAAAGACGAGTCTGCGTCATACCAATATAGGAATGAGGTCCACAGTCCTCATAATTACAGGTATGTTGGTAAATGACGTGATCGTCGGTCATCGGGCTCTTTATCTTGGTGGAGGCTGGTTTGTTGCGGAGAACGAGGTTGGAGGTCTTGGGGGATTTGTAATAAATTATTAATTTGATTTTGTTTTCTGGGTTGGTTGGGTGGACATGCTTGGAGATTATTTCTTTTAAGACGGCCTCGTCATTTTTGTGTTCAGAGGACATGTAATTGCGGTAGAAGATCTTAATTTCATTGGGGGGGTCAATGTTGGGAGGGCTTTGAGTGTACCATTTTTCAAGATGGTGGTTGATGGTGCTGGAGATGTCGGAGTTGGAGTATCCGTTATTTACTAAAACTTGGGATAGTCTTTCTAGTTCCTGGTGGGTGTCGGCCCAGGTAGAGCAGTGCGTGAGGGCTCTCCTAACATAGGCGGAGATGGAGGATAGAAGATAACGGCGGGGGCATTCACTATCGCCGTTGAGGCATTGTCCTGTGTTAGTAGGTTTAATGTAGACGGTGGTTTTGAACCCATGGTCGTTCAGAGCTACGAGGATGTCGAGGAAGGGGAGTTGTCCATTGTTAGATTTTTCAAAGGTGAAGTTAAGTCCGGAGGAGGTCATGAAGCGACGCTGGAGTTCCTGTAGTTCGTGGAGGTCCTTGATTTGCACGAAGATGTCATCCACGTATCTACAGTAGACGGCTGGTCGTTGGGCAGCTAGGAGCTCTTCCTCGATGGTTCCCATGAAAAAGTTCGCAAAAAGAACTCCTAGGGGGCTGCCCATCGCCACACCGTCTATCTGCTTGTACATGTTGCCCCGGGGGCAAAGGAAGGGGGCCTCCTTGGTACATAGCTCCAGTAGTGTTTTCAGGGCCTTCTCCGGGATGTCCAGTGTAGGTGTATCAGGGCAATGATAAATTCGACGTAGAATCATGTCAATGGTCCTATCCACTGGCACGTTGGTGAACAGGCTTTCTACGTCGAGAGAGGCGATAGTGTGGTTGTTGTTACGGGGGGCGTCTCGTAAAATTTCCAAGAAATCGTGGGCTGAGTTAAGGTTGAATTGGCTGGGCACGTAGGGGGTGAGGAGGTTGTTCAGGGCCTTGGCGATCTGGTAGGTGGCAGTGGGGATCTGGGAGATGATGGGGCGGAGGGGGTTCCCAGGTTTGTGTGTTTTGATGGTTCCGTACGCATAACCAGGGGTGTATTCTCCGACGAGTTTTTTAAGGTGGATCCCTCCTTGTTTGGCGTTGATGGCGGTGATGGTGGTGTTGGCAATACGTTTGATTTCGTCGGTTGGGTTGCGGGTGATCTTTTTAAATTTAGTGTTGTCACTTAAGATGACGTCCATTTTTCTAAGATATTCCTCCTTGTCATGGATCACGAAGCAGGAAGCTTAAAAAACTCGTCGGAGAATACACCCCTGGTTATGCGTACGGAACCATCAAAACACACAAACCTGGGAACCCCCTCCGCCCCATCATCTCCCAGATCCCCACTGCCACCTACCAGATCGCCAAGGCCCTGAACAACCTCCTCACCCCCTACGTGCCCAGCCAATTCAACCTTAACTCAGCCCACGATTTCTTGGAAATTTTACGAGACGCCCCCCGTAACAACAACCACACTATCGCCTCTCTCGACGTAGAAAGCCTGTTCACCAACGTGCCAGTGGATAGGACCATTGACATGATTCTACGTCGAATTTATCATTGCCCTGATACACCTACACTGGACATCCCGGAGAAGGCCCTGAAAACACTACTGGAGCTATGTACCAAGGAGGCCCCCTTCCTTTGCCCCCGGGGCAACATGTACAAGCAGATAGACGGTGTGGCGATGGGCAGCCCCCTAGGAGTTCTTTTTGCGAACTTTTTCATGGGTACCATCGAGGAAGAGCTCCTAGCTGCCCAACGACCAGCCGTCTACTGTAGATACGTGGATGACATCTTCGTGCAAATCAAGGACCTCCACGAACTACAGGAACTCCAGCGTCGCTTCATGACCTCCTCCGGACTTAACTTCACCTTTGAAAAATCTAACAATGGACAACTCCCCTTCCTCGACATCCTCGTAGCTCTGAACGACCATGGGTTCAAAACCACCGTCTACATTAAACCTACTAACACAGGACAATGCCTCAACGGCGATAGTGAATGCCCCCGCCGTTATCTTCTATCCTCCATCTCCGCCTATGTTAGGAGAGCCCTCACGCACTGCTCTACCTGGGCCGACACCCACCAGGAACTAGAAAGACTATCCCAAGTTTTAGTAAATAACGGATACTCCAACTCCGACATCTCCAGCACCATCAACCACCATCTTGAAAAATGGTACACTCAAAGCCCTCCCAACATTGACCCCCCCAATGAAATTAAGATCTTCTACCGCAATTACATGTCCTCTGAACACAAAAATGACGAGGCCGTCTTAAAAGAAATAATCTCCAAGCATGTCCACCCAACCAACCCGGAAAACAAAATCAAATTAATAATTTATTACAAATCCCCCAAGACCTCCAACCTCGTTCTCCGCAACAAACCAGCCTCCACCAAGATAAAGAGCCCGATGACCGACGATCACGTCATTTACCAACATACCTGTAATTATGAGGACTGTGGACCTCATTCCTATATTGGTATGACGCAGACTCGTCTTTCACGTCGGTTAACTCTTCACCTTCAGGCTGGAGCCATCAAAGACCACTATCTCACCCCTAACCACCCTCACCTCACACGCAACGAGTTAGAGAAACACACCACCATACTCGATAAAGAAAGTGACCCAAGGAGATTACCTATACTCGAAGCTTTATATATCCAAGCCTTACATCCCAACATCAACAACCAAACTCTGGACCTTCAGATCCTTCCTTCTGCCAAAAGGCACTACCCTACAGGACCTAACACCCCTCCTCGCCCCCCGGTGCCCTTGACGCAGCCCCCCGCGCTACCTCCTTCAGCTTCGTCTTCTGCAGGCGCCACACAACTTAGGCCACGCCCCTCGACACGCAGCCAATCAGCTTCGACCCCACCTACTGACCACCATCCCGCATCCAGTGCGCATGCGTGGAGCGGTTAACCCCTTCTCTCTCCTAGTTTACGCTTCCACCAATAGCAGACTTTTGCCCCCTGTTTTCCTCCTCCTCTGATCCTCCACCCCCTATATATACCCTTCCTGTTTACCTTTTATTTCATTCCTTCCTTACTTGATAATGCTGGTTGTCCAGTGAAACGCGTCGTATATCCTGTATCATCATGTACATTTATGTAACCCTGTACCACCATGAATTTTGCTCATCTCCTTCATCTACTTCCTGCCACCCAGCGAAAACTCATCAGAGACCTGGAAACTTTGAATAATAAAATTTCCAACGCAGAAATTGCCATTTCTTTCAACCTCGTATGTATTAAAGAAAATTTATTACCTGGCTTTACTAACATATATATATATATATATATATATATATATCTATATATATATATCTATATATATATATCTATATATATATATATATATATATATATATATATATATATATATATATATAGAGAGAGAGAGAGAGAGAGAGAGAGAGAGAGAGAGAGAGACAGACAGAGAGAGAGAGAGAGAGAGAGACGTAAATATCTCTTGCCCCGATAAAACCTGCATTGATCTAGCAAGATAAGCAACATGACCCTCACATGATCGGTAGCATATAAGTGGTTCGAGTCCCGTTAAGTTCCTGATAAATGCAGTGTTTCCAATTTAGTTACTTTCTTGCTAGATTTAGAGGTATTTATTTCGATCGAGAGGCCAATTTTTCCATCTAGCGACATAAATTCTAGCGGTATTCTGGCGGTTTGAGCCATTTAGAGCAATATTCTAGAGGTGAAGTCATTGATTTCAGGGGTCTGATGAGTGATTGGTGCTTCTGAATGTGTTTGTGCTTGCTTTTTGTTGGCGAACTATGTGTTCTTCTCCTGTCACCTATTTTTCCTTTTCTCGTGTCTCTTGCTGATCCTCCCTACCCCTTGTGAGAGTAAGGACTGGCTACTGATTGACTGACATTCTAGATATTGTGGCATTATTCTAGCGATTTTCGGCATATACCTACTATCACACCTGTATGTTTTGTATATGAATTGTATCTTTTGACAGTTAAGTACACAATTTGAATTGAATAATTATTTATTGAATCTAGCAGCCTTCTAGCAATTTTTGAAAACGGATCTAGCGTTATTTTGCCTTATGATTAGGTAGCCCTGCTTGAGTGGGTGACTCAGTGTACACCACCACCTCGCACCACCAACACATACACACACACACTCTCATACTAAATAGTTCAACGATCCATAGAGGCAGAAACTTGGACCTGGATTTTCGCCCTGGATAAAAGGTGAGACGGGAAGCTATAACAAACGTTCGGTTGTGCCTAATAACGCTTGTTATTAAGATTGTTGTACCTTTGTTGAGTTAGGGGATATGCGGATCTGACTACGTGGCAAGGTGCACGCATACGTTTGGCACCACTGCTGGACATTATATGATGCAGACACTTGTGACATCGCAAACTAGTATAAACAGTGATATTAAATGATATTAAGTTTCAAAATATTATGGAAAGTGATATATGTTTCAAAGTAGTGTAACAAATTATTCATGTATTATACTGTAATAGTAAGAAAAGTTTTATGTTACAAAATAGTATGGAAAGTTATATCATATTTCAAAATAGTATATAAAGTGATATTACGTTTCGAAACAACACTAATAGCAATATAAACTCTGATTACAAATATTAGGCACGGAAATATTTAGCAGAATACAAATTAGCAAACACTAGGCAACACTTCTCAACCTTGATATAAGAAAATTACATCAGTTATTGAATTAAGGGGACAGTGACTGTTTGTTTGGTCTATTAATTAATTTATTCATATAATTTGTGTAGTTTCTTCCCTAGACCTCCATCAACCTTAGATAAACACCTCCTAGACAAGATAGATTTGTGCATTTTTCGGTAGAAAAATGTCCCAGCCAAAGGCCGATTCCTCTTAAAATTACAGGCTCGCTATCGCTCGCCCAGAAACAAATCGACACCTAAATGGCACGAAGGGTTCTAATATTGACAAAGAAATGGGGAGAAAGGTCATAAAATCCCAAAACTACTGGAACCAACGTCTTAAAATCTCAAAACTAGTGAGGCTAAACATTAGGGAGAAGGGGGTCCAGAAAACCTGTCAGTCTCCCCTTAACACGTCAAATTTCGTATATACAGTAATGTGTGGGCAGAAAGACTTACGAAAGTATTATTGTGAATGAATCTTACATGTCTAGAAGTTGGTATGCATGTTTTATATTTATATGGCAACACTGCATGACGTATTGCACTTGATAAGAGAGAGAGAGAGAGAGAGAGAGAGAGAGAGAGAGAGAGAGAGAGAGAGAGAGAGAGAGAGAGAGAGAGAGAGAGAGAGAGAGAGATAACGTTATAATAGCAACCCAGCGTAAGTGAATACACACACTATATTACCAAACATATAAATCAAATAGTCCTAAAGCAAGTTTTTTAGCGACCATTCTAAGAAATATTATAATTGTAATCTACAGAATTAAGTTTCATGCCTTACCGTAATACATAAGTTATATTTTCTAACCCACTCAATACTTTCCCTTTCATTCTCCATTTTCACACACACACACACACACACACACACACACACACACACACACACACACACACACACATACACACACACACATACACACACACACACACACACTTGCACACTCACCAGTAATTCGCTTCAAGGACTTTTCTCTATCACTCGCTTTGTCTTTTTCTCTTTTCTATGGGATAATGCTTATTATTGAATAACATATAATATGAATTTCATTATATAATATATATATATATATATATATATATATATATATATATATATATATATATATATACACGTATATATGCTGTAGATATATAGATAGATAACTATATAGATAGATAGATAGATAGATAGATAGATAGAGAGAGAGAGAGAGAGAGAGAGAGAGATATATTTTGTTTGTTTTATGAATAGTTTAACCAAACCACTGAGTTACAGCATGTAACTCTTATAGGGCTGGCCTTAGCAAATGCCAAGGATTCGGCAATAAAGAAAATGGGGTCATGGATCAAATAAAACAAAGATGAGCAGGGACGGGATTAATCATATTTCACCAATAAGTGAACAAGCTTTAAGAAAACGAACGAGACGATATATGGAAAAGGCGGGACAGTCCGTCAACATTTCAGAGAACGTTTTCTTGCCAAAATATAGCATACGAGGACAGGAATAAAGAGGGCATTCATTAATATGACGAACAGTGAGAGGGACACGACATGGCAAGCAATCAGGGTGCGGTTTATGGGGCGATGACATCAAATAACCATGGGTCAATCTAGTATGGCCTATGCGTAGGCATGTGAGTAATACTTCAAGGGAAAGGTAGGGCTGTATCGAAGATTTTCACAAACAGGGTGTGTCTTTAACACCTTACGAGCGGGTGATGGAGTATATTTCACTATGCCGCTTAGCGTTTTTTTTTTTACCATAAATGGGGTTGATTCCGTGGTCTTTTTCATGCATAAACAAGACCCAGAGCAAAATAAATGTATGTATCCGTGAAAGGGCATAAATTGAGCTTTCCAATGACACCCGAACCATCCTTCTACGATCACTGGTTGTCTTGCAACAATCGTGCAACCGAAGAGCAAAATCGCTAAAATATGGTAATTTCTTTATATAATTACGTATGTAGCAAAAGAGCGAGGGTGGATGTAAGTGGAGTACATCTCAGTTGGTCCACGGCGGCCGTGGCGAGCGGTCATGAGGTAACCCATGCTCCTCCCGTCACTCGTCTCTCTCTCAGAGCCAATATTGCGCCATAATTGCACTCGGACTTAAGTCGGGCCCCGCCACATAGTCCAAATTTTTCGATACGGACTTAAGTCGGGCCCCGATAGACAAGGGTTAATAGAACGCAATTTGTTATCAGGAGATTGGGACGCCGACAACAGCCGCCACCTCTGTCGAATAACTATAGGTTTGAGTCCCGAAGGGAAGAAGGAAAACCTAATATTTAGTAGTGGCCCCGGAATCATTGACGATGCGCCTAAACATTGTCTATGGCCCATCTTTGAACTCAAGCTTGTCTTTCAAACTTCCCGCCCGGGAGAGATCAAAATAAGATTGCCACACATCGTGAGCGAAACGCTCTAAAAAACCATTCACGGACTCGTCCTATATGATGTGGGTACCACTACTAGAAAAAACTAGCAAAAAATAATGTAAAATAAAAATTAAACTTGATCTTAGCTTTGCGCTTCTCATGAGTCTGCTATTTCCGCACGCTTCGCCTCACTCATCGAAGTGCTCATTCGTCCTTAAACTGATATATCAAGACTCCAAATATAGCAGATGAATGGGAAGGGGATGGAAGGGAGGGCCAAAATTGTCAATGATTCCGGGGCCACTACTAAATATTAGGTTTCCTTCTTCCCTTCGGGACTCAAACCTATAATTTATTAGTGGCCCCTTCATCATTGACGATGCGCTTGATATCTCAAGTCTGGAGGGGGACATTCATCAGGAATATCATAACCACTAACAAATTAATAAGGTTCATAAAGAAACACGTACAAAAAAGATCATCGTTTAATAAATAAAAATAATAAAAGAGTTTGCAGTGGCGTCTCTTAACCCATAAACAGCGGCAACGCTCATAAGAAGTTTTACTGGGCGAGAGCGGCAAAGCTCTTAAGAGAGAGGTCTAAAAAAAAAAATTAAACGGCCCCAGTAGCACTAAACAATTTTTTTTATTTTTTTTATTTATTTTATTTTTGTTTCCCTATACCTCATATCACTCCTCTACATCCCCTCCTTCCCCCCTTTCCCCTCCCCCTTCAATTATCACCTATTTTCCCTGTTATTCCCTAATTCGTTGGTATATTTTTGTGCTAACATTAGCAAAATGTGTGGAGGATGTGCTTACGTGCCTAGCGAGTGGGTTACATAAGCGAGTTTGTGTATGAGTAGGCTCAGTGTGGCTTGAGGCCTCGGTGGAGGGAGGGGTTGCCTCAATTTGCTCAATAATTCATGAATGGGCTGCTCCATGTATATTCGCGATTTTGACCAGAAAAATGATATTTTCACTTGTTTTATTGTTGTTACAGGTTACTATCTTCGTAGTGAAGGTAAAATAGGCTCATATGAATAAGTAATGACAATATTTATCGTACAATGACGACTATAGGCCTGAATGGAGCCTATATGCTCGCCCATGGGCATCGAGTTCAATACCCCCCCCTCGCCGTTCCCGGGTTAAAGGTTGCCTGTTGTGTAGCACCGTTACGTATGACAGAACAGTTGGTGTCACACACATAAACTATATATTTATGAATACATAATTATATCAATATCTCGTCTCTTAGAAAATACTGATAATTTGGTGGCCTATATACAGTACATATGGCCTACAGGTACTCTATTGCAAATAGATTTGTACATTGCCCTTAATCCTAGCCTTAAGATTAATGAGCATAAATTCATACTCTACTGCCATACATAAAGTATAAATAACATTTCCTGACTATACTTATTTTAGTCTAAGGAACAGGTTATCACATGACCCTATTTCTCATCATCATGTTGTATCACATAGAAGGTAGGTTAGAGGCCCTAGCTAGGACACATCCCCCCCCCCTTTTCTTATACAACAAATGGCTTAAAACTAGACTCTCTGCCTTAACCCGTGGAGCCCCAGCGACGCGTCTGACGCGTCGGCTATGTATGTAACGCACAGCCCCAGAGACGCGCCTAATGCGTCACCCTTATAGCTCCAGTCGTAAGTCTCAGAATGGCTCTAGATTTATATGGGAACTACTTTGGGATCCGGCGGACTACTTCCAAAACGTTTTGTCCATACGCGTGCGGGGACGGGAGAGGGCACCCGCCTTCTCACACCTCATGGTCAGTTTACCGCGCACCCTCTCGAGTGAAACACCATGTCTCGACGTTATAGTGCCCGCCTTACCCGCCCCTGCAGTACAGAGGAGGTCATGGATATACTGTACGACACTGACAGCCCTGATAGTGACACTGACTCGGCATTGGACGAGTCTGGAGACGAGTATGCCCCCTCCCAAGCCGAAATAAGAGAGCTAGAGGAAGAGCTTGCTCAGATTCCTGTCAGGCGGCGTAGGCCGTCACAAAGACAGCAAGGGGCAAGTGCACCTCCCCGCCGCCCACTTCCCCAAGACCCAACTGAATCCTCAGAAAGTGGGGAAGAGGTTGTTGTTGCAGATGAACCTGCTGACCCTCAAAATTACGTGCGTGTACCTGGGGAAGAACGAAAGGGATTGAAGAGAAGAAGGGGCGAGTCTGGGAGTGAAGAGGAGGTACCCCCACAACCCCGCCTGCCTTCTCCCCCACTTTCCATAATCTCCCCACTCAAGAAAAATACCCCGGGGAGGTTCTATGGTCGTCACAAACCTAGTGACGAACAACCTGGTGATGGAGAAATGGCACAACGTGGTGCGAGACAAAGGCGGTCACGTGACCCAAAACGCTCCCTCTTCCCTCCTGACCCAGAGCACGAGGGGGGGGATGAGTCACCACCACCACCACCACCACCACTACTACCAGACTCTCCGCCTCGCCATTCTTCCCCCCCACTATCACCTTCAGGCTCCATCCCGTACACCCCCCCACGAATGTCTCCCTCACCTGAACCAGGCCCCTCCCGCGCCACTGCATTATCACCAGCCTCTCCACAACGCCCCGATCTGCCCCAACGCCCTGCAAGCAAACGACGTGGGCGTGTCATATCTCGCGGGCGTGCCACCCGCGGCCGAATGCAGAAGGTGAAACAAATAAGACGCCCCAGCAACGACTCGAGCTCTAGATCTAGCTCTCGATCAAGTTCGAGGTCTAGCTCCAGACCCAGGTCCACCTCTCGCCCACGCCGCCCACGCTCCACCCGCACCCGCCCAACCCGCCCCGGACGATGACCCTGATGAGCCCGATGCCCCATCTAGCGACGACGAAGGCGCTGATAGGTGGGATTGGGTGGATGGGGAGAACTATCTACCAGGACAATACCACTTTTTGGGGGCAGCTGAGGCCGGCCCTACCATGCCCAATCGTGGACCTGACACCACAAGACTGGGTGTTTTTCTGCAGTTCTTCACTGCCAACCTTGTCGGCTTGATTGTTGACCAGACGAACTGGTACAACTATTATTTTATGGCAGGGAAGGAGCAGAAGAGGAACTCGGCACGTCTCTCATGGGTGGATTTGTCTTCCGATGAGTTCTACGCATTCCTGGCACTGGTCATCCTGATGGGGGTCACCAAGAAGACGTCTCTCAGGAAGTACTGGTCATGTGATCCCCTCATCGCAACCTCCTTCTTTGGGAAAGTCATGAGCAGGAATAGATTCACGGCAATCATGGGAAACCTGCACTTTATTGATAGCCTGGCAAGCCACACCAGGAACCAGGAACGCCCCAGGAATACCAAAGACCCGATGGAGAGGATAAGACCTATATTTGAATACCTGAAAACTAAGTTTGCAGCCTCCTTCAAACCTTACCAAAAACTAATCATTGATGAGAGTCTGGTGCTATGGAGGGGGAATATTAGCATCCGACAGTACATCCCCAGCAAGCGTCACTGTTATGGCCTGAAACTGTTCGTGATGTGCGACTGCAAAACCGGTTACATCCAGGACATCATCCTTTACATGGGCAAGGTCACTGAACTGGTGGAGGAGAGGACATATGGGATATCTGGGGCCGTTGTCATCACCATGTTGGAGGGATATTTGGACAGGGGACACATCTTGTACCTCGACAACTGGTACACCAGCCCTTCCCTTGCCAAATTCCTGTATAGCAGAAACACTGGCGTCTGTGGCACCGTCAGGAGGAATCGTGTCTACATGCCAGAGCTACCCGAAAGGCGGGAGAAGGGCTCCATCATCCACCTCCAGGCAAATAATATCTTGATGCTCTCGTGGATGGACAATCGTGACGTCAATATCCTCACCAGTATCCACCTGCCCCGCTTAGAGGACACCAAACGCCGTGATAGAGCCACAGGTGAGGCGGTCAAAAAACCAGTTGCAATCATTGACTACAACATCAACATGCGGCTGGTTGACAAGTCAGACTCTGTCATATCGTCGGTCGAGTGTGCCAGGAAGACGATGAGGTGGTATAAAAAACTATTTTTCCACCTACTCGACCTCACCCTCTACAACTGCCACATCCAATATCATGAAATAACAGGTGAAGTTGAGACGATGAAGTCGTACTGCATCGAACTTGCACGGGAGCTTCTGTTCTTCTTCAGGGAGGGTCCACGCCGCCAGCAACGTCCCGCAGCTCGTTTTCAAGCACCAGAAGGCCCCGCCAGACTGACACAACGCCACTTTTGCGATTTTGTCCCGCCCAACGAAGTAAAACCCAACCCACACAGACGGTGTCATGTGTGTCGCAACACAGGCAGACGCACACCAAAACGGACAGACACCCGGACGATGTGTGAAGAATGTGATGTGGGACTGTGTTTTCCCACCTGCTTCAGGGATTATCACACCCTCGAGCACTTCTAAGTGTTCAAAGTGTTCAAAGACTGCGATAAAAGACGCTATAATGTAATACTAACAGTGTATATAAAAGACGCAAAAAGTGAATATAAAACAGTGTGTATATATATATAATTTACAAGTGCAAAGTACCGAACAATATAAAACACTAAGTAAATTCTAAACTTATAAAACTGTGTGCAAATAATTATAAGAATAAGAGACAATAAGTGCGTAAAACAATGTATATACACCTCATAATCTTAGGTAAAACAATGAACAAGTACAAATAATTCAATGAAAAGGAGAGACAGAGTGACCTTGAGTGAAAGTGACAGCCAGACAGAGAAAGAAAGAGGGAGGGTGCTGTGGAATGTGGGTCACTCGGTCCGCTGTCTGGCCGTGTGTTCGTACGTGCGTTTTGTTATTGTCCTGAGCAAAGATGGCCGCCCAAGATGGCCGCCATCACCATGGCAACGGGGACGCTAACACTCGTGCGCACTTGTAATACTTGAATGAAGACACTTATCACACTACAATTTCAGTTATATTTACATTATGTGATATACAAAGACATTCTATGAACTCTGAAGCGCACTTTATGTCCGAGAGGTGCAAAATAAGTCATGCTGCCTGGCGGCTGGCAACTGGCTGCTGGCGCGGGAGATTTGAAATGGCGCTAAGGCTCCTCTGAGGCTGGGGACCCCCACTACCTCCCAGGACCCCCAAATGGCCTAGGTAAGTACTTTTTTCAAATTTCTTCATGTCTATCATTATTTTCTAACACATTCTGATATATTTATAAAAAAAAAAAAAAAATGAAAATTGCCCGGGTTCTGGTGCACAAAGATAATAAAACCGGCCGGGGCTGTACGGGTTAATGCTATACATGTGCAAGAAGGTTTCATGATATTAACGGACAGGTAACGTGTTAGGAATGTATGATTGGACGACCACAGCTTGGTCTGTTGAATATCATCGAGTGCGTAATTATTTGAGAACCTGAGTGAGGCAGCCCACTTACGGATATTATGCGATCTAGCAAGAACGCCCGGATTACTCTCTCTAATTACCCATACTAATAACGCAGCCAGCTGTCGTTTTTGAAGACGTTTACCTGTCTGTGAAACCCAGAGGGACCCTGCCTGAGCTGGTTGAGATTCCCACATATATAAAATTAGTGACTGCACTGGCCAAAGTAAATGGTGCTTATCACCTTGTTTCAAAGCTGGCACTTCAAACTCTGAAAATACATGGTTACAATGTTCATTTTTCACGACAAAATTGGGAGCAGGTGCAATATCACCCTCATGTTGCGCCTCGAAAACCTTAAGCAAGATGGCTCCGAACTCATCGCCGCCAACGCAGACACCCTATCACCCGTGGCCAATGCCATTAGAAAAATGGCTTTCTTAAGTCTTAATTCATAAGGAGGATTATGACAATATTTACGGGAGTGAAGCATTTCAAGGGTCAAATCAAGAGACCAGGTGGGTGTGAGTTGACGTGGAGGAGGGCGAAGCCGGAGGCAAGACCGCATGAACCCCTTCTCCTCCGCCTCTGGTACGGACAGACCAGTTAAATCGAAAAAAGGTGTCCGAATTGCTGTGAGGTGATTCCTAAATGTGACAACTGACAACTTTTGCATATCAAAGAGGTAATTTAAAAAATTAAACACCAGTGCCACCGAGGACTGCTGTTGGTCAGTTTCTACGATCCAGGTAGTGAATGCCTTCCAATGAGATTGATACTGTCTTTGTGTTGATGATGTATACTGATTAATCAACTTTTGAGTCACACTTTCCCCAAACTGGCCTAGCCACTTGGCCTTCTGAATATCCACAAGGCAAAAGTCAGCGAGGTCTTGAGGTTTCCAATTGTGTCTAAGTGGAAGTACGAGATCGGGAGCGACACCGGGTTCTCGCACCACGTCTTCAATTGATTGTGCCAAACTTGGGCTGGCCACAACGGCGCGATCATCGAGACCATGCCTCGATAACCCCATAGTTTGTGAACTACTTTGCAAATTAAGGATGCGTCTGGAGGTGGAAATAGATAAATGAAGATCCATTTGTTCCAGTCTATCAGAAATGCGTCCGGACCCCCCGCCGGAGTCTGACTCCGACGTGTGAGGTACTGAGGCAACTTGTGATTTGCCTCTGATGCGAACAAGTCCACTTGTGGTTGGTAGGGCTCTGCAATCATCTCTTGAAAGACGTTTTGCTTGAGAGCCCATTCTACTTCAGTGCTCTGTCTCCGAGACAGAGAGTCTGCCCATACGTTCACCACGCCGGGCAGATATGTTGCATGAACATAAATCTCTAGCCTTGCAGCTAGACGAAAGATCTTTTCCGAAAACCCTTGTAACACTCGACATCTCGCTGACCCTTGCTTCTGAATGCATGTCACTACAGTCAGATTGTCCATTCTGAAGGCTAGGGACTATCCCGCCTGGCTCATGCCATGCTCCTGTAAAAACAATAGGGGGACTAACAACTCCTTGGCATTGATATGAAGATGAATTGACCTGGATCATAGACCCTGACCCTGATGTCCTAGGTTTGACTGGTAACCCCACCCCAGGGTACCTGACGTATCCGTAACTATCCAGACCGTCGGAGGAGGAGCTGTCCATGTCAAGGAGGAGTGAATTACTTCTGGCTTCGCCCCAGCCGCCAGTAGGTTGTGGATTAAATTTGGAGTTTTCCGCAGTTTTTCCGCTGGCAACTGCGAAAAATACCTGTTTCCTTCCAAATTAATTAGTTTGACCTTCAGACAACCTAACGGGACCGTCAGCTGTATCCAATTGAGTGAGCCTACCAGAGATTCCCAGATTCTCCTCGTGGTCGTCAGAGAATGAAGAAACCGAAAGAGTTTCCTCCGAAATCTCTGGCGGTTGTCCTCGCTCTGACTCAGAGTGAGCAACTCGGTATCCCAGATAAGGCCCACCCATTGGATTATCCTGGTGGGGATGAAGGAGGACTTTGCTAAGTTCACCTTGAACCCCAAGGCAGCTACATGAGTTAACACCTGTTGTACATGTTGGAGGCAAATTATTTTGGATTGAGCTACTATTAACCAGTCGTCGAGATACCATAAGATCATGATTCCCTGATTTAGCAATGGTAGCAAAGCCTGTCGGACTAATTTTGTGAAAATACAGGGTGCCAGATTTAGACCAAAGGGCATTATTTGAAATACAAACGTTTGATCCCCGTTGCGCAAAGCTAGATATTCTGAAAAACTTTGTTGATGGGGACATGCCAGTAGGCTTCTGTTAGATTGATGGAACACATCCAACCCTGCGGCGAGAGTGTCAATCTGATCTGACTCCCTGTCAGCATCCTGAACGACTGATTGTGAATATGGGTGTTTAGATAGGACAGGTCGATCACTGGTCTCATCTGAACACTGTCCCTTTTTGGCACCAGGAATAGCCGGGATGTGAACACGGGTTGTGACAAAGGACTGGGGATAATGATCTGTTTTAGGGCCATCTCGTTGACAACGGATCCCACCTCTAATGAAACACGATTGAATTCTGTGGGGATACGTAAACGGGGTCGCCGGGACCACCGCCATGAGAGGCCCTTCCGGACCACTTGCCTTGCTCATGTTCGCCGGGGCCATGCCCGATGACAATCCCGGAAATTGCCAGTCGCATGACTGGTATTGTCCGGCAGTACTACTCTCGAATCCGGCTCGCCTTGCCGTGGCACTGGGAGTGAGAGAGCCTTGTGGTGTCTCAGTTTTTTGGATTGGAGGGTTGTGACTCTGATTTAGGAATGGGGGGATGAGAGGCCTTGCTACCATCGCTACCGGGTTTACCCCTAGACTGTTCCCTGAACCAATGCCCCCTACCCCTGGATTGGCCTCGCCCACGAGATGCGCCGCTACTTCCTGGGGTTGTGTGAGTCTTTGATGACTGAAAGGACTGGGACTGACCACGAAATGGACTCTTAGCATTGAATTTTGCCTTAAATGATTGCTCACCCTTTGGCTTAGAAGTAGTGGCAGGTTGAGAGTCTAATAGAAAATTGACCGTGCGCCAGGCATCGTCAGAGGCAAGAGTTTTAGTGAGGACATTAGATAAAATCAGTCTCCTACCAATCTCTACAGGGAGTCTCCTCACCAGGTAAACCCTCAGATCTTGACGAACCCGCACTGCCTCAAAGAGAGCAGTCCGGATAACCCCAAGGGACTGAATGGAGTTCTGGAGAAGGAGGCGCCTAGTAAGAGAAAGAGCCTTCTGGGTGCCAGCGTCCGTGACCGACTCAGTCGTCCTGGCCAGAGAGGCCGCAAGCTGGCGGCTGAGCAGGTATTGGGACGCTAGTCTCCAGGCTTTCTGCCTCATCTTGAGATTTTTATCAATCTGGACCTGTGTGGGAGAACAAAAGGGTTCAGACAACTGAAAGAGTGATAATTTAGGGGCCCCCAAAAAGTAAAAAATATGTGGTGGGAACCCTTCCGCCTTGCCTACCGGCATAGTATACCAATGATGGTCCTCTTGCGGGAGCTGATGACTGCTCTTCTTAGTTATAGTGCTGGCAAATAGCTGGGCCTCCTGTCCCCATGCCGCCCACGGCCCTGACTCCCCCCCTTGAATATGAACGACTGATGTACCAGCATAGTCCCTGAAGGGTATTGAATTCAACTCTGGGGTCATCCCCTGTAAAAGTTTCATATCATTGAACCCATCTGACTTCGTCCAATCTGAAAAGAGTTTTCCCGAGGATGCGGGAGACAAGGCAGGGTAGGGCATTTAGACCAAAATAGTCAGGATTATAATGGTGGGAATAGCCTTCACAATTACATTAAGTACCTCACCAGACTGGTTCTTGGCCCTAAGTTTCTTAGCCTCACTCACCTCTATCACCCAATGATCAAGAACAGGGTACTCGCCTGTAACTGTGGGCTGTGCGACCTCAGGGCGGTTAGGCTTAATGACAGATCAAGACGTATCAGGTCCGCATAACAGGGGTATAGGGCCCTTCTTAAAAGGAATTGATCGGTCAAGTGGGGGAGGTAGTAAATCAGAGAACAACTTCAGATTAGATGGCAACATTGCTGCGGCTCCCGAAGTGGTAGCCACCGGAGTGACAGTGGGGGGAGGCATGTTTACGTCAACCTGAGTTTGAACTGGCACCTGCCCTAGAGGTCGCACCGCCGGGGCTACAGGTGCTGAAACTTTAACCTGTCGCTCACCCTTAACCTGTTTCATAAAGTCTAGCCACTCGAGTAATTGAGCACTTGAGATGTAAGCCCCACTTCGTTGGTCTGATTGGGATGCGAACTGTGACATCTCTGAGTCTTGCGTTCCCGAGTGCCGAGAAGAGGGTCGCTGGCCAGGCGACTCCTCCTCGACGCATACTCCTTGTTGGTGTTAAATGGATCCCGATGACTGGGCTGGGGGGGCTGGTAAAGCCTCCAACCGAGACTCGCCAGCCCGGGCAGCGGCATCGTGTGTTTCTGTTTGTGAGTCGAGAACGTTGAACTCAGAAAGGTCCCGTAGATTCAGATCCGGTATCTCATACTCCATGGGTTCGTGAAACAATGCGGGATGGTCAGAGGAGCATTCATCCTCCTGATGGCAAGAAACAATACTGCTGCCCCTCTCCGATTCCAATACTGGAACGACCTTACGTTTAGGATGTACACGGTGTGGGATGGTAAACTGGTGAGAGTGGCCCAAGACATTGCTAGCTGTGTCTCTGGGTGCCTCATGGTGTGACTAAGACTGATGTTCCAGCTTAGGTGGCGGTGGCTGCGCCGCCGTCTTCGATGAGGAGGATCTTTTGGAGGACTTCCGCTTGTCTGTAATATCGGCCGATGAGAGTGCGACGGCGAAGTCAGAACGTGGTCGCTTAGACGCCTGTTGAACAGTTGGCAACTTGGGCGTGGAAGAACCTCTGGGAGAGCGGGATCGATCATGCCGGGAAGACGAGGAGGGTACGTCCGGCGGATTCTTGGTCCTTGGTCTCTTAGAGTGGCGGGAGGGAGGTCACGAGTGACTGCCGCAGGGGGTGAGGTAACTGAAGGCACTTTAAGAAAATCCTCTAATAACTGGTCATCCAACTGCAAAGATATATGGGCCACTGTCTTACAGTACGTTACATAAACTGACTGAATATGGAGCAAAATTGTCTTACACTGTCCATCTGAATGGGTTAAGCATACATTACGTAAAACTGAACACTTGGGGCAAGATTTGGAAAGCCAACGACCACGAGATCGATCCAAACAGGGTACACATTTAACACATAGGAGATGCCCAATGACCGCTAAATTTGTGCACCCCAATGCTGAGCAAAATGCAAAGGCACTCTTATCCAGGACTCCCTTACTCCAGGGAGATGCAGATCCTCCTAGGTGTCCCAACTGCCAACCTGAGGGTGAGAAAATTCCAAGAATCAATGCTCAGAAGGACACGCTAGGCTGGAAAAGCTAGTATTAAAAATCTCCAACAATAAAGAGAAAGAAGAGTTGAATAACACTATACAATCTTAGTTCCCCTTACGTTAATCACATTCCCCAGAAATGCTTGTGAGTAAATTGTAGCCTATCATGTGCTACTTGTGTATATAACTTCTTACCTAAGTGACCAACACTGACCTCATCACGCCTTGTTATGAAAGAACTAAACCCGGCGACCAACGCTACTCTGGATCTATTGTCTTTTCTCTGCGGCATACCAGCGCTTTGATATAAGCTATACAGATTACTGAAATGCCTCGAGATAGGAATGGGTGAGTTCATTTCTCGGCTCCAGTGGCGGATCCAGGAGGGGGGGCGGCCCCCCCCCCCCCCTTAGTGTCCAAAATTGCACCCTTACATCTGATATATACTGCATTTTATCTGAAATACAATACATATAAAGTTATGGCGCCCCTCATGTATATATATATCAGCCCCCCCCCCCCCCCTTAAGCCTGAGCTGGATCTGCTCCTGCTCGGCTCAGTCTTTATCTTCCCGGCGGCAGTGGCTCCCCACTATTAACCACCAGGATAACGTTCGGACAGTACCAAGCAACGAACGTTTTTCTCTGTTAAGCTTATGCGGCGGAAATATTTGTTTAAATGGAGGCGGGTTAGCCGAACTCTCTCAAGAAAACAATTTAGTAATTGCCGGTTAAGCCGAAATTATACTAGACGTTGTAAACAAAACAGACAAAATCCAATCTATCCCGTGCCAAACAAGGATAATCTGAATTATAACATAGCTCTAGATGTTTCCCGGTGGAAAAACCATGTGAAATAACTAGAGGCACATTGAATAAGTCTCACTCTTCAAAAATCCCGCCGGAAGAACCAACCCTCCAGAATGGAAAATAACAATGTGCACAAATATGGCATAGTTATAATGAATAATATAATATCAATAATAACACTCCCTAGCCATACGTAAACAACCTACATTAGGCCAACTAGATGGGGGTAGGTGTCGATGATATCAATAATAATAGCACAAACCTGCGATCCAGCGAAGACTCGAGATAACACGTAGAAATCACAAAGCGTAGGTTGAAGAGCAGCATGGCTCCGTGCAAGACACCTCAACTACGTTAGATAATCCAGATGCACTAGCCCACGTGGCATACTGTTGTACACCCAAAATGGACCGAACAACATGCCCCGGTTCACTAAAAGATGCCTCATGACTAACAGTGAACTAACAATGAGCTAGGGTAATAAAACAAGCACGTGGAAGCCTCGTCTTATCACAACGAGGACTCCGCCTAACACACTCGCCTTTACAAACGTACCCGGAAAACAGTCTCCTGGGCCCGCGAAAGGACGTTCACAGCCTACTCCTAGTCTATAAGCTACCTATCCTCAGCACTCAGCATGTACATATGAGTAAAACACTCACCATGTCCGAGGGGAGGTGAAGAATAAAGGAGAGTTAGAGCACCCTCGAGACACGTCTGACTCAAGCGGGCCCGGGAGGAATAAGGACGAATGAGCGCTTCGATGAGTGAGGCGAAGCGTGCGGAAATAGCAGACTCATGAGAAGCGCAAAGCTAAGATCAAGTTTAATTTTTATTTTACATTATTTTTTGCTAGTTTTTTCTAGTACTGGTAGCCACATCATTTAGGACGAGTCCATGAGTGTTTGTTTTAGAACGTTTCGCTCATGATGTGTGGCAATCGTATTTTGATCTCTCCCGGGCGAGAAGTTTGAAAGACAAGCTTGAGTTCAAAGATTGGCCATAAACAATGATAAGGCGCATCGTCAATGATGAAGGGGCCACTAATAAATATACTCCATGGACACCAGCCAGTCCTCCACTTGGAGACTGGATTGAGGTATGGGATATTATATACTGTATATATATGTGGGCGCCAACTACTTAAATGTGTTCAACTTCTCATTACTACATATTCACCATAATGATTAACCCGTTGAGACCCAGCGTCGCACGTGTTGCGTCGGCAGTCTTTGATCACCAACTCCCAGCGACGCATCACGTGCGTCCGACATATAAAAAACACTTACGTGGCTCGTAAGGTAGGAAATGGCGGGAGAATAGGAGGGGGCGGTACCGTAGTGTGTGGGGGAGCCGGGCCAGTAGGTGTGAGCGGGCCGAGACAGCCGCGCGGCTGGTGGTGGTGGGCTTAGTGGGGATAGTTTACACCCCTAGTTTACCGCCACTTTGAACCTTCATTACTCCGGTCGTATGGGAGCTAGAGGCTTGAGATTTATGTGAGATACTCCTTAGGATGTATGCCGTACAATGCCATACTCAGTTTTTACCCTAGTGCTCCCGGGCGGGTGGTCATGCGGGGGAGACGAACTATTGAAACCCCCCCCCCCGCCCCCCAAATGACCGAAATGAGTTTTTTTTTATTTGTGTGTTCATTTCTCACCATTCTCTTCCATTTTGGCTCAACAAATTTTTTTGAAGCTCCCCCCCCCCAACCCCCCACCGGCCCCCCCCCCCAAAAAAAAATGTCAGAGGTGATTTTTTTTTGTTTTTTTTTCATTTCTCATCCTTGTCTTCCATTTTAGCAAACAAAAAAAATAAGTGAAAATGGCTTGGGACTGGGGTGAACAAAATATTATAACTAGCCGGGGCTCAGCGGGTTAAAATAGAAGCGATGATTTCAAATTGACTTGATGCTTTTTGGGAATAACTCTCACCAGCCCTGTCAGACTTTTCCTATTGTACCATATAACATGCATTGACCACCATATACTGTATATTGTCTATCAAGTTCAGCTTATTATGAGAGAGTTCATAAACAATAGGTATCCCATGCAAGATACGAATAGCACAGCAGTAAATTAATGAACATGTTGGTGATAGTGTGAGAGACATAGGGCTAGGGTGTTGTAAGAATATATCTAAGGTGCCATTGAGGAGTTTTCTCTCACAAGGCTCAGACAGTTGAATTTGACAATGTACTATTATATATATATATATATATATATATATATATATATATATATATATATATATACTGTATATATATATATATATATATATATATATATATATATTGTACAAATGTTTTGGCTAATTAAAACGTTTAATTTTCACTTTCACTTTCACAGACACAAAGGAAGAGAGGGGGAAGCGAGAATGGATGGGAGATAACTAGAAAATACACACAGAGATCTGGTATAACCAATGGTATGGACTGATGAACACAATGGGGAAAATAGACATGGAGAACAAACTGATGGACAAGAGGATGGTGCTCAACATATAGGACCACAACACGACGGTCCACAACAAGATGGACCACAACAAGATGGACCACAACATGACGGTCCACAACAAGATGGACCACAACAAGATGGACCACAACAAGATGGTCCACAACAAGATGGACCACAACAAGATGGACCACAACAAGATGGACCACAACAAGATGGTCCACAACAAGATGGTCCACAACAAGATGGTCCACAAAAAGATGGACCACAACAAGATGTACCACAACAAGATGATCCACAACAAGATGGACCACAACAAGATGGACCACAACAAGGTGGACCACAACAAGATGGTCCACAACAAGATGGACCACAACAAGATGGTCCACAACAAGATGGTCCACAAAAAGATGGTCCACAAAAAGATGGACCACAACAAGATGTACCACAACAAGATGATCCACAACAAGATGGACCACAACAAGATGGACCACAACAAGATGGGCCACAACAAGATGGTCCACAACAAGATGGAGCACAACAAGATGGACCACAACAAGATGAACCACAAGATGGACCACAACAAGATGGACCACAGCAAGATGGTCCACAACAAGATGGACCACAAGATGGACCACAACAAGATGGTCCACAACAAGATGGACCACAACAAGATGGACCACAACAAGATGGATCACAACACGATGGTCCACAACAAGATGGACCACAACAAGATGGACCACAAAAATATGGTCCACAACAAGATGGACCACAACAAGATGGTCCACAACAAGATGGACCACAACAAGATGATCCACAACAAGATGGATCACAACAAGATGGACCACAACAAGATGGTCCACAACAAGATGGACAACAACAAGATGGACCACAACAAGATGGACCACAACAAGATGGACCACAACAAGATGGTCCACAACAAGATGGACCACAAGATGGTCCACAACAAGATGGTCCACAACAAGATGGACCACAAGATGGTCCACAACAAGATGGTCCACAACAAGATGGACCACAACACGATGGACCACAACAAGATGGTCAACAACAAGATGGACCACAACAAGATGGACCACAACAAGATGGACCACAACAAGATGGATCACAACACGATGGTCCACAACAAGATGGACCACAACAATATGGTCCACAACAAGATGGACCACAACAAGATGGATCACAACAAGATGGATCACAACAAGATGATCCACAACAAGATGGTCCAAAACAAGATGGACAACAACAGGATAGACCACAACAAGATGGACCACAACAAGATGGACCACAAGAAGATGGTCCACAACAAGATGGACCACAACAAGATGGACCACAACAAGATGGACTACAACAAGATGGACCACAACAAGATGGTCAACAACAAGATGGACCACAACAAGATGGACCACAACAAAATGGACCACAACAAGATGGATCACAACACGATGGTCCACAACAAGATGGACCACAACAATATGGTCCACAACAAGATGGACCACAACAAGATGGATCACAACAAGATGATCCACAACAAGATGGTCCAAAACAAGATGGACAACAACAAGATCGACCACAACAAGATGGTCCACAACAAGATGGACCACAACAAGATGGACCACAAGATTGTCCACAACAAGATGGTCCACAACAAGATGGACCACAACAAGATGGTCCAAAACAAGATGGTGCACAACAAGATGGACCACAACAAGATAGACCACAACAAGATGGTCCACAACAAGATGGTCCACAACAAGGTGGACTACAACAAGATGGACCACAACAAGATGGACCACAACAAGATGGACTACAACACGATGAACCACAACAAGATGGTCCACAACAAGATGGACCACAAGAAGATGGACCACAAGAAGATGGTCCACAACAAGATGGACCACAAAAAGACGGTCTACAACAAGACGGTCCACAACAAGATGGTCCACAACAAGATGGACCACAACAAGATGGACCACAACAAGATGGACCACGACAAGATGGTCCACAACAAGATGGACCACAACACGATGGTCCACAACAAGATGGACCACAAGATAGTCCACAACATGATGGACCACAACAAGATGGACCACAACAAAATGGTCCACAACAAGATGGACCACAACACGATGAACCACAACAAGAGGGACCACAACACGATGAACCACAAGATGGTCCACAACAAGATGGACCACAAGATAGACCACAACAAGATGAACCACAAGATGGTCCACAGCAAGATGATCCACAACAAGATGGTCCACAACAACCAGGACTACAACAGGCAACACCACAACAGGCAACACATCTACACCAACCAGGACTTCAACAGGCAAAACTACACCAACCAAGACTACAACAGGCAACACTACAACAACCAGGACTGCAACAGTCAACACCACAACAACCAGGACTTCAACAGGTAACACTACAACAACCAGGACTACAACAGGCAACACCACAACAGGCAACACTACACCAACCAACACCACAACAGGCAACACCACAACAAGCAACACCACAACAACCAGGACAACATCAACAATCAACACCACAACAGCCAGGACCAAGCACATCAAGGCTTCAGTTTGATTCCCAAGACCGCTGTAAATTCAGGCTGCACAAGATGGTCTGGGTATGCGCTCGCTTCGTGCTTCTAGAGGTGTTCTTGGCAGCCATCCAAGTCATGCCCTCAAATACTCTTCTCCTGGCCTACCTGGAGTCGCAAAAGGGCTACAGTAGGACAATGTTGAGGTCACAAATCAGTCGAAGTCAGCGCGAGACTATCAAGAAAGATCCCACTGGCAGTACCTATGACATCACATTGCTACATCTAGTCATTACCTTGCTCCGGTCTCAGAAAACCTTCGACCCAGACACCAAGAAGTTTCGAATAGAGGATCCTAATGATGAGCTTCAATGTCACCTATTAGCAGTCAAAACCTTTAGAAATGACCTGATACACCAAGAACATATATTCACCTCAACAAATATTGAAGGAGAATTTTTGGTTGAGTCTGAACGACTTAGAGATGGGTTGACAAACATTTTAGAATCCATGGAAGATGCTTATAACACTGATTATTCAAAAATTCAGAAAAATATTCAAAGAATGAATGATGATCTTAATGATATAAGAGATGAGCCACTGATGCAGTTGGACATAAGCAATTATCAAGAACAACAATTACTATTAGAACTACAACAGTTTTTGATGAACTATGGCATTCCTGAATTGAAGGATCTGTTTCGAAAATGGACATATATCAATCCTTTGTCTTTTGTGGATGGCTCTGATCTCTTCATAAAAGTAGGTATTGTCTTTACAAAATTGGAAATAATAGAAAGTGGAAGCAATAATAGAAGCAGATACATCGATTACAAAAAGATATTTGACTTTTCCCAGACAGCATCATTAGGACTCCAAGCTTCTGAGATAGAAGTAATTTTGATTGAAGGACCTGCTGGAAGTGGAAAGACAACCCTGACTAAGTTGATGCTGAACGACTGGATTGCAGGAGACAATACCATCACAGGCCTTACTGACTTTAATTTTGTTTTTCTCATCGAGTGCAGGAACCCAAGTATAAGCTCTCTTTCACAACTCCTAAAGTTATTGATGCCTCAAACATCCAAAAAGTTTAGAGAGCAAGACTTGTTGGAATTTGTGACAGAGTTCAAAGTACTGTTTCTAATAGATGGTTTTGACGAACTAAACTCATCTTCAAAAAAAGTACTGAATGAGATCCTCAATCTCCAACGGTCATATAGTGCCACCATCGTGTGCACTTCCAGGCCTGAGAGAGTAGGAGACTTTTACAAAGTTACTCCTTGTGACCTTAAATTGGTTCACTATAAGGTTCTTGGCATTCCCGATGATAAAAGGATTGAATTTGCTGAAAGTTATCATGAAGAGATGATCAGGAAAGGAAAGAGTAGTCAAGACACTTCTGGTCTAATAGAGTACTTGAAACTGAAGTCGAGTCGCTTACAGGAACACTTGCGTTTACCACTTAACTTGGTTATGATCACTCTACTTTGGGCACTCTCTCCTGACAAGGTCAACAAAGTAACTTCAGCCTCAGAACTGTACATGCAGATATTAGAGTTATCCAAAGACAAAATTATTGAAAGACTGAAATTCAATGTATACACTCAGCATTTGAATATTCAGGAACTGAAGAAAAAAGTAGAAATCTTTCTTCTCAATCTATGTCATGAATCGCTAAGGAGTTTGCAGGAAGGTAACATTATACTAACGGAAGACCTAACGCAGAGGCTTTATGACGCTTGCAAGTGTATTGATATTCCTCCGGATGAAGTCACTGGTGCTTTCCTGGTTCAGAAAATAACATGGACAGGGATGCGGATGAATACCTACATTAGCTTCCCACACAAGGGTTTGCAGGATTTTTATGCAGCCCTATACATATTTTCATCACTGCGGGGCAAGAAATCAAAGATAGACGTTTCAAGCATAATGATTGAGTTTCACCGAATCTTAGAAGAATGCCATGACATTTCAACCTTTACAAGTCATGAGATCATATATGGCATGCAGGCTGTTTTGCAAGACTGTGCTTCTGCTGATTATCCTTTAAGTCTGACAAACCTGATTGAAGAAGAGTGTGAAGATTCTCTAGAAGTTGGCCTCAGTAAGTACCAAAATGTGTTGGTGCATCTTATTGGACTTCTGTACAGTGACGAGGAAGAAGTAACAGAGAACACAACCCAGGAATTGGTGCAGCTACTAGTTCAGAGTGGCCTAACTGATACAAATCAGTGGCTTGATCTTCTTACTGATGCAAAGTATGACTCCAAAATGGCTTTCTACATGCTGCAGGCTGTTCCAGATCTCGTGGCACAAGACGTATTCATCCAAGAAAGCCGTTTGGAGGCATATACCAGCTTGCTACCCTACTTAGAACCTCAAAGAGTGACAGTTGAACTAACAAGACCGGTTCCTCTCCCTCAACTAACAGGATTGGTGGAGGTGCTGGTGGGTTGTGACTCTGCCCAGCTGTATCTCAACTTGGCATATCAGTTCCGACATCCTCACAGTATAGATGATGGTCTCGATGATAAACTTCAACAGCTTTTTCAGAGGTAAGAGGAGTATTGTATATGTGTATGCAACACATGTTTTTCTAATAAATTATTGTAGCTATTTGTCGACTCACATTTACTGAGATTTGTAGGAGTGTACTGTACCACATTATTCTAAACTAAGACAGACAAATATACACAAAATGAGGATTATGACGCATTTTAGCAATTTGTTTTGGCTATCATTAGACGATTGCATTTAGCTTAGGACGGATATGTGGGATCAGAGGCATAATCGAGTTTGTTGTGACCCCTTACTTTTCTAGAGATCCTTCCTAAACTGCAAACAAATCGCATAATAATAACCAAAATATACTATACAATGCATAAACAAAGCTCAAGGGATTAAATATGATCACATAATCAGTTAAGCACACATTACATATATAAGGTTTCAGATAATTATACAAGCTATATATCTTATCATGTGGAAGTATAATACTAAATGAAAATATCGTTTTCAATCAATTGCCCAGAGTAAAAGAGTCGTTTGGGGTCAAGCAAAAGGTAAAGTGCAAATCTTTGGCCTGGGTGTGAAGGATAATCTCATTAGTTAATTGTTATAACAAGAATCTCCGTTCCAAATGTGATGCATATTATTTTCTACTGACCATGGAATTATAGGTGAAAGCAGATGTAGGCCCATATTATATCTGTGGCATGCATTGGTTATGGCTTTATTATTATAATTTCCTATTATTTTGTAGATTACCAACCATTGCTTATCGAAATAAATTCTTACTGTATTAATAGGGAATGCACAGTATAATTTTATTACTTCCCTTGAGTTCCTAAGTGGCTTTCATTCTGATATACAAGCTTCGAGGTTTTACCTCAAAGTCAAACCGATATGTAAGCATTTATATTCTACAATATGCTTCAATGTCAAATATGAATGTCCTTTCCACTTGTCACACCACACATGGAAAATAAAATTGATAACTACTCTACTACGTAAAATAAATATTAAAAATATAGATACTAAATAAATAAATAAACATAATTATATATATATATATATATATATATATATATATATATATATATATATATATATATATATATATATAATTGTTTTATGAGAGGTCAGTGGATGTACAACACACATTCCTGTATAGTGCATGTAATCATGAATAACTTTGTGAGCATGTTAAACCCTTTGAGTATAATGACGCATTTTTACTTTATTTTGTCTATCATTAGACGCTTGTATGCATTTGAAGAAGGAATTGTGAGACTTAGAGGGATGATTGAGACAGTGTTTACCCTTTTGACTGCTATAGGGCTTTTTAAAACTAAATACAATTTTCTAAAATGATAGCCAAAATAACTATCAAAATTTGTCATAATCCTCAAGGAGTTAAGCCCTGAACATTAAAATCTGTTAGCAATGCAACTGATCAAAATAATGTTCTTCAGCTGCATGGTTTGTGAGTTTGTCCGCGAGTTATGAAGCACCACCGTGGCCAAGCTTTTTAAAACTAAATAAAATTGTCTAAAATGATAGCCAAAATAACTATGAAAATATGTCATAATCCTCAAGGAGTTAAGCCCTAAATATTAAAATTTGTTAGTGATGCAACTGATAAAAATAATGTTCTTCAGCTGCATGGTTTGTGAGTTTGTTGGCGAGTTACGAAGCACCACCGTGGCCAAGCTGCCTGCCTACCTGACCCATCTCTCCCTGGCGGTGTCCGGCACCGACCCTCACCTTCCAACAGCCCTGGAGTCATTCTGGCACCACTTAGACCTCGAACATTTGGGTTAGTTTAAAGGGAGATTTTCACGGCAGAGGTATTTTTACCACAGTGTGGTAATCCCGACACTGACTTACGGAAGCGAAGCATGGACGTTTGAGAAGATACTCAGACCAAGATTGAGAGGGGTGGAAATGAGTTACTTGAGAAGTGCGTGTGGAGTTACATGGAGGGATAGACAGACGAATGAGGAAGTAAGAAGGAGGTGTGGTGTGGAGGTAAAGGTGTTGGAGTGTGAAAAGGAACACCTTGAGATGGTTCGGCCATATGGAACGTATGGGAAGCGAGAGAATGACTAAGAAGGTGTACGAGAGCGAGGTGGAAGGACAGAGAGGAAGAGTTAAACCGAAAGAGAGGTGGAAGGATGGAGTGCGGAAGTATATGGATGAAGGCGGTGCTGGTTGGGAGGAGGGGTGTCGACTGACTGGGGACAGAGATGCATGGGGGCGGTTCGTTCGTGTCCACCCCTACGGGGATCACGGCGTCAGGCAATGGATATAGATAGATAGGTATTTTTTCTGGACTCCCCTTCTCCCACATGCTAAGCCCCAATAGTTGTGAGATTTTAAGATGTTCGCCGATTTTAAGAGCTTTTGCCCCATTTCTGTCAATTCTAAGACCTTTCGTGCCATTTAGGTGCCGATTTCTTCTAGGCGAGCGATACCGAGCCTGTAATTTTGGAGGAACCAGCCTTTGGCCAGGAAATTTTTCTACCGAAAAATTTACACATTTACCACGAAGGGGGTTCTTGTGGATATTTTATAAGTTTGATGGAGGTCTTGGAGCAAACTAAAAACCTCCACCACTGTGACCTCCCTTAGTATGCATGCCAAGTATGGGCTCTCCATTTTGAAAACTGAGGGAGTAGTTCGTGAACAAACAGACAGACAGACAGGCTGAAAGTGCCCTTTGTATAGTAGATAACAGGAGGGTATACAAGGCCCGGATAATATGGGTATAGGGAAAGGAAGTGTAGGCTTGGTGGATAGACTTAGTGTGGGAGGAGTATGGTATATATCTGTAGGATCTAAACATATTGGAGAAAATCCACACCAGATTTTTTTTCTGGATCAATAATTCTCAGCTATGAATACCTTGCTATATATTCTTTGTTAAACATTCATCATTTACAAATTAAATGTTATCAATTGGCACTGAAGTATCAAATTTGTAAAGTGCTGGGCAAAAAAATGTGTCTATTTCAGCTTAAAGTTTTGCACAAAGAGTAGTTACATATTATCCCAGGAAATATTGTAAAATTAGCGGCTGAAGCATTTATAGGATACAGACTCTCTCCATTCATCCTTTTAGCTACCATAATTATATCCCCCCTAAGCTTCATTAAATCGTCTAAATGTAGCTGCCAGACGAAAAGACAGTAGACAGTTGTGGTATTTGTTTGTCTGCAGAACTACATGTGCCAGCTGGTGCTTGTGTTGACCACCTGCCAGTCCTACCAGACGCCCCTCGTCCCACCCTCCACCTCTCGGGCGTCACCCCACAACACTTGGAGTGGCTGACCCGAGCTTTACTTCGATTCCAGCCCAGAAGAAGGTCAGTTAGCCTTTTCATGCGCCGGGGATTGCCGATCAGTATTCAAATATAGCTTAACCCCTTGATGATCAGGACGCATTTCGACACTTCATTCTGGCCATCATAAAACGATAATATTCAGTTTAGGAAGGAATTGTAGGAGTCAGAAGGATGACTGAAATAGTTTTTACCTCTTTGACTGTTAGAGGGCTTTCCAAAACTGCATTAAATCGTCTAATAATTGCCAGAATAAACTGTCAAAAAGCGTCATGATTGTCAAGGGGTTAATCTTAAAATTACCTTTTCAAATTAAGTTTTCTGCCACAGCTAGCTCAAACACAACTGCAGAGGTTGAAGTCACTAAACTCAAGATATCTAAACCCAGTATCCCAAAAAGGGTGCATATATCGCGTTAATGTGTGCAAAAGGGTTAACCAAGACAATAATATGAAGGTAAAGAAAATAACACATACATTGGTGTTATATGATTGAATAAATTGTTAGTTTATAAGCTTCATACGTAACATTAATGTATCACATATGTAACCTAGCCTTGTTATTTGTCAAAACGTTGCCAGTTATATACCTTTATAATGAGAATCCACATTTGTTATCAATTTCATACTTTTTTTCCTCAGATGACATTACTTAGCTTAGGAAGGACCTGTCTTAGTTGTAGGGTGTATTTAGATAATATCCATTCTTTTAATTAGTGGAGGGTTGTATTACGCTGAATTAAATTATAATATTAGTAGCATAGAGGTAAAGGTTAAAGGTTCATATGCAGCAACAATATATCATACAAGTAGAGTTGATTGTTACGGCTAGCTAAAGCGATGGTTTGTGTTTTAATCGTGTATAATTCAAGGTGATTATAGGGTTATAAATATGCAACTTTAGACAGCTAGAATTCAAATACAGAAGCTACGGATTTGAATATGTAAGTCCAGTATTTTCCCGGCTGACGGTACATTAAATCCCTTAGCAACTGAATGATCGAAACTCAATGAAAAACTATGAAACTACTATATCTCTGTATAGAGTAAATATCAAAATTTCACAATTAACAATATGTATAATTTTAAAGCAAGGGACTGGCCCGGAGTTCTCGAAAAGGGGCTTCAGTCCTGACGTATTTCTTTACTTTAAGTGTGCTGGCTTAATAATCCAATAGGTTTGATAGCCTCTGCGGTCCTATTTTAAATAACTAAGCTTCGAAGTAATTAGGGTAAGGACATTTCAATTTATCGTCAGCTGACAGTAAACAGACTATAGCTTTATTATTTAAGGGGAGGTAGACCGTTTTTCTGGACCCCCTTCTCCCTAATGTTTAGCCCCACTAGTTTTGAGATTATAAGACGGTCGGGCCGACCGTCTTATTATCTCATATAACTAATCCTAATATTAGTTTGGCGATTTTAACACCTTTCGTCCCATTTCGTTGTCAATTTAAAGACCTTTCAAGCCATTTAGGTGTCGATTTTTTTCCTGGCGAGCGAAAGCGAGCCTGCAATTTTAAGAGGAACTGGCCTTCGGCGGGGAAATTATCTTGAAGGGGGGTCTAGGGGGTGTTTTTCTAAGCTTGATGGAGGTCTAGGGAGGAAACTAAAAATATATATGAATAAATTAATTAATAGATCAAACAAACGGTCAGCCTCCCCTTAACATGTCACAGCTAACCATAACCTTAGAAACAAGAGGCTCTGAGTTTCAATGATTGAGATATATGGCAACATGTCAGTATAAACACATATGTGTATGTATGATTACAAAACGTATAGTATCTAAAGCCGGTATCACACGAGAGCTTTTATAGTCAACATTCGATGATCAACATTTTTCTGGCACCATTTCTGTAATATGTTCCACAGGTATCGGAAAGTAGACTGATGATAGATGAATTTAGGTAACAGATATATTTTAAATATTGACCTCATAAGCTGCCAGACCAGTGTGGAGGATAAATGTTGAGAGGAAAAGCGCTCGTGTGATACCGGCTTAATAATGCTTTGAAGAATCAGGATACATGTTGTATTGTTGAAAATTTATGTAATCCTTGAGGCATTATGTTGTCCCATTTTATTGGGTATACAGTATAGGCATATAATCAACACTTACGCCCAGGCAACTCGGCATGGGTATCTGATTATTCAATTTTAGTTAGATTGAGCGAGAATGATGTGTGTTTATAATAATACACATGCACGTGATTACAGTCAGTACCGTTGATGCCCTTCTAATTATATGCTGGCAACAATTTGAAGTTCTTCTTCATCTTAGGAAGAGATGGGCGTATATATTTGCTTATATATTTATATTTTTCATATTAATTTTAGTTTCCTTCCTACACCCACAACAAGCTTTATGATAATAATAATAAAACAATAACAAATACAAGTACCCCTCTTCAAGATAAATTTGTACACTTTTCGATAGAAAAATGTCCCAGCTGGAGGCTGCTTAAATTACTACTATATTACAGGCTCGCTATCGCTCGCCAGGACAAACATTGACACCGAAATTGCATGAAACATCTTAATATTTGCAAATAAATGGGGCGAAAGATTTCAAAATCGCCATGCTAATGGGCCCAACGTCTTAAACTCTCATAACTAGTATAGGAATAAAGATGATGGAAAAGGGGGCCCAGAAAAACCAACCATCCCCCCTTAACCCCTCCAGTCCAAGCGACGGCTGTAGCCGTCAATAGATAAGTCACTCCACAGTCCCAGCGACGGTTATAGCCGTCAGTAATGTACTTTTCTTGTACCTGCCTGTACAAGGCTTATTTTGTTTTCTTTTTCTTTTTTAGCCTTGTAAAAAAAAAAAAAAAAAAAAGGAGAGATCCAGTCTTGCATCATCTCTTGAGGTGAAAAGGTGGTCTCTCCTGCCATTTTGGCCACAGTGCTTGGGACTGCTGGGGACTTTTATTGCTGTATCCTACGGTACTCAACTCAACGGGCTAACAAATCACACCGACATTTCTTTCTCCCACCCTTTCAGGAAGTTCCAGAGCCTGAAGTTCCCCCGGAGTCAGCTGAGCGAGGGGGACCTGGGGGGGCTGGGGGGGCGACTAAGGGGGGCGGGGGTGGAGGTGATGAGAGGGGATGTGGGGGCAGTATGTGTTGCGGGGGACCACTACGAAACGCATCACATAGCAGGGTATACCATCAAAGTGTAAGATTATGTTTGTTTTGTTTTGGTATATCATCAAAGTGTAAGATTAGCTTTGTTTTGTTTTTTTAATATCATCATAATGTAAGATTAGCTTTGTTTTGTTTTGGTATATCATCAAAGTGTACGATTAGCTTTGTTTTGTTTTGGTATATCATCAAAGTGTAAGAATAGCTTTGTTTTGCTTGGGTATATCATCGAAGTGTAAAATTAGCGTTGTGTTGTTTTGGTATATCAAAAAATAAGAATAACTTTGTTTTATTGTGGTATATCATCAAAGTGTAATCTTAGCTTTGTTTTGTTTGGGTATATAATCAAAGTGCTAGAATTGCTTTGTTTTGTTTTGGTAAACATCAAAGTGTAAGATTAGCTTTGTTTTGTTTTGGTATATCATATAACTGTAAAATTGCTTTGTTTTATTTTGGTATTTCATCAATATGTAGGAATAGCTTTGATTTGAGTTGGTATATCGTCAAAGTGTAAGATTAGCTTTGTTTTGTTATGGTATATCATCAAAGTGTCAGATTACCTTTGTTTTGGTTTGGTATATCTTCAACGTGTAAGAATAGTTTTGTTTTGTTTTGATGTTGATAAGTTAAGTACAAAACGCATCACATGGCAGGGTGTATCATCAAAGTGTAGGAATAGCTTGGTATTGTATTGATTTGATTTTGATAAGTTCCTTTGTTTTTATATTGTGTGGTTCCTGTTTTGGTTTGTTTGTTTTGCAAGTTTTACATTCTAATTACTTATTCTTCCTTCACTTTATATGTGATCATAACCTACTAAATAACGGTATGAATCCACTTATGTTTTCATATACTGTATCATAATTACAACCTTGTCTAATAATAAGGTGCATTATTCCTCAGCATTTGCTTGACAAACATTCGCATTTTACTGCAATAAATCATTAGTAACAGAACAATTGATGAGGAAAACATCTTCCACACCTATAACATATTTTATAACCGCTCCCATTAAATAACGAAAATAGACAAATCCTAGCCAACAAATACATATAAAGGATTAACTTAAATGCAAGTACCACAAAATATATCATACCGCAAAAGAATATAATTGTACACGAAATGGTCAGATAGAGTTGCCTCGCGATTTTTTGTTGTTTATAATATCCGTAATTCTAGAGATGGAAATACAAGTAGTATGACTAACTTACAAGAACAATTTGTAAAAAAAGCTGCATCAAATCGTCTAATAATAGCCTGGGGAAACTGTCAAAATGCATCATGATCCTCAAAGGGTTATGACCAAGGAATCAGCTTCTAATGGAGTAATAATTTTTCGCCAGGTTAACACAAATGGACTATAGACCCATTGACTTTGTTTGCATAATACAAATTAAGGGGGGGTCACCTGCTTTTTTCTCTTTCTCTCTATTTCTCTCTTTCTCTGGCTTGTATCCATTCGGCACCATTCAGCCAACTGTTTTAAGACATTTATCCCCATCCAGGTGTCTTCCTGGCGAGCGATAGCGAGCCATCATTGTATGGAGAAATCCGGCTTCGCCGGAGAAATTTTTCTATCGAAAAATGTACAAATTTAGCTTGCTGTAAAAACAAATATATATATATACACTGTTATACAGTATATATATGCTGGCTCGTTCCCGCTCGCCAGGAAAATATTGCCACCTGAATGGGGGTAAACGTCTTAAAATAGTAGGCTGAATGGGGCCGAATGGATACAAGCCAAAGAGAGAGGGAGAGAGAGAGAAAAAAAAGCGAGGTGCGCCCCCTTAAATGAGATATCCATATATTCCAGGCTGCCTGAGCTCAAGGAATGGGAGTAGCAGACGACGGTGAACTGGACGGACAAATGTCAAGAAACTAACACTGCCTCAACATTTGCTAGATAAATATAAATAGATAAAATTATAGATAGATAGAGAGTTACAAATATTGATAGATAGACAGTTAACAATATTTAGTTAGATAGGTAATTAAAGCTAAACAGATTGATATGTAATGGATGAATTCGTTCATGCTCATACATTTAATAGGTTATTCAAAGAACACACACACACACATTCATCCATACTGTATAGACAGACAGACAGACAGACAGACAGACAGACAGACAGACAGACAGACAGACAGACAGACAGACAGACAGACAGACAGACAGACAGACAGACAGACAGACAGACAGACAGACAGACAGACAGACAGACAGACAGACAGACAGACAGACAGACAGACATACAGACAGACAGACAGACAGACAGACAGACAGACAGACAGACAGACAGACAGACAGACAGACAGACAGACAGACAGACAGACAGACAGACAGACAGACAGACAGACAGACAGACAGACAGACAGACAGACAGACAGACAGACAGACAGACAGACAGACAGACAGACAGACAGACAGACAGACAGACAGACAGACAGACAGACAGACAGACAGATAGACAGACAGACAGATAGATATACAGACAGACAGACAGACAGACAGATAGAGATAGATAGATAGATAGATAGATAGATAGATAGATAGATAGATAGATAGATAGATAGATAGATAGATAGATAGATAGATAGATAGATAGATAGATATAGATAGATAGATAGATAGATAGATAGATAGATAGATAGATAGATAGATAGATAGATAGATAGATAGATAGACTCAGACTCAGACTCAATATTTCATTTCGTAAAAGCTACATAAAACTTTGTAAATAGTAAGAGAATTGTGAAGCACATTTATCTCAGAGTTGGTTCACGGCTTTGAATAAAAGTAATTCTAGATTGTACTGCGTCAATGTCATTTTCCATTAAACATTCGATATTATAAATAGTCAATAAAATATTCTTTACTTCCTTCATCAAATATAAGCTATCATCATTGTTAAGTAAACAATTTCTTAAAAAGATACAAGGCTTCATCATACATCTGTGAGCTAACCGTATTTTTTGCCAATTAATTAGATGAGTGAATGTCATTAACCCTGCTAAATCACATGCTTTGTTGTTGCTCTCCCAGTATTTAAGTTTTAAAATCTTCTTAATGGCTTTGTGGTATCCAACCGCAAATTGTTTCAGAGGAACACCACACCGCTTATTGGAAAACCATAATTCTGTACCATAAAAACTTAAGCAATAACTATGAAATAGTTGAATAAAAACATTAATATTAACATTAGGGAATTTACGTAAAATACAATTGAATTCATTATACAACTTATTTCTTGTCCTTATTACATCCTTATCATTATTTAGTTTATCATCAATAATAAATCCTAGGTACTTATGTGCATGTACATTGATCATTACTTCATCATTAAGCTTCATTCTCGGCAGACCATTTATATTATTACTATCCCTAAAAAAACATACACACTGATTTCTTTGCATTCACTTGAATATCTAAAGCTTTCGTTTCATGTTCCACAATATTTAGTAACTTTTGTAACCCTGTCGCTGTTGGCGCTAAAACTACTAGATAGATAGATAGATAGATAGATAGATAGATAGATAGATAGATAGATAGATAGATAGATAGATAGATAGATAGATAGATAGATAGATAGATAGATAGATAGATAGATAGATAGATAGATAGAGAAATACATAGGGAAATAATATGATGGAGATGGTAAATACTAGGTGCATTTTAATAGAAATCAATTAAGCTGCAACTAAGATTCCACTAAAACAGCAAAGGTGTTTGAATTTTGTGTCCATCATCACATTTCATTGGTGTTACGGAGCCTTTGTGTATACTGTATATGTATATTATCTACATGTACATCTATGTATCTATTTGCACACGCCTTGACCAGAGAGGGGATGGCCACAAATCAATCGCCATCCAATATCAATGCAATTCATCAAATGTTCTACCTTGTTCGCGGGGGATGAATGCTAACTCAGGTTCGTATACTACATAATTGATTATATATATACATTTCTTTACACCTAGTAATGGCATTTACAGCAGTTTATGTTCTGGTCAAGGGTCCTGATTTCAATATAATTTATGACATATCTTAATTCTGAACTGGATAATGCAATAATTTTACTTTAACGTACCTTGAATTTGGCTCTCGGACACTCTTTGAACTTTAAGGGGAGGGAGGGAGGGGTGTTTGTTACAGGCCACTTTGCTTTTTGTTTCCTTCATACTCATATGAAATAAACAGAAATAATATAATCAATTAGGGTCTAAGCACTCTAGATATGTACTCAGCTCGTTGAAATTTAATGTAAAACATGGTAAATTTCGGCGACTAAACCTGCGAGGCAAGAAATTATATTTAATTATATAATATTTGTAATTCATATTTGTTTGACCATATTCACACCCGTATCTACCTTAAGGGAACAGTGGTTATTTATTTGGATCTATTAATTGATAATTTCTTTTTGTTATTTGGTTTCCTCCCTAGACCTCCATCAAATTTATAAAAAACATCCATTAGATGACCGGACGAGATTAATTTATACATTTTATCGGTAGAAAAATGTCACTACCGAAGGCCGGTTCCTCCACAATTACAGGCTCACTATCGCTCGCCAGGAAAAAAATCGACACGTAAAGGGCACGAAAGGTCTCAATATTGACATAGAAATGGGGCGAAAGGTCTTAAAATCAACAAACTAATGGGACAAACGTCTTCAAATCTCAAAACTAATGGGGCTAAACATGAGGAAGAAAGGGGACCAAAAAAAAGGCCATCCCCCCTTAAAGTACTATCTTAAAATTAAACAAAATATTTTTCATTAACTTACTGAAACACTCAGAATTAATACCTACAGATTAGGATATATATTTAGCAAAATATGTATGGCATATGAAATATATGTGCAGATTGCAAGAACGGGGGTGTATAATGGTATACAATATTGTACATGAGAAATGTAGGTGAAGTTACTTAATAAGCAAATTTTACAAGTTGTTCTTAATCACTTGATCATATTAACAAACTGTGCAAGTCTTTGTGTAGAGTATGAAATTAGGTTTACTCAACTGCTCTACTGTACTTTAAAATTTACAACTAAGCACCTGTAAATATATCCTGAGTGAATATGACACACTTTTTGTTGGTTGACAAAGGTTTTAGCTTTATTTACCTTCAAAATACTTGTTTGTTTTTCTTTTGTTTTATTGTCATTATTATGTCTCATTATTCTCCATGTTATGTAGTTTGTCTACTGATCCACCGAATGCAATATTGATACATAGGCCAAAGTAGAAACATATGCTGTATTATACTGTCTATGAAATGGTTGCAAATAAAGCAAAGTGTATACAAATGATAATCTATTTATCATAGTATCCCCTTGAAGGTTATAAAGCATTCGAACAGTTTATTCTGGCAATCATTAGACGATCTTATACAGCTTTGGAAGGATCTGTGGGAGTTAAAAGGGTAAAGACTGGCCCAATCAACTCTCTGAATTCCATATACCCTACCTACCTTGAATACAATCGTCTAATGATAACCAGAATAAACTGTGCAAATGCGTCATATTCCTCAAGGAGTTAAGAGATGACTATAAATATTCGCTACATTAATTTAGTTCCTTTTGAATGTCAATAAAAATAGAAAGGATTTGAGTCATGTTATTTATACTTTCAATAATTATCGGTATGCATATATTGACCAACGTATGTCAGGAATAAATATAACAATGATAAGGGAGCTATCCCCCCGCCATAGGCGGCTTTCTGGGGCCTTTCCTAGCTGATGCTGAGAGGATTGGGTTCTAGTCATGTGGTGATGGGCTGGTCTATCAGAGTGAGAACTGACGCTCTCCGCCATACCCATAGCTTAATATGACTGTTCATTTTACTTATATATTTTCTAAATCTCAAGTGACGGTCTCTTCCGTGGATTGACCTCCCAATCTACCAAGATTGTAAGCCAAAGCGTCACATTTTTCCTTTGCCCCTCAACTTTCTCTTCATAATTGCTGAGAGGCACAGGGCCCTGGGTGGGGCTTTGGTTTCCCGGGCGTTTCCGCACCCTCCTCAGCTCCCCGCCATGGAGTGGCTTCGGTCACCCAGGCTTTATTGTGGTAGGCAGGGAGGGTTCTGAGGGGGCGCTCGGTTATGGCCTTGGTCTTGCTCAGGGCCTTGGGGCTGTTCGGCCAGGCAGCCTGGGGAACAGCAACAACAACAACAACAATGATTTATGTTGAACAAATATTGCATATACGTTAAAGGGGCTCACCTCGTTTTTCCTCTCTCTCTAGCTTTTATCCATTCGGTCCCATTCAGCCTACTGTTTTAAGACGTTTATCCCCATCTAGGTGTCGATTTTTTTCCTGGCGAGCGGAAGCAAGCCAGCATATTATTTAATAAGATTTTTACAGCAGGCTAAAATTGTACATTTTTCGATAGAAAAATTTCTCCAGGGAAGCCGGATTTCTCCATACAGTGCTGGCTCGCTATCGCTCGCCAGGACAAAGTCGACACCTGGATGGGGATAAACGTCTTAAAACAGTAGGCTGAATGGGGCCGAATGGACACAAGCCAGAGAAAGACAGAAAAGGAGAGGAAAAAGCAGGTGACCCCCCTTAATACAATGATTTAGTAGCCTGTATAATTATATCTATCTATCTATTGCCAGACGCCGTGATCCCCGAAGGGGTGGCCACGACCGAACAGCCCCCATGCACCTCTGTCCCCAATCAGTCGACGCCCCTCCCCCCAACCAACAAAGCCTTCGTTCATGTACTTCCTCACTCCATCCTTCACTCTAACCCACTGTTTGGACACTTGATCCTCAGTGTTTTGGAGGACAAGCAACCAAGAAGGGTCACTAAATCTGTTGTTGCTTGATTTCCTTTGTACTCCTTCCACCTCTCATTCGGTCTACCTCTCCCTCTCTGTCCCTCCACCTCGCTCTCGTACACCCTCTTAGTCATTCTCTCGCTTTCCATACGTTCCATATGGCCGAACCATCTCAAGTTGTTCCTTTTCACACTTTCCAGCACATCTACCTCCACACCACACCTCCTTCTTCCTTCCTCATTAGTCTGTCTATCCCTCCATGTAACTCCGCACGCACTCCTTAAGTAATTAATTTCCACTGCTCTCACTCTTGGTCTGAGTCTCTCAACTAACGTCCATGCTTCGCTTCCGTAAGTCAGTGTCGGGATTACCACACTGTCATGCAAGGACTTCTTCACTTCCATACTGACCACCCTATTTCTTGTTACTGCTTTTAGCGTTCCTACAACCCTCTTCCCCTGTTGTACCCTCTCCCGCACTTCTTCATTCATAGTCCCATCTTTACTCAACACACTGCCCAGATACTTAAAAGAGTTGACGATCTCCATAGCCTGACCGTTCAGCTTCACCTCACACTCTGTGACTTCACCCCTTTCGAAGACCATAACCTTGCTCTTCCCAGCATTTACCTTCAAATTCCGTTTTTCGCACACTGTTCCAAACTCATTTACCAGACCCTGCAACTCCCATTCATTATCACTCATCAGAACTGTATCATCCGCAAACAGCAGTATAGGTAGCTTCCACTCAATTCCCTCCCTTTTCAGTGATACACCAACATCCACTGCTCTTGATAGTATTTCTTTCATGACTCCATCCATATATACAGTAAACAACCATGGGGACATCACACACCCCTGTTTCAAACCAACATTCAGGTCAAAGAACTCGCTCTGCTCACTCTCCACATGTACTGCCGCCTATGCACCCTCATAAATGCTCTTCACTGCTTTCAGCAACTTGCCCTCTACTCCGCATATTCTAAGCACTTTCCACAAACCTTCTCTATCCACTCTGTCATAGGCCTTCTCCAAGTCCATAAAGGCAACATACACCTTTTGTTTCTTCTCCAGATACTTCTCCACAACACAATTCAGGGTAAAAATCTGATCTACACATCGTCTTCTCTTCCTAAAACCTCCCTGCTCGTCGCCTATCCATTTCTCCGTTCTCATCTCAATCTCTCAATCACTACCCTACTGTATACCTTCCCTACTACGCTTAGAAGACATATTCCTCGGTGGTTACCACACACTCCTCTTTCCCCTTTGCCCTTATATAAGGGGACTATTATGCCAGTCTTCCATTCATCGGGTGCACTCCCCTTCTCCCATGCTAGTTTGCACATTTTCCATACCCATTCTATCACTATCTCACCACCATACCTCAACATTTCCCCACACACTCCATCTGTTCCTGGTGCTTTCCCCAACTTCACTCTTTTCATGGCTTCCCACACTTCTGACCTCCTGATCCCCACCTCCTACACCATCGCCGATTCAGATTGATAATTCAGATGTTTTAAGCAATACCACCGTTACAGAGAGAGAAGTATTGAATTGTTTAGATAAACTCAAGGTAAATAAAACGCCTGGACCTGATACAATCTCGCCTAGAGTTCTAAAAGAAGCTAAGGATGAGCTCTCCAAACCACTGACATTACTATTCAATAAATGCTTGCAGTCTGGAACTATGCCTGATCAGTGGAAGATAGCCAACGTAACACCGATATTCAAAAAAGGCAGCAAATCCCTACCCAGTAACTATCGTCCAATTAGCTTAACCTCAGTTGTATGTAAAATGCTAGAAACGGTCATAAGAGACAGACTCGTAAATCACTTAGAGGAAAATAACATACTTAAAGATACTCAACACGGCTTTCGTAAAAAACGTTCCTGTTTAACAAACCTCTTAGACTTCTTCCACGATATCCTCAACCTCTACGATGAGAGTAAAGCTGTAGATATTATATAATTTGATTTTCAAAAGGCCTTTGACAAAGTTCCCCACAAACGTTTACTGCTAAAACTAAAAGCGCATGGAATACAAGACGGTGTGTTGAAATGGATAGAAAATTGGCTCAGCGACAGAAAGCAAAGAGTAGTCATAAACGGTAAGGCATCTAAATGGACCAATGTAAGTAGCGGGGTACCCCAGGGATCGGTACTAGGACCAATTATCTTTCTAATTTACATCAACAACATAGATGAGGGTCTCACCTGTACAATCTCAAAATTTGCTGACGATACAAAAATTGCAAATAGCGTACTCTCAAAAGATCAAGTTGACGATATGCAACACAATCTAGATAAATTGTCACATTGGGCCCAAATTTGGCAAATGAGTTTCAATGCGGATAAATGTAAAGTACTACATATCGGATACCTAAATGAGAAAGCAAACTCTTCGATGAATGTCACTCAGCTTAAGAATGTAAACAGAGAAACCGATCTGGGAGTAACAATATTGAGTAACCTAAAACCGAGTCAACAATGTTCAGAAGTTGTTAAGAAGGCAAACAAAATAATTGGCTTTATAGGCAGGTCATTTGAGCATAAATCCAAAGACGTTACCCTAACCCTTTACAATTCCTTAGTCCGCCCTCTTCTGGAATACTGCGTTCAATGCTGGTGCCCTTATTACCAAAAATACATAAACAAGCTAGAATGAGTTCAACATAGAGTTACCAAAATGATACCTAGCCTAAAGAACAAACCATACGAAGAGCGTCTTAGAGATTTATATCTATTTCCTTTAACCCAGTGCAGATTAAGAGGTGACTTAATTCAAGTGTTCAAAATCATCAAAGGCATCGACAATATGAACTGTAGTATGTACTTCACTATCGACCAATCTAATTACACGGGGGGAAACGGTTGCAAAATTATTGGTAAATCTTTTAACTCACACGAATCTAAGAATTTCTTCTTCAATCGAGTTGTCAACTTGTGGAATGGGCTTCCCCGAGACGTTATAGACTGCACCACCGGTGATTCATTTAAATTCCGCCTAGACAAATATCTCGCATCAAACCCGCGATTGACTGCGTTTGTAAATGAATAACTTTATTTTATCCTCCCCTCAGTTACTAACCCATTTGTCCCCTACTAACTTCCTAGTCCTGTCACGGACATTAGTTCCAGGGCAGGAGTTCCCTTTCCAATGTTCCCTTACCCACTCTAAACCACTGTTTGGACACTTGATCATCAGTGTTTTGGAGGACAAGCAGCCTAGAAGGGTCACTAGATCTGTTGTTGCTTGATTTCCTTTGTACTCCTTTGTACTCCTCCTCCATTACTTCTCTTCTTCTCCCTCCCATACCATATCCAGCTATGTTTGCTGGCTCTTCATTCCTTACATTTAGCAACTCACTGAAGTACTCCCTCCTTCTTTCGACTCTCTCTTGCTTCTCGGCTAGCATTCTCCCATTCTTATCTTTCACACCCTTACTGTTTCCCTTGCTACCTTCCCTAACTTTCTTGACTTCTTTCCAGAACAGTTTCTTACTCTCCCTACATTTTACACTCAGATTCCTTCCAAATTCCTCATCTACTCTTCTCTTACTTTCCTTCACTCCTCTCTTCACCACCCTCTTACTTTCCACGTACCTCGCTCGTTTCTGTCTCTCGGAATCTTCATTTCCTCTACTACCCAACCACTCTCTATATGCTTTCTTCTTTTCTTCCACAGCTATTCTTACCTCTTCTGTCCACCATGCTGTACCTTTCATTCCCCTCCCTCTTCTCCTCACTCCAAACACCTCCTCACATGCTGCACAGATCTCATCCTTAACCCGTTGAGACCCAGCGTCGCACGTGTTGCGTCGGCAGTCTTTGATCACCAACTCCCAGCGACGCATCACGTGCGTCCGACATATAAAAAACACTTACGTGGCTCGTAAGGTAGGAAATGGCGGGAGAATAGGAGGGGGAAGTACCGTAGTGTGTGGGGGAGCCGGGCCAGTAGGTGTGAGCGGGCCGAGACAGCCGCGCGGCTGGTGGTGGTGGGCTTAGTGGGGATAGTTACACCCCTAGTTTACCGCCACTTTGAACCTTCATTACTCCGGTCGTATGGGAGCTAGAGGCTTGAGATTTATGTGAGATACTCCTTAGATGTATGCCGTACAATGCCATACTCAGTTTTTACCCTAGTGCTCCCGGGCGGGGGGTCATGCGGGGGAGACGAACTATTGAAACACCCCCCCCCCCCCCCGCCCCCCAAATGACCGAAATGAGTTTTTTTTATTTGTGTGTTCATTTCTCACCATCCACTTCCAATTTGGCTCAACAAATTTTTTTGAAGCTCCCCCCCCCCCCCTCCAACCCCCACCGGCCCCCCCCCAAAAAAAAAATGTCAGAGGGGATTTTTTTTTGTTTTTTTTTCATTTCTCATCCTTGTCTTCCATTTTAGCAAACAAAAAAAATAAGTGAAAATGGCTTGGGACTGGGGTGAACAAAATATTATAACTAGCCGGGGCTCAACGGGTTAAACACCTTGCTCATCTCCTCCACTTCCTCCATAACTTCCAGGTCGAACCCACCTAGTCGTCTTTCCACTGCTCTCCTGTACTCCTCCCTGACTTCCTCCTCCTGCAACCTCTCCACCCTCCTCACCATTCCACCTTCCTCTCACCTCCCTCCAGCTATCCTCACCCACTTGTTTTGTATCCTAACCTTAGCTACCACTACATAATGATCAGACAGACCCCCTCCAATACCCCTATACACCCTAGCATCCATCACAGATCTTATCCTTCATCGTCAACATCCGTTTCCACGTGTACCTGTGGATCATTCTGTGTCGGAAGAAGGTGTTGACTATCCACAGCCTCCTCCCCACACATACGTCCACAAGTGCACTACCATTCCCATTCACCTCTGATGGTACCCCCCACCCTCCCACCACTCCCTCAACTTTCCTATCACCCACCTTACCATTCATATCCCCAATCAGAAATATTCTTTTGTTCTTGTCAAACTTCTCCAGGCACGCCTCCACATTCATCCAGAACTCCTCTTTCTTTCTTTCAAGTATATCCTCTGTCGGGGCATACACGCATACAATCACCCACGTTTGTATTCCTACTTTCATTCTCACCCACACAATCCTTGAACCCACAGACCCATACTCTCTTACACATTCCTTCCATTTGCTACTTACAAACAAACATGCACCTTCTCTCGCTGTTCCTTCACTCACTCCAGCACACACACCCATTCCACACTCCCACTCTCTCACATCTGAACCTTTCCATTTGGTCTCTGTCATTCCACATACATCCATCCTGGCATTCACTAACACTTCCAGAGCCTCTCTCTCTTTTGTGCCATCATTCATGCCACTAACATTCCACGTAGCCATTCTCAGAATGTCCGAAGGTATGTCCTTAGTCGGTCGTGGTTCGTCAACGTACCTGTATAATTGACTGCGCATAATAGAACACGTGATTGAAAATATAACTGTATTTTTTTTTGAGCGATTAAATTTGGAAACAAATTTACCGTAATTTGACGAGCATTGTCAAACTAATTCAAGCTTTGAATAATTGTTATGTTAAAACAAACAATTAAAAAGTGTTCCACTTATTATGCAAAATTATAATTACAAACTTATTATGGACACCAACATATGTATCGTCTATGTTTTCTCCATTAACCCATTCAGCGCTGGTGACGTATTATTCATTATATTCAGATAAATATTAGACGATTTCATTCAGCTTTGGAAGGACATCTACACATTAAAAGGCTACAAACGATGTCAATTATGCTGTTTAGCTACCATATATCCTTCCAAAGCTTCATATAATCGTTTAAATGTACCTTAAATCAAAATGACATCACCGGCACTGAGAGGGCTGACAGACACAATTTTGACAGTGTTATTTATAGTCTTCATTCCGAAAATCAGAGGGTAAACTCTGAGCAATTGTCCAGGTATACCCTGTTACAAGTAAGTAGGCAAAACTCTTGAACATTAAGGGGGGGTCAACGTTTTTTTTTATCTTTCTCTCCTTTTCTCTCTTTCCCTGGCTTGTATCCATTCGGCCCCATTCAGCCAACTGTTTTAAGACGTTTATCCCCATCCAGGTGTCAATTTCTTCATGGCGAGCGATAGCGAGCCAGCATTGTATGGGGAGTTCCGGCTTCGCCGGATAAATTTAGCTTGCTGTCAAAACAAAAACATACTGTATAATATGCTGGCTCACTGCCGCTCGCCAGGAAAATATTGACACCTGGATGAGGGTAAACGTCTTAAAACAGTAGGCTGAATGGGGCCGAATGGACACAAACCAAAGAAAGAGGGGGAGAAAGAGAAAAAAAGCGAGGTGGGCTCCCTTAACCTATAAAACTCACAAATGACTAGAGTAATTGGGCTATTATGTCTACCATTTGGGGAGGGTCAGCCAGGGAATAGGTGTTGAGGTTTACAGCCCATTTGCTCTAGCACTTTTCGAGTTATAGAGGTAAGGGGTCACGATTGCTGGCCTACTAATTTGGAACAGGGTATGGGATCAACTTGCTTCAGGAATGATGTCGTAATGCAGCCAAATTACCCAATGGTGAATAAACAACCTAAAAAGAAACAACATAAGTCCGATGAATCAAAACCGCACAGGACAAGGACAAATGCCCCCCACAATCTCAGACTTGCTAGTGTGAATGTTACTAGTTTGAATCTGCGTGCAAATGAAGTGGCTGAGATGTGTGAGAGGAGGCGAGTGGACGTCTGCTGTACCCAGGAAACACTCTGGAAGAGGCATGGGGTACAGTGGATTGTCGGAAGAAAGAAAATATATAGGATCTACTGGATGGGGGTGGAGTCTGTCTCAGTAAAGCGAAAGGAGGAGTGGGTGTTCTGGTGGCTGCAGAGCTGGCGGAAAGTGTGCTTCAGATTACGAGAGTTAGTGAAAGGCTGATTGTTTTGAAGTAGAAAGTTGGTGAAATAATTCTGAATGTGATATCTGCATATGCCCCACAGGTTGGTCTACAGAAAGAGATAAAAGAGGGCTTCTGGAATGACACCGTCAGTGTCATATCAGGCCTCTCGGAGGATGAAATAACAATCGTGGGGGGGGGCCCCCCATTCAGGGGGGACCTGAATGGTCACGTGGGAGCATCTGCAGATGGATACGAGGGGGTACATGAAGGAAATGGTTACGGAAGGAGGAATCTGGAAGGCGAATGTATATTGGAGTCCTGCGTTTCACTCAACATGGTTGTGTAACACGAAGTTCAAGAAAAGACAGAGCCATTTGATCACATAGCCTATAACCCTGGGGTCTCCAGTAGCCAGATAGAATACTTCTAGGTTAACAGGAAAGACTGGAAACTGGTTCGAGACGTAAAGGTCATCCCGAGCGAAGAATTTATCCCCCAGCATAAGCTACTTGTGTGCGACATGAGCTTATACAGAGATCCTAAGCGCAAGAAGGTATACATACCCAAAAGGAAAGCGTGGCTGCTGAAGAACAAGGAAGTTAGGGATAGGTTTCCTAGTGAACTGGAGGAAATGAATAGAAATAAGGAAGCTAGGCCTAACGATGTAAATAGTCAATGGAACTTTCTTAAGCATAGCCTTATCGCTGCCACTGACAAAGTCTGTGGGAAAACAAAGGGTCACCCCTGGAATAAGACCTCCTGGTGGTGGAACGATGAGGTATAACATGCTGTGAAAGAGAAAAGGAGATGCTTCAAAGCATGGAAGAAGGGAGGCAGCAAGGAGGAATACCAGGCAGCTAAACGAACTGCCAAAAGAGTTATTTACAATGCTAAAAAAGGCATTAAGGACCTGGAGCGAACAAGTGTGTAACACTGACAATCCCAATGGGATCTTCAACCTAGCTAGGCGAGTTAAAAATTACAGTAGAGATATTATAGGTGAACAGTGTGTTAGAAACGATAATGAGAAGATTGTGTATGCAGAAAATGAAATCAGAGAAGCATGGAAGGCACACTATGAACGATTGCTAAATGTAGAGTTTGAATAGGATAAGGTACAGCTTAGTATCGAAAAACCAATATCTGGACCCCCTCCTTTGATAGCACCAGCTGTAGTGAGCGACGCAATCAATAAAATGAAGGACGGTAAAGCTTCAGGTTGCTCTGACATTGTCGCGGAGATGATAAAAGCCTCAGGGGAGACTGCTGTCAATATAGTCACTGAGTTGATAAACACCATTATTAACACCTTACGAGCGGCCTATGCGGTTTATTTATGTGTACCGCCCAGCGGGGTGTTTTTAGCCAAAATAGGGCTGTTTACGTGATAATTTTCATGCCTAAATAAGACCCAGAACGTAAAACAAGTATCTATCCCTGAAAGGGCATAAACAGAGCTTTCGAATGACACCATAACGATCCTTGTATGATGGATAGTTTTCTTGCAATAACCGTGCAACGCGAGTGCAAAAAGCAGGTAATTCGGTACTTTCGGTACATAATTGAGTATGTAGCGAGTGAGAGAGGGAGGAGGGAGCTGAGATTTGTGTCAGTAGGTTCGCCGCGGTGGTCTGGAGCAGTCATACGCTCGCTAGTCTCCTGCCACCACTTGTCTCTCTCTCTCAGCCACATTACGTGCTGAAATTGCCACTCGACCTATGTCGAGCGCCGCCACATAGTCCAGCTTTATTTAACTCGACTTAAGTGGTGAGCCGCTTTTTAAGGGTTAAAGATGAGAAAATCCCAGAGGATTAGCTCAAAACTGTAATAGTAAATATATACAAAGGAAAAGGGGATGCGCTAGATAGAGGACATTATAGGGGCCTGAAAATGCTTGACCAAATCAAGAAGGTCTGTGAGAGTCTTTGAGGGTTTGATCAGGCAAAGCATCTCCATTGGTGATATGCAGTTTGGCTTTATGCCAGGACGGGGTACAACCGATGCTATCTTCATAGTCAGGCAGATACAGGAAAGATACTTACTAAAAGGCAGGGATCTTTACTTTGTGTTTGTAGACCTGGAGAAGGCCTTTGAAGGGTGCTTAGAGATGTTGTGTAGTGGGCTATGAGGAAACTTGGTGTGGAAGAGTGGCTGGTGCGTGTGATAATGAAGATGTATGAGGATTCGCGAAGTGCGGTGAGGGTGAAGGGTGTACTGAGTGATGTGTTCGCAGTCCGTGTTGGAGTCCATCAGGGTTCAATGTTAAGCCCCCTCCTCTTTTATTGGTCTTGGAGGCACTGTCTAGAGTTTTTAGAGGCGGACTCCCGTTGGAACTGTTTTATGCAGACGATTTAGTCCTAATAGCTGACAATATGCAAGATGCGGAGGCCAAATTCAGAGAATGGAGAGAGGGCATGGCGAGCAAGGGTAAGAGTCAATATTAACAAAACCAAGGTTATGCATTGTAGATTGAGACGAGGCAATGTGGAAAAGAGCGGTGCATACCCATGTGCAGTGTGTGGCAAGGGTGTGGGCGTTAACTCAATTCAATGTAGCATCTGTCGATGTTGGGTACACCATGGGAGTAAGCGCTGTAGTAGAATAAAGGGACACCTGCCGAAGGATAAGTCAGAAATAGAGAAATTTGAGTGCGTAGTGTGCAAAGGCGAGCTTGTGTTAAGTGATGATCCTGTGGCTGTGAATTTTGGAAATGAGTCATTGGAGCTGGTGAACAAGTTTTGTTACCTAGGAGATACCATATCTGCCGGTGGTGGGGCCGAAGTTGCCACTGTTGCTAGAATTAGGTGTGGCTGGGGGAAGTTCAAAGAACTGCTGCCAATCCTGACCATGAAAAGAATGCCTCTCCCCCTGAAGGGAAAGGTGTATGCCTCATGTGTTAGAAGTGCAATGACGTATGCCTCAGAAACATGGGCCGTTAAAGTAGAGGATGTCAACAGAATGGAACATAATGAGATGAGAATGGTGAAATGGAGGTGTGGGGCCAGGCTACAGGATAGAATAACAGATGTTGAGCTGAGGAGACGTTTAGGTATAAAGAGTATTAGCGAGGTGATGCGTACAAGTAGACTGGGATGGTATGGACATGTGGAGAGAATGGATGAACAAAATTGGGTAAAAAAATGCAGGTCTGTGATTGTGGAGGGAGCTGCACCAAGGGGTGGACCGAGGAAGACCTGGGATCGAACTATAATTGCCGATCTCAAATCCAAGAACTTGACAAGTGAAGCAGCCCTTAACATGGGTTGCCTGGAACGCCGCCATTAGAATAAGAGACTGAAACTGCACGTATGTGTGGAACACTCAGTCTTAAAATGTTATGTATGTATGTATGTAATTGACTTTAGAAGTGAAGTTGGTTGGTGACAACAAATATAACACTCTATTCATTATAAGTAGGCCAAAATAATGACAGTTAACCTTATAAGAGTAAAACAGGGCTAGAGCAAATGGGTTATATATCTCTACATCTATTCCCTGGCTGACTCTTGCCAAATCGTGAGAAATAGTAGCTCGATTACTAAGTCGTTGTTGAGTTACAGAGATTAGGGGTCATGATTTCTGGGCTGGCCTAGCTATAACGAACGGATTATAGTAGTTAGTTTTCTTTCTATAAACCTTCTGAATTCTGTGTGTGAGATATATATATATATATATATATATATATATTGAGAGAGAGAAAGAGAGAGAGAGAGAGAGAGAGAGAGAGAGAGAGAGAGAGAGAGAGAGAGGGAGAGGGAGAGGGAGAGAGAGAGAGAGGTATGCAATAAAATAAAAAATAGGTCTAAGCACCCCTATATACACCCCACCTCCTCCTCCTTTCTTCGTCGCCCTCTCCTTGCGTCGTGGTCGTTGTCGTAAGCTGTGATACCTTACGACGGGCGGGTGTAAACAGGGAGAGATAGGACGTAATTATGAAAGAGTGCCTCGTAAATTATCCTTACGTCTTGGTCGAAGGGGGGGGGGGGGGGGCCGAGGGGGGCGATGACTGATGATGTATTAGGTGGAGGAGGAGAGAGGGTTGTTGGTGATGATGAGGTGGTGGGGGGGGGGGGGGGGGGAGTGGTGATAATGGGTGGAGGCGAGGGATGCTGGTCACGAGGGGTGGAGGGGGAAACTGAGGGGTGAAAGGTGGTGAGGGAGTGGAGGTGAGGGATGCTGGTGAAGAGGGGGTAATGGAGAGGTGGTGGTGGTGGAGTAGGGGTGTTGAAGAAGGTGTGAAGGGGGTAGATTGGGGGTGGTGGAGAGGGGGTGGAGGTGAGGGGATGAAGGTGGGAGTAGGAGAGGTGGAGAGGCAGTAGGGGTGGTGCAGAGGGGAAGGTGGGGAGTAGGGGGTGAAGAGAGGCTGAAGGTGGGGAATTTTCTTACGTTCCGTTCCTTCGTAGGTTCCCTGCTTTTAACCTCTTTGATGTTTTTTTTTGTTTTTTACTTTTATATAAAAAATGTACTTTAATAAAAAATAAAAATAAAAAATATCGACAAATGAAAAAGGTGAAGGCTATGCTGAACCGTTTCGAAGGCTTGACAAGAAGATATAACAAATCATCTTGGTATTTGAAAAATGTGTGATTAAAGTTTTATGTTTTTGTCAGGTTGTGTTGAAATGTCTCGAGAGTCTTAACAAAAAGATAATTCAGAGCATATTGGTAGTTGAATTGTGTGTGAATAAGTTTATTTTTTTGTGCCACTAATTACAGTTATCAGGGAGAATTCATTTCGCAACTCCTGAGCTGTTATCAGGGTTGGAAATCACCCGCCAAGTAGTCTCCATGGCCGAAGCCTACTATACCAACCAAGCCATCAAGCAGGCAGTAAAACATATTCTCTCTCTCTCTCTCTCGGACAATTAGGCTAACATGTATTGGTGATGGTTCCTATTCCTTCTTTCAGGCAGAGTCATTTTGCACATTACTCTCTATATAATTGCAATCAGGTAACTCCAAATTTGTTTTCATTGTAGCATCCACCAGAAATTTTTATTCATAGCTGTAAGGATGTGTTAAAGAGATTGGTTTCAGTTAAATAGCCTTTAACTCTTCATATACTGATAGGACGAAAGTTCTCAGTCTTTTTGTGAATACATTTATGAAATGATTATAACCACATGACTGAAATAATACCCTTTTTTTGTCATGTTGGTATAATTTTCTCATGAAATTTGTTTTCAAAAACATATCGATAAAATACATCATAATATACTGAGAAGGTAAGATTATCCAAACATCATAATATACTGAGAAGGTAAGATTATCCAAACATCATAATATACTGAGAAGGTAAGATTATCCAAACATCATAATATACTGAGAAGGTAAGATTATCCAAACATCATAATATACTGAGAAGGTAAGATTATCCAAACATCATAATATACTGAGAAGGTAAGATTATCCAAACATCATAATATACTGAGAAGGTAAGATTATCCAAACATCATAATATACTGAGAAGGTAAGATTATCCAAACTTTCTGTCTCACTTCACAAAACACTATTCGTGCTTGTATTTTTTTACTCTAACGTGAACGAACTTTCTGTCAATACTTTTTAATTTACTTGTCTCATGTGGCTCCTCTGCACACACACACACACACACACACACACACACACACGTATATATATATTTTTTTTCTTCTTCTATATTCCAACTACTCCCTCTCGGGCATAGGCTGAGAGCCTCTACATTCCACCGCTCAACACGGTGAAACCCGTGAGGTCTTGTTCCAGTCTGAGGAGTGAGACATGTGAAGCATCCATCATGGCTCGAAGCAGCTCCATCTCTGAAGCGGCCGGTTGCTTCGCTCAAGTGCTTCACCGTCTCACCCTCCAGACTCAGACCCTCACTCTCAGAACGCCACCTATTGAGCAGTGAACGTATATATATATATATATATATATATATATATATATATATATATATATATATATATACTGTATATATATATATATATATACATATATATATATATAAATTATATATACAGATATATATAATATATATATATATATATATATATATATATATATATATATATATATATATATATGTGTGTGTGTGTAGTAAAACTCGCAGGAAAAATGAAACATTGGAACACCAAGCTTTCGTCTATTCTCTCAAGACATCTTCAGGGTAATACAAGAAAACAGTGGAAGAAGGAGGCATACATATAAAGCTTTACTCTTCCACTGTTTTCTTGTATTACCCTGAAGATGTCTTGAGACAATAGACGAAAGCTTGGTGTGCCAATGTTTCCTTTTTTCCTAGCGAGCTATACTACATAATTTGATCACGCGTATTTGTGAATTAACCTCCACACACACACACACACACTATATATATATATATATATATATATATATATATATATATATTCCATTCCCATTGTTAGCACATCATGCTTAGACAATGACTGAATGTTTATGAATAATTCTTATGTTATCACTTCCGTTTCAAAGTATATTAAGTACTGTAGTCTCATCCTTTCCAACAACGTTACCATTTTACTCTCCTATTTGTTTTAAAAGTCAGTTCACATATTTAACCCCTTCAGTACCGGTGACGTTCTTCTTGTTATATTCTGCCAACTATTAGACGATTTTATTCAGCTTAGGAAGGACCTTTAGCGATTAAAAAGCTACAAACTATCCTATTTAATCTTTTTAGCTACCACGGAACCTTGCTAAGCTGAATAAAATCGTCTAATAGCTGTCAGAGTATGATGAAATATACGTCACCGGTAATGAAGGGGTTAATCTATTCTTCTAATTCTTCATATTTTAAGTGAAGTTCTCTGGTCAATTTATATATCTTCTTGTTTTCCAATTTTACTTTGCATATGCTTTTCCATGTTTTCGATCATCCAGTCATAATATCATAGAACCTTTGCTTCATTTATTTAAGAATGCATTCGTTATTTGCTTATTTGTTGACCTGTTTTTTTTCTCTCCTTTTCTCTCTTTCTGTGGCTTGTATCAATTTGGTCCCATTCAAACTACTGTTTTGAGATGTTTATCCCCATCCAGGTGTCATATTTTTTCCTGGCGAGCGGTAGCGAGCCAACATATTTTTGTGAAAGGGTTTTGACAGCAGGCTCAATTTGCAAATTTTTTAGATAGAACAATGTCAACGTCAAAGCCGGATTTCTCCATACAATGCTGGCTCGCTATCGCTCGCCAGGAAAAAATCGACACCTGGATGGGGATAAACGTCTTAAAACAATAGGTGGAATGGGGCGGAATGGATACAAGCCATAGCAAGAGAGAAAAGAAGATACAACAAAAAGCAGGTGACCCCCCTTAATACCTAATGTTTCTATTCATCCTTAAAGTATATATATTTCGTCCATATCAATCTCGATTACGGTAGGAGGAGGGCTGTGTTTTGATGAATTGAGTTTGTCGTCTCCGGAACCCTTGACGCACAACTCCTCCTAAACGGCTGCTTTTACCACATTCAACCCCAAGACCAAAATTGTTCGCAATGCCATAATGAACTAAGTGAAACGGTTTGATTACCCCTACATTCGCCAAGTAGGTAATTTCGCTGCACTTTGTCCTCTCCGGGAACCTTTGACGCACTACTCCTCCTAAACGGCTGCTTTCACGACATTGAACCTCAAGACCAAAATTGTTCGCAATGCCATAATGAACTAAGTGAAACTGTTTGATTACCCCTACATTCGCTAGGTAGGTAATTTCGCTGCACTTTGTCCTCTCCGGGAACCTTTGACGCACTACTCTTCCTAAACGGCTGCTTTCACGACATTCAACCCCAAGACCAAAATTGTTCGCAATGCCATAATGAACTAAGTGAAACTGTTTGATTACCCCTACATTCGCCAAGTAGGTAATTTCGCTGCACTTTGTCCTCTCCGGGAACCTTTGACGCACTACTTTTCCTAAACGGCTGCCTTCACGACATTGAACACCACGACCAAAATTTTTCGCAGAGCCAACATGAGCAAAGTGTAACTACGGAATTTCCCTACCAACTGTGGTGCCTCTTGCATCGCGAGATTATCTAAAATAGGATGTAACAGAATCGGGATGTTGCGGATTCATAAAGTATATTTCATCTCAATAAAGTATATATTACAACAAAATACAATGGAAATGAAGCAGCAACACATGTATATATCTTGGTTAACCCCGTACGTACCGGCTATATATATATATATATATATATATATATATATATATATATATATATATATATATATATATATACCGTATATATATATATAATATATATATTCATTCTACCTATATTTAGAAGATTTTGTGCAGTTTAAGAAGGATGTGTGGTAGTAAAGAGGGTTAAATGAGATAGTTCGAAGCCTGTTACCTGCTGGAGGCCCTTCTACAACTGAATAACATCGTTTAATATTAGCCAGGATATAGTTAAAAGGACGGCATCGGTACTGAAAGGGTTAAGCTGCATATTGATAAGCAACGTTCAGCCAGCCACCCAAAATATGAAAGATTAAGTTAATATATTTTACTCTGTTAATTATGAAAACACATACACACACACACACACACACACACACACACACACACACACACACACACACACACACACTATACCAAAAAAGAACAATACAAATCACACACCAACAAACACAAAATATAGGAAGAATAAAAACACTCACACACACATTCACACTGTACCAAAAAGAACACAATACACACCAACATACAACACAGACAATTAGGGAAGAATATAAATACACACACGTACACAAACGCGCACACTAGTGCACACACACACACACACACACCACCTCACTCACGCTAATAAATATGACACACCCCATTTTTCCCCAACTCGGCCCAGCTGATCCCTTCATTATAATAATTAGCGGTATATTTTAATCACCCACTACTTTTTTGGCCCGCCCTAATATATTATCTCTCCGCCGGGCCCGTAATGCATAACACATCGCTCTCAACGGGCTGCATGATTTATGAACCCTCGTGCATGATTCAGGAGGGGGAATGCACAGTCGGCCTAATAAGTCATGTCTCACCTGTCATTAGGTTTGGCTAGCTCTGTACTGTATTAAGGGGAGATGGGCCGTTTTTGTTATCTATTAATTCATTTATTCCTTGATTTCTTAGTTTCCTCGCTAGACCTCCATCAAGCTTAGAAAAAACACCACCTAGACGTCCCCTTCAAGATAAATGTGTACATTTTTCGGTAGAAAAATGTCCCGGCCGAAGGCCGGTTCCTCCTAAAATGACAGGCTCGCTATCGCTCACCAGGACAAAATCGACACCTAAATGCCACGAAAGGTATTAAATTTGACAACGAAATTGGGCAAAAGGTGTTAAAATCGTCAAACTAATGGACCGAACGTCTTAAAATCTCAAAACTAATTTGGCTAAACACGAGGGAGAAAGTGGTCCAGAAAAGCGGCCCATCTCCCCTTAATGTCTGTCAGATGTTGAATAGGGTGGGTATGAGTAGGAACATGTTTGTATATCTCACTCAAAACAAATAAAGACAGTTTTTGATATTATTTATACCAATTACTGATCGAAATATACTTGGTGCTGCGACATCAATTATCTGGCTGATTGTACAGTCGGCCTAATAAGTGATGTCTCGGCACCCATTATGTTTTGATCAATAATTTGTATCAGGAATATTTACACATGATTTCTTCTTTTTGAGTGAGATATACCAACATGTTCCTACACTTACCCACCCTATTCAACATCTGACAGACATTAATACAGCACAGAGCGAGCCAAACGTAATGACAGCTGAGACATGACTTATTAGCGCCACCGTACAGCTGCCTACATGAGTTCCGCTCCTAGTTGTGTTCTGGTGTGTGTGAAATTAAAATGAGTGAGAATTAATTGCGAGTGTGGTTTGTTTTATTTATCTGTTCGCTAGTCAGATGTGTTAACCATTGCACAAGAAAGTACATTCGTAATTCATTCATGCGCATTATATTTCTATGCCTATGATAACGGAGAGGAACAAAACTTATGTGGGCAACTGTAGGTAGTGGGGTTTTCCTTCCCGTTTGGCTATTTTGGTTTCTATGATCTCCATATTGTGCATGCCTATCCAAGAGTTCTGTTTGTATTCATTAATCGCTTTCATACATGGTCACAATTCGCCAAATATGTCCACACGCTCCGATGATAAATTTAGTTGTTATTGCACAGTTGTATTCCTCTTAAGAAGAACCTTTTGACATACAGTGGGTAAAAGCTCCAATATGATTAATTTGGCTATCATAGGTCTTTCCTAAAAAGCATATGATCGTGTGACGATAGCCAGAATATAGTGCAAACATCGTTTGTGTGTATTGAAATTATTAGAGCAAACGTAATATATTCTGTATTGCACATATATAACATAGTTTTGGGGTTATATTAAAAGATTGGGAGGAAGCCATGTTATACACTAAGCAGATTAACTCTTTGACGACTATAGCGAAAATTGTACAGTTAATTCTGGCTATCATTAGACGATTTCACACAGTTTAGGAAAGATCTGTGAGAAATATCAACTAAACCTCTGACTACCATTTGCCCTTCCTAATCTGAATAAAATCGTCCAATATTAGCCAGTAGACGGAAAAGAAATGCGTCATGGGATCTTCTAAGGATTAATGTAAGGTACAATCAACTCGTTTAATCCGCAGCGTCTCATAATATTATTTACACTTATTAGAAGCTTAAAAGTAAATGTATAACATAAATGTGCAATATCTAAATTGAAAAAGGGAGGAATCAAGAAATATATAAACAACACTGTTTCCTACAACAATCTGAAAACATATAATTGCATAACTACAATCTCGGAGACTGCGGATTAAACGAGTTGACTGTACATGGTCTTCTCCTTATAGAAGGCACGTAACAGAGCTCAGAATGTTCGGAGCAGTGCATTCATTGGCAACTGGATGAAGATTCTGCTGATTCAATAAGTGTACAGTGACTTTTACAATTGTTGTACCCCATTGTTTTTCTTTAGGAAATTATAACTACCTAGATTTATAAGTAGTGTATAAATTTGTGTAATTGATGTACACACAATTGTATTCATATAAGCGTTTCCAAATATGATATTCCATAATTAGAGAAGGTGAAGTCCACAAATGTTTATACTGTATCATTTGCTATGTACAGTCTACGACAGAACTGCTGTCATGGCCTGAGGCAATGTATTAGTTCACTTACCTTTTAATAGATGGCCCTTTAATCGCTTCTAATAAACGGGGGCGGGGTTACTATAGAGGTTGCAAGGAGGAGGAGTCAAACGTGTGTGTGTGTGTGTGTGTGTGTTCTAGAACAGCACGCAGAATAAGTTTATTTTAACATAACACACAGGCTATATTATGAGATTAGCTCATGCTGGATCACAAATAAGTAACACACGTCAGGTGTTGCGTTATTTATGGAATTTTATATACAGACAATCAAGTTTATATCCTTCGCACTTCCCATTCCCCCTCCTCCCCCTCTCCCTTTCACCCCAACTCTCCTTCTTCACCCTCTTTCTCTCCCCTCCCTCCCACCTCTGTCTGTCTGTCTGTCTGACTGACTGACTGACTGACTGTCTGACTGTCTGTCTGTCTGTCTGTCTGTGTGTCTCTCTGTCTCTCTCTCTCTCTCTCTCTCTCTCTCTCTCTCTCTCTCTCTCTCTCTCTCTCTCTCTCTCTCTCTCTCTCTCAAGGACGTAAATGATACCCTCTAAAATACGCAGATAAATACTATGCGATTGTTTTGAATTTTCATATGCATAATAAATGTTAGGGATGACTAAAATAACAAACATATATTGATTAGGAATAGGATAACTAGCGAGGCAGCGAACAACACCTATTGATCGCTGCCTCGCTAGTTATCCTATTCCTATTTAAGCTACGATTCCCGAAGAACACGTCTATATTTGTGTGTTTATATATATTAAGTTAGTGTAACAATAACACTTAGGATTCAAGTTATTTGTGTTAGCTTAAGGAATAAGTTGAATAATACATTATACTTATGACCTCCACAATTTGTAATGTTTGGGGAGACGGCGCTTCAACCTCTCTCCATCACATGCAAGCACCAACCCACCCACACCCACACTCACACAGGATAAAAAAAACACACACACACTCACACCCGATAACATAAAACGCACATCACACGCATGATCACATACAACGTAATGGGCACAAATCACTCACACATGATAACATAAAACGCACACACACACACACACACACACACACACACACACACACACACTGGTCCAGGCAAACTAGAAAAGGTATTAGCATTATTGAGGAAATGCTGCTGTCGTTAATGCGTGCCATGGCCATCCTGAGCCTTACGACGTATACAGACTAATAACACATAAAAAAAGCACTACAACAATTTCGTCTCTCTCCAACACCCCTTCTCCCCTCTCTACACTCTTCAGAAAATAGGAAAAGTAGAAAGTAGCTACGAGGTGCCGTTGTAAAGGCTTATCCTTCAATACCTTCACATGACCTGACCCCATCCTGGGTTTAGCTGGTCCACAAGGGTGTGTGACATGAACCCAATAGAGAATTTGTGGGCCATCATGTCATGGAGTGGAATGTGGTCCAGGTTAGGATTGGAGATGGCGGGGGGAGTGGGATCGGGGGGCAGGGGGGAAATCCGTCGCCGCCCTAATATAAGTTGGAAAATGTTTAAATCAGCTCCAACGAGAATACAGGAGGTAGTTGATGCAGCTTGTGGGTGGAGATCATATTGATTTCATAAATATAAATTGTAAATGTTTACTTTTAAGATCCCTTTATATGTATTATATAATGTGTATGTGTTTCCAATGTTCACCGTAACATAATGATGACGAAATAATACATATTAAATTAAATTCAAGGTAACATACACAGAGCTATAGTATACTTTTAATTATGTTTGGAGGATAAATTAAACCATTCGAAGTAAAAACATAAAAGCCTAAACAATTTATATCAACTTTAAAACTACATAACCAGATTGCTTGGATTATCGTTAATTGTTCAATTCGATGACTTACTTTATAGTAAATCATTACAATGGGTAGCGCCGAATTGTTTACTGATAATGGGAAGCCACAGTAATTAAGCTAGTAATTAAGAATCCACTGGGAAAAGTATAATGCAATAATCATAGCGTGTCATATTACATGTTAAGGTAGATTATGAATTGGTCAACCACAGTGCTGTAAATAGTGGTATGGAAGAAAACAATATTTACTCTAATATCAAAATTTGTTTTTATTACAAAGAAACACGTTTCGGCTCATCTAAAGTGTTTTCTCTAACTGAGCCGATATTATCTTGTCTTTATGATATAAATATTTGGTTATAATTTGGTCCAAGCTAGATTACAATGTGATCCAACTTGTCTTGATGCGTGGATTGTAACATCCCGTTTCAATTACTCATATATTTATACGATTGTTCACACTAACCAGGACGCCAAGGTTGGCAACTTTGAGTGTTTTGCAACGGAGCATATCTATTTATTTTCTATAACACATTGAATAGAATACGAGTTAATAATTGAGAATTAGTAAAGGTAAACAGAACAGTATTATTAAAACACCAAAATAATTTTTATGGACAGCTTTGAACACGATGATGAGGACAATTATATATTCGGTTAGGAGAGAGAAGGGGGAGAGAAAAAGAGAGAAGGGGGGAGATAAGGGAAGGCAGCAGAGAGGAGGGAAGGAGGGGGGAATGGGAAGTTCGTAGGATAGAAACTTGATTGTCTGTATATTAAATTCCATAAATAACGCAACACCTGATGTGTGTTATTTATTTGTGATCCTGCATGGGCTAATCTAATAATATAGCCTGTGTGTTATGTTAAAATAAACTTATTCTGCGTGCTGTTCTAGAACACACACACACACACACAAACGTTTGACTCCTCCTCCTTCCAGCCTCTATATTAACCCCGCCCCCGTTTATTAGAAGCGATTAAAGGGCCATCTATTAAAAGATTAGTGAACGAACACATTGCCTCAGGCCATGACAACAAGTTCTGTCGTAGACTGTACTGTATTCTACTTACTTTCTTTATTAGTTTTCTACTTTTCGAAAAATGCAATGCTGGCACATAATGAGCTTTGACGTAATGATGCCTATGCGTTTTTCAACAGAAGGATAATATAAATTAGCCAATTATTCTGGATATACTCTGACTGTGCCTTACTTTTTTTTTTTTTTTTTTGGTAGGGGGTGCGGGGGGAGACAATATAATAGAGGGAAGGGAAAATTTTAACTTGGACAATGTTTTAGGTGTTCAAATTAGCAGTGACCTAAACTGTTTTCAAGGAGTGAACTGACGTAGAGAAAAATGCTCAGAAGTGATTGGACAAACATTTAATAACAATTTAGTTAGCGTAATAAGTGGATAGTCCATAATTATACTCTGCAACGCTCTGATCTGGCCTCTCTTGGATTATATTGTCCAGTTCTATAGTCTGTTCATATTAATAAGGCCACAAATATTGACCACTGACCTCTTTAATTTACACACTGATCATTACACAAATGTCTTGTCCCACTTTGAATATCTCCCCGGAGTGGACCGCAAGGACTTTGAGATAATAACTACTCCTCGTAACTTCTTGTAACACCCTCCAACTAAGCCTTCAACATATTTATTCTCACGGAGACTCATTAATAAAAGTCCCATCAGCTTCCAAGGTGGATTATAAGCTAGGGTGGCCGAGTTGATAGGGGGATAATTTAGTCACAGGAGCCTAGCAAGAGACATAAAACAGTAACACGTAAGGGAAAGAGGAAGGAAAGAGGAAGGAAAGAAGGACTACACAGGAGTACAATGGAAATCAAGCAACACCAAGTCCAGCGACCCCTCAAGGCTGCTTTCCCTCCAAAACACTGATGGTCAACTGTCCAAACAGTGGTTTAGAGTGGATATGGGAACAATGGAAAGGGAAGACTGCCCCGGGACAAACGTTCGTAGCAGGATTAGATGTTAGTAGAGAACAGGTGTTAGAAGAAAACAAAAATACAACAAAAATATATAAATAAATAAACAAATAAAACAAACTTTATTTATTTACAAATGCAGTTAGTCGTGGATTTAAGGCAAGGTGTTTTTCTAGAAGTTTAGAAGAGTCAACGGTGCTGCAGTCTATGACATCTCGGGGAAGCCTATTCCACAAGTTGACAACTCGATTGAAGAAGACATTCTTAGGCTTGCAAGTTAAGGAAGAAGGAAAGAGGGGGAGATAAGAAGGAAAATGGACAGGAAAGAGGCAAGGAAAGGAAGGACAAAGAAAAGGCGAAATAAAATGTGAATGAGTCACTTTAAGGTGAGTTTTGAATTTGCACCCTAGACCTCCATAATGCTTACAACAATACCCCCAAGACCTTCCCTTCGAGATAAATGTGTACATATGTCTGTAGACAAATGACCTGGCCGAAGGCCAGTACCTCCTAAATTACAGACTCGCTGTCGCTCGCCAGAAGGAAAATCGACACCCGTATGGCACTAAAGGTCTTACAATATCCATACTAAAGGGGCGAACGTCTTAAAATGCTCCAGAACTTGGCTTTGAAGGCTCAGAGATTCGAATTGGTGTAACCTTGTGACATGCTCACGACTGTACCTATGACTACAGACTATTAATAATTAAATATACTATTTTATGTTTGTAAACAATTAAGACCTACTGGATAATTCAAGAAGTACTTATGACCACAGACTATCTATAATTAATCTTACTATTGTATCTTTTTAAACAATTACGATCAATAACTATTTGAAGGCCTACTGGGTAATTCTTCAATTTATAATATACAAATCCAAATTAATATCGTACGTTTGTTTTGTTTTTTGTTTTTTCTATATTCCAACTTACTTCCTCTCGGGCATAGGCTGAGAGCCTTAACATTCACCGCTTTACAATGAACAGTGAAGCCCGTGAGGTCTTGTTCCAGTCTTGGGAGTGAGACATGTGAAGCACGTAGAGTACAACGAGCACCTGCCATCTTGCCTTCACATGAGGCACGGTGCTCACTCATGGCCCGAAACGACCCCATCTCTGAAGCCACCTCGTTCCTGTGCTTCACTGTCTCCTCCCCTACACTCGGACTCTCACACTTACACACACACAACGCCACCTGTTGAGCAGATAACTCACCAGGCATTGCACCCCTATAGCATATTTTGAATATGGGAATATTCATACAGTGCTATTTAATCACTGCCTTTGTCTTCAATGTTTTGGCAGTCATCATTATTTGGTTGACCAATGCATCAAAACAAAAAATTATGTTTCATTAGGGAATAATTAGGGCATTTTACGGCCATTAGATATACTCCACTCTCTGTCGACGATGCCAGTCGCTTGACACCAGAAGTCATTAATGTATTCTACTCTCACTACAACTCAGCTTCAGTTAACCAATTCAGTACCACTGTCCATTTAATGTTATGTTGGCTACGGTTAACCGATATAATATATTTTAAGATGGGCCTCCAGCAATTAACAGGCTTCGAACTATCTGAACTGACCCATTTTACCACCATAGATCCTTCTTATGCTGTGCAAAATCGTTTACATACAGCTAGAATTAATTAAGAAATACGTCGCCGGTACAGAAAGGGTTAACACATGAGGTTTATGCCGCGTTTCGACAGTATATTCTGCCTATCATTAGACGATTTTATACAGACTAGAAAAGGTATATGGAAGTCAGAGGGTTGATTATGTCAGTACGTGTTTAACTCCCGCAGATCCTTCCTAAGTTGTATAAAATCGTCTAATGATATCCCAGAATAAACTGTTAAAATGTGTCAGAATCCTCAAGGTTTTAATTTAATCATGAATAAGCAAAATAGTAGGGAGTCAAAATATCAGAATACAAATAATAAAGTAAAGTTATTGAACTAAATCAAATAAAAACAATAAATAACACATGGAAGTAAATTAAATTAAATTACAACTTTGCATCCTAATGGTTGGCGGATGGATATGCAGCACGTCATTAACCTCTTCAGTATGTGGACGCATTTTTTGTCTTTTATTCTGGTTTACATTACGATATTAACTGCAGCGAGTAGTCAAAGAGTTTGGGGTGGTATGTGGGAGGAAGAAGCCAAGGGCGAACGTCAATAAAAGTATAGTGATGGTGTGTAATAGAGGTGCTCGTAGGGTTAATATAGATGTGTGGCTGGATGGGGAAATACTGGAACAAGTGCAGTGTTTTAAATATCTAGGAGTGATAAGCAGGGATGCAGAAGTGGAAATGAAAGCAAGACAGAGAGTATGTGAAGGAACGAAAGTTTTCGGAGCAATGGGAAGCATTGTGGAAAGCGAAAAATCTAGGAATGAAAGCTAAAAGTGCAATCTATCCAGGGATACTTGTACCAACAGTGATATATGGGGCTGATACGTGGGCTCTGAAGGCACAAGAGAGAAGAAAGTTGGATGTGATGGAGATGAGCTGCTTGAGGAATATGTGTAGAGTGACACGTACAGACAGATTGAGGAATGAAGAGGTACATAGGAGAGTGGGACAGCAGGAACCCTTGTCGGCCAGAGTGGACAGAAGGGTGCTGTGCTGGTATTGTTATATTGAACGAATGGGAGATGAAAGGCTTACATAGAGTATATGAGTCAGATACAAGGGGAGGTAGAGGGAAAGGAAGACCTTGGTTGAGATGGAGAGATGATGTCGTACAAGCATTGACAGATAAAGGGATGACTGTAGAACAGGCAAGATAAATGGTAATGAATAGGAATGAATGGAGAATGCTTGTGAATAGATAAGTGATAACACGACCGTTGGGAAAGGGGGTCGGGCGCCAAATGGACTAAATAATAGTCCATCAGGCGCCTGGCCCGGGAAGCTGGTGTATATGAAGGATCTTGCCTGAATGTGAGGTGGGCGGTCATTGTGGTATGGGTCTGCTATGTGTCTGCCTGCTTTAGACCAGAACCTCTCCGGGAGGTATGAGACCTGGGAATCTTTTGCTGGAGACCCCCAATGGGCCCGAGTTTCTGGGTCTTCTCCTGGGCGACCTAGATGTGTGTGGGGTTTTTTTTTTTTTTTTTTTGTGTTGTCCCTGTTCGGGCTGTCTCGAGTTGGCCACCCCCAGCTATGGGATATGTGCATGAGTATATACTGTACAATGTACATGCATACATATACAACTCTTTGACAATTATGACATATTTTGACAGTTTATTATGGCTATCATTAGACGATTTTAGACAGTTTAGAAAGGATCTCTGAGAACTATAAGACTATCCCAATTAATCCTCTGACTTCCATATACTTTTCCTTATCTCAATAATATAATATGATCGTCTAATTACAGCCAGAAAACAAAATAGAAATGCGTAATCGGATCTTGAAATGGTTAAGCCGTTTAAGAAGAGTTTCTGTTATTCAGATGGTGTATTGGGTATATAGACCTTTCTGTCCTAGAATCAGATAATGCTAAAAAAAATCGTCAAATAGTAACCATAATACGACGAAAATTCGTCGTCGTCCTGAAACGGTTAACCCCTTTAATTCTGGCTAACATTAACCGAATTTAAGGAGGAACTTGAGAGTCGTAGACGTAAAATCAATCTCAGTCCGGTTTCTGAAAGAGTTCTTAATATGAATAACATCGTTTGTAGTGACCTTATATGAAACAAACTCTCCTTCCTGACGACGGAGAGCAAGTAGCACCCGCTTCTTAACACATTCTAATCATTATTCTGTCCAATTATCTAACCCAAGAGTGAACCGATTTTCCCAGTCGTTCTTCCACTTATCAATTAAACTCTGGAATATTGTCTCGAATGTACAGTTCACTCGATTAATTCGCGGAGACAGATAGATATGTATATATTGAGAGAGATATTTGATCTGGCATATAACTACAGCGCTTGGGAACAACAGAAGTTATCGTACCGACTTGTATGATGTAATTTACCTTTCTAGGTGCATGAAGTATCCTTTTGTTATTATTTGTGCATAATAATAAACATAGTAAAGTGAATGAACGTAAAGTGAGTGAATTAATGTTTGTATACAAATACCTACGATAACAAGCCAGGTTGATTCATGAGAGAAGCATTGAGAGTAGGGGTTGAGAAGGGTGGGAAAGTGGGGGAGGCAGTGACGGAGCTAGTGGAGAGTGAGAGGTGAGAGAGAGGAATGGTATGGGGGAGGGGTTGGCGTGTGTACAAAGGAGTATAAAGGAAATCAAGCAACAACAGTTCTAGTGACCCTTCTAGGCTGCTTGTCCTCCAAAACACTGAGGATCAAGTGTCCAAACAGTGGTTTTAGAGTGGGTAAGGGAACATTGGAAAGGGAACTACTGCCCTGGAACTAATGTCCGTGGCAGGACTAGGAAGTTAGTAGGGGACATATGGGTTAGTAACTGAGGGGAGGATAAAATAAAGTTATTCATTTACAAACGCAGTCAGTCGCGGGTTTGATGAGAGATATTTGTCTAGGCGGAGTTTAAATGAATCAACGGTGCTGCAGTCTACTACGTCTCGGGGAAGCCCATTCCACAAGTTGACAACTCGATTGAAGAAGAAATTCTTAGATTCGTGTGAGTTAAAAGATTTACCAATAATTTTGCAACCGTTTCCCCTCGTGTAATTAGATTGGTCGATAGTGAAGTACTTACTACAGTTCATATTGTCGATGCCTTTGATGATTTTGAACACTTGAATTAAGTCACCTCTTAATCTGCGCTGTGGGAGGGGAAGCGGGGGAGGACAGGGACAAAGAGTAAGAAGGGAGTGATAGGAGAAAACAAAATATTTAGGAGGGTGTAAAGATAGGTAGAAAATGTGTGTATGGTGGGGTAGAAAGCAAGTCCGGAAATGGTAACAGGCTGGGAAAAGTAATACAGATTGGGAGGAGAGGGTATGAACATTTGGCCAATTAAGTTCTGAGTATTTAATTTCAAATAGAAGTTCAGTTATGGTGAAACATACATTATATTTGGCAATAAAACAAGACATTCACTGTTCTTGTTAAACACGTTTATCAAATATATTGTAACGTCAATTTCACTTATTACAATATTGTAGATAATATTCCGAGGTCATGTTTAATGTCGACTTTTGTTTTAACTATGCGACTGTTATTAAATATGAGGCACTTTTGAAATATTATTTGTGCTGTCCATTTATTAAATATAGCTAAACAATTTGTTACCAAATACCAGCATATTTAAGTCTGGCAAAATATTTTCTCTCTCTCTCTCTCTCTCTCTCTCTCTCTCTCTCTCTCTCTCTCTCTCTCTCTCTCTCTCTCTTTACCAAATGTTGGCGTTGTAAATATTTTTTCCCCGAACTTTCTGAAATTCAATATCTTGGGTATTGTTTTCCATCAACTTTCATTAAGTAATAGTTTACTTCTATTTTTAATGGAGGGTAACTTTAAAAATAAGATCTTTGCCAATTTATAATTTTGTTATCCATTAGTATTTACTATGGGATACACTGCTTGCGCCAATAGGTAGCCAATTAAGCAAACTTTACTATTGCCAGGGGTTGGGAAGCAGTCTAACTTGATCAACTAATATCATAATGCGTTTTGCCAGGGGTTGGGAAGCAGTCTAACTTGATCAACTAATATCATAATGCGTTTTGCTGTATATAAATGGTAAATGTGGCTGCTACTCCAGCCTTTGACAGAAAACAAAGTTTAAATTTGTTTATATCATATAGAGTGTTTCATTAATACAGGCCATATGCCTGTCGGTCTATCCATTATTAAATGTGTGTATGTCTGTCTGGTTCCTCATAGTGAAGTGATATTAGCTCGCACAAAATCTACGATATTATTCATGATGTGAAAACAGGAATATAACTATGTCATTTTAGTAATGAAAGTTGTATATATATTTATATTGACAGCCGGGATCGAGCCTCCGACAGACATTCAGAACGATTTTAATCCACTACACCACGGCTTGATAAATTAATCTTAACCTGTTCCTATTTATATTAAGAAGAAGGGAAATCCTAATTGGAGAATGTATTTAAATTCATGCACAAGTCGCAGGATCCATATACCAGAATACCATACAATGATTTATATATATAAGATTATCCACGCAACTCGGGTTGGACACTCGTTTCTGAATGTCGGAGGTTCGATCCCGGCTGGGAGTATTTAAACATTTATTAGCTCACGTGTATTTATGAGATATACTTGATATTAATGGCTCATGTTTGGCTGGGCAAGACTACAAATTAAATCTCTATAACCCCAGTTAAGTGGGTGATTTTGTAAATATCCCTGTATTGTGTCCTGGAATATTGACCCTGCGACTTGTGCATGAAATGTAATAGATTCTCCAAGTAGGATTTCCCTTCAGCTTAATATATATAGGAAATGGTTAAGATTACTTTATCACGCCTTGGTGTAGTGGATTAACCTATCCGCGGCGAGACTCCAATTCGTTAAACGTCGTGAGGGGCGAAGCTATTGCATTGATTTCTGACGAAAATCGTCATTATCCGATAAATAGTATTACTCATTCATATTATTATTTTTTTTTTTCTATGTGATTGAGGGAGGCAAAAGGAAGAACTGCCTATAGCGAGTGCCTCCCCCATAGTTGAAAGAGTGACAGGGCCAAAATCAAGGGACGTTCGAGCCAAAATGCCTGGACACGCTGACTTTGAAGCAATTTAAGTCATTGGAAGAGGGAAAGACTGATTCTGGGAGAGAGTTCCAGAGCTCAGCTGTTGAGTAGAAGAAAGTTTGAGAGTAAAGTTTCACTCTTGGGTTGGAGAGTTGCACAGAGTATGGGTGGGATTGAGTTGCAAGACGGGTACCACGTGCCCTACATAAAGGGGGTGGTATACACTGGGAAAGCTCTGAGGAACACTGATTATTATAGTAGCGATAGGATAGCGAGAGAGATGCATATATATATATATATATATATGTATATACATATACTGTATATGTCACGCCTGTGCGTGTATGTGTGTGTTTGTGGAACCGGAAGCATAAAAAGACAGTAAGCATACATATTGACAACATTTGATATAGATATATATAGATATGGCGAGGGCAGTAGTGATTTTCTGTACAATTTGACGGTGTCTGGCTTTGCTTATATGACAAATTGCTGTCATAATAAACGGGGACGATTGTTACACAGGTGTAAAGTTAAAGGTAACCAGTGTGTGAGAGAAGACAAACTCTTAATGCACGAAAAGGTAACGCCTCAGGTTAGATAAGACCAGATTCCTATATTTGAAATCTGCTTCTGCTATTCTTCGTTACCGTGTGTAGGTGCCATAAGGGGCTTTCCCACATGCGCGACTTTGCCCGATTTTCGTTCGCGGGATGCCTCTCGACTGATTTTCGTAACGAATTTGCCCGATTGTCTAGTGGTGACCGTTATTTCAAGACAACATACAACTTGTTGCTAAGCAATCCGCAACATGTCTTGCAATACACTCACACCGACCCACACAGATGTCACTACCACATCCAATACAAGTAGCACTGTTAACACACACATTTGCACACACATGTTTTCCTATGTATAAGAAGGAGACATAAGGCAGGTTGCCTGTAACGAGTATTTTCCTAAAGCCAAGAGTGTGACAGAGCCAAATTCTTGGGACGTTGGGGTCAAAATGCCTGCACACACCAAGTTGAAAGCAGTTTAACTATTAGGATGAAGGAAAGATTGATTGAAGGAGAGAGTTCCAGCGTTCACTAGTTGAGTAGAAGAAAGACTGAGAAAACTTACCAATTCTTGGGTTGGAGAGCTGGACAGAATAGGAGTGGGACTGTGTTGAATGGCGGGTGCCCCGCACTCGCCGCAAGAGAGAACACTGATTGTTGAAATATAGATAGAAGAGTGAGAGAGATCAACATTGCTGCGTGTGGACAGATATTGTAGGGAAATAGTAAGAGGAAGTGATTTGATGAGACAAAATGTTTTGGACTCTATTCTTTCGAGAAATGCGGTATGGGCGAAGCCTACCTACACATGCGAACAATACTCAATACAGGGGCGCAATGTGCCCCGATAAGGAGCACATACACATAATCTCCCTTTAATCTCCTCCAAGAACCACAACAATCAACCAGAACAAACCATCAAAACCAACACCAAACTACCACAATTACCATCAAGCTACCACCACCACTACCAAGCCACCATAACCACCAGCTACCACAAACATCACAACGACCACCACCACCACCACATACCTCACCAGCCTCATCCCCATCAAACTTCCATAACCATCAGACACACCTACAACCACAACCACACACTCTCCCCACCAGCTACCAACCAGAACCGCCTACACGATAAGCAACTATGACAACCACCACCACGATCATACATCATCACCACGTTCATACACCACCACTACCAGTACCACAACCACTATCAGTACCACAGCCACAACCATCATCACGACCATACATCACCACCACGACCATACACCACACCCTCGATTACTACTACCACAACCACAACAACCACCACCACCAACACTACCATTAATCTGAACGCAAACAAGAATACGGTTTCACGAAAAAATAACTTGTTGGCGACCATGTTGAGTTGAGTCGACTGTACGACTGTGTCCCCGACCGTTCCTTCATGTTGCCAACACTGTCGAGTATAGCATACTCGCATTCTGCCATGGTCGCATATGTTGTCTGCAACACATACAAGACCTGTCTTGTCATTTCGCTGATTGATCTTGAGACAAGTTCTGTGCAATCGTGGTGCATCGGCAAATAGTCCGGCAAGGTTGTGCATGTTTGTAACAAATATTTTAGGGTGACACCATCGCCGACATTCGTGATTTTTTTTTAACTTTCCAAAAATCAGCACGACTCTCACGACCCAATTCAAGACTCACCAGAACTCCAGGAACCAATCGGGGACATCAGACGATCTTGTGTAGATGACCAAAATCGGGCATGTGGGGAAGCCCCTATACACAAGTTGTAATCGTATTTCTTTGTAGTGTACTGTAATTCAGCTGAACGTCATACAATCAACTACGGTATCAACCTTTCCTAGACGACCAAGCTCTTTTCTCATTCTATATTGATCCTATTAGTTATGCCTATGGTCTGTCCCTAAAGTTATTGTCTCGTGATATTATTCATAGGCTCATTTTCACACAATTGATTAACCTATTTAGCTCAGATTTAATAAAAATCCTCAAGAAAATGTAACCGTGAATCGAACATAATGTAGATGCTCTAAATTTCAGTAAAATAACATTAACCTATTCAGTAACGGTGACATCCTTTTTCATTATATTCTGGCAAATATTAGACCACTTTATTCAGCTTAGGACGGACGTCTTCCAATTAAAAGGCTACACACTAACTCAATTAATCCTTTTACCTACCACAAGTCCTTCCTAAGCTTCATAAAATTATCTAAATATAGTTGAAATTAAATAAAAAAGACGTCACCGGTACAGAAAGGGCAAATAAAACAAGACATATTTACACCTTTTAAGAGAGAGAGAGAGAGAGAGAGAGAGAACAGTTCACGAATACATCCTAGATCTCATTTACATTATGTAACGATATCAATTTTCTAGTGCATAATGACAATGGATGAAATGTAGCCTAAGTAGAATCATGTTGTAAAATCTTTCCAAAATCGTTGTTAGAGTCTGATTGCCGTATTTGTTTACTTAAAAAAATAAATAAAGCGTTGTGCAAATTATCTGAGGAGACAGGTATGCATGGGATGGGATGGATATGTGTGGTGGAAAGGGAGGAACGGGAAGACAGGTGTTGTGGAGCACTTGCGTTTGTGGTGGGGTTGGTGGGTGGGTTGGGGGTTGGAGGGGGGGGGGGAATAATGAATCGTACGTTTGGCAGACCACAAATATTCAGTGTTACCAGAATTTAAATTCCAAGCTCTGGGGGTTTGTCTCTGCGAATTAATCGAGTTAACTGTACCTTGAACTTGGCTCTCTATCAGGGGGGGGGGGGGGGGGGGGCACTGTTACAGGCAGCTTTGCCTTTTGTCTCCTTCCTACACAGAACAAATTGAAAATAGCGTCAGGTGACTACCTATAATGTAAGTTAGTCATATGATGTAATAAATTCATCTGATATTGAGCTATACAATCAATCCATATCATATTACCAAAAACTGCGAATATGCTTTTTTCCTGTTTAATGAAGAAAAACAAATATGGGGTACAATTCTCCGCACACAGCTTATAACATGGAATTGTTCAGGGAGATGTAAGCGAATATCGCTGCTTAAATATATTTGGTCGTTTGTATTTCAATTAATTTGCCTCAGGGAAGCAAGCGCCGAGCAATACTTGGTTGGGAGAATTATAAATACCATCCCAATTGCTTTCATCATTTTGTGAAGCTACATCCTAGAGAGAAAAAAATAAAAATAAAGGGAAAACTGGGGTAAGTGTCAGAGTACATACATACATACATTCATACATACATACATACATTCATATATACATAAACATAAATACATACATACATACATCCTAGACAACATAACATTCTAGCGTAAGCACAGATGCAAGACGTGGAAAAACATTCTCCCTATATAGGTGATAAATGCAAGACGATATATATATATATATATATATATATATATATATATATATATATATATACAGTATTTTTAAATTGGTCATTAGTATTATGAATTCGAACACTGGTATTATGAATTTGATCACTGGTATTCTGAAATCGATCACTGATTTAACTTAAAGCCCCACTCCAGGTGATCAACTTAAAGCCCCACTCCAGGTGATCAACTTAAAGCCCCACTCCAGGTGATCAACTTAACTTAAAGCCCCACTCCAGGTGATCAACTTTTCTTAAGATTAGTTAAATACGTATAGCCTCGTCAACTTAAGGGGGGTCACTGGCTTTTTGTATCTTTCTCTCCTTTTCTCTCTTTCCCTGGCTTGTATCCATTCGGCCCCCTTCAGCCAACTGTTTTAAGACGTTTATCCTCATTCAGGTGCCGATTTCTTCCTGGCGAGCAATAGCGAGCCAGCATTGTAGGGAGATATCTGGCTTCGCGGAAGAAATTTTTCTATCGACAAATGTACAAATTTAGCTTGCTGTCAAAACAAAGATATATAATTATATACTGGCTCGCTACCGCTCGCCAGGAAAATATTTTCACCGGGATGGGGATAAACGTCTTAAAACAGTAGGCTGAATGGGGCCAAATTGATACAAGCCAAAGATAGAGGGAGAGAAAGAGATAAAAAGCGAGGTGGGCTCCCTTAAGGAGAGCTATAATAAGAAGTGTTTGCTTGACGTAAGTGAAATCAACTTACAGTAAATAAATCAAGGCTATATATAATTTAACCCCTTGAGGATAATAACGGATTGTAGCAGTTTATTCTGGCTATCACTAGACGATTGTATTCCTTTTTGGGGGGCGCATTTCATTTGGGCGAAATATTTGATTTGTTTCTCTATCATTTGGGCGCCAGTTCACTCAGTCATTTGGGCGGCATCATATCAGTAATTCCGTGAAATGGTAATCATCATTTGGGCGAAATCAGAATAAGGCAACAACAGCGTAAATGTTATAGAACTGCCTGTCAAGGATGGCTGATAATTTAGAGTAGTTTGACCGAGTAGTGGGAGCCGTAGGTACACACGGGTTTGAACAACAGGTATATATAGTATTTATTTATGTTAATTTCACTCCAACACTAAACACCTCCCAATGAAGTTATGAAAGGAAGTTTATAATATGCAAATTTATATATTTTCATTAATTTTTGTGTACGAGATTATGAGTTCATTATCTGAGTTTTCTTTTACTTTCCACATTGGATCTGGTTCTACTTTAAGCCGGTATCACACGAGCGCTTTTTCCCCCAACATTTATCCTCAACACTGGTTTGGCAGCGCATGAGGTCAACATTTAATATTTCTATGTTACCTAAATGCATCTATCATCAGTCTACTTTCCGATGCCAGTGCAAAATGCTTCAGAAATGTTGATCATCGAATGTTGAGTACAAAAGCTCTCGTGTGATACCGGCTTTACTGAGGTGAGGAGTCGGAATTTAGGCAGACTACTATCATACGCTCTACACACACATCTATTAATGATAGAATACATTTGTTATGATTTGACTACGCTTAATACGTACGTTTAATGAAGGAATACCATTTTAAAATATTTTACTACGCCTATTACATACTCCTTTGGTGAAGGTGGTGAAATATAGTTTGATTTACGTCAAGTGGTTTGTAATTATAAACATGATTTCAGGTATTTAAGGGGAGATGGGCCGGTTTTCTGGATCACTTTCTCCCTCGTGTTTAGCCATATTAGTTTTGAATTTTTAAGATGTTCGGCCCATTAGTTTGCCGATTTTAACACTTTTCATCCCATTTTGTTGTCAATGTTAAGACCTTTCGTGCCATTCAGGTGTCGATTTTTTCCTGGCAAGCAATAACAAACCTGTAATTTTAAAAGGAACCAGATTTCGGCTGGGACATTTTTCTACCGAAAAATGTACAAATTTATCGTGAAGGGGGGTCTAGAGTGTGTGTGTGTGTTTTTTTTTTATTATTTAGCTTGATGGCGGTCTAGCGAAGAAACTCAAAATTATATGAATAACTGAATTAATTGACCAAAAAAACAGGGAACCGGTATGATTATCGCCCAAGTGAAGTGTTGAGTACGTCAAAATGGAGCTTAATTTCTCGCCCAAATGAAGAGATAACTGGCGCCCAAATTATATGTTTTATTCGCTCAAATGAAGTGCTTGATCGGCCAAATGAAATGCGCCCCCTTTTTGGTAAACCCTTTAGGAATCAAAGGGGTAATAACTATCGCAATCATTCCTCTGACTAACACAATATCGTCCCAAGCTGATTAAAATATCCTAATGATAGCCAGAATAAATTGTCAAAACGCGTCATGATCCTCGCAGGGTTAATTATACTTTATTTAGGTAATGATATAGTCCGTTCATTCTAGGTTGGGCAGAAATCTTAACCTCTAACCTCTATAACCTCAGACGACTCAACCTTACACTACTCCATTAGTTTTTCAGAACGCCCCAGCCAGCAATTCCTCAACGACAAACGTAATGAAGCCATAGAACTCTTAAATTCTGATCTAAATACTATTTCCAATTGGGGCAGAGAAAACCTTGTTAACTTTAATGCTTCCAAAACCCAATTTCTCCATCTATCTACCCGTCAGGATCTCCCAGCGGACTATCCCTTATTCTTCAACAATACAAAAATCAACCCTTCATCTTCTCTCAATATTCTTGGTGTCTCTTTTTCTTCTGCTCTCATTTGGAAGGACCATATTACCAGTCTTGCTAAGGCAGCCTCCCAGAAGCTCGGTGTGCTCAACTGCCTTAGGGGGTTCTTTTCCCCTGCACAGCTTCTTGCTCTGTACAGGGGCATAGTGCGCCCTTGTATTGAGTATTGTTCACATGTCTGGGGAGGTTCCTCTCACACCGCTCTCCTAGACAAAGTTGAAAGGAAGGCCTTTCGTATCATTAACTCCCGTCCACTCACCAACTCTCTGCAGTCTCTCTCTCTCCGCCGCAATGTTGCATCTCTCTCGCTATTCTATCGCTACTATAATAATCAGTGTTCCTCAGAGCTATCCCAGTGCATACCACCTCCTTTACGTAGGGCACGTGGTACCCGTCTTGCAACTCAATCCCACCCCTACTCTGTGCAACTCTCCAACCCAAGAGTGAAACGTTACTCTCAAACTTTCTTCTACTCAACAGCTGAGCTCTGGAACTCTCTCCCATAATCAGTCTTTCCCTCTTCCTATGACTTAAATTGCTTCAAACTCCGTGTGTCCAGGCATTTTGGCTCGAACGTCCCTTGATTTTGGCCCTGTCACTCTTTCAACTATGGGGGAGGCACTCGCTATAGGCAGTAATGCCTTTTGCCTCCCTCAATCACATAGAAAAAAAAATAAAAATAAATAACTCTAAAAGGGCTAGAGAAAATGAGCTGTCAATTTCCACACCTATTTTCTTGTCAAGTCTTCCTATTTGGTGGAAACATTGGCTCGATTACTCTAGTCCCTTTTGAATTACAGAGGTTAGAGGTTACGATGTCTACCCAACCTAGAATGAACAGCCTATAGTAAACTACCGATCTACCGTCTCGCAGGGCTGCTTTATAGCTGAACTTGAGCTTGCAGACATCACATTACTTTAAGGGGATTTTTTTGTTTTGTTCTAGACCCCTTTCTCTCATACTTAACCCCATTAGTTATGCGATTTTAAGACGTTCGCAGCATTATTTTGGCGATCTTCATACTCTTTCCCGTAATTATTTGTCAATATTAAGAACTTTCGTGCCATTTAGGTGTTCAAATTTTCCTTTCAAGCGAAGGCAAGCCTTACATTTAGTAGGAAGCGGTCTTTGGCCGGGACATAATCCTACCGAAAAAATGAACACACTTACCTCCTGGGGATTTTCTTTTTCTTTTCTTTTTAAGCTTGATGAATGTCTAAGAAAGAAACTAAACACACAAAATAGTCACCACTTTGTACATAACAAAAGATTAGCAGACTTACAGGGCCGAGTTTGTAAGCTGCCTAATCTCTTTTACAAACATCCTCCGTTTATCTTACCGCTGTGGCCAAAACTTCGTGAGTATTTTTGGGTGAAAGTTTCTCCCGTGTTACTGCACCACACCAGAAAGCTTATATTTCAAAGGGTTTACTTCAATTTAACCTCTCTCGCTCTCTCTCTGTCTTGGTCTCGCTCTCGCTCTCACTTTCACTCTCACTCTCCCTCTCTCTCTTTCGGTTTTACATGCACTAATACACAGACGCATGCGCACACATATACTAACACATACAGTAGAGTAGTGTGATGCAGAAGTCCTCAGTGAAAGAAAGAAACACGACGAGAACCCAAAGAGCTTTCGTGTATTACATGTCCAGGGGTTGGCACAGAGTAATATACATATATATATATATATATATATATGTATATATATATATATATATATATATATATATATATATATATATATATATCGCTACACGCCGTACTAACTGAGAAGAAAAGTACCCTAATGCTCTGCTGATGCTCTAAATGATTAGTGCCAAGCAAACTAGGCTTGTTCCACTGTTTGTAAATGACCTTGGAGGCTGACTGTACATAAGTTACCCTAATACCTGTTGGTCCCTTAACTAAGTAATATTATCTAGCACAGAAAAAATAATTAAATAAATAAATATAATATATAAATAATATAAGAAAGCAATTAAAATATAATAGAATAAAACATCGACCATTAGACGTATTTCAGATGCAATAGTATACCATGTTACTGTTTTGGAAATGAACCCTAGACCAAAAGGATGGCAAGTCAAGGACTAACCAACCTCACTAACAATGAAAACGAGAGAAAATAGGCAAACTGATGACAGTAGGTTTTTCAGACTATCTCAGGGCTATTTTGTCAATGTCTAGGCTCAACTAACACTTCCGCATCAAGGACATACTTTATAACAAACAGTGGCAATCTGTAATACGCCCAACCATAAATATTATATGTTATGTATATTTTATATTTTATTATATATATATATATATATATATATATATATATATATATATATATATATATATATATAATATATATATATAATTATAATATTATATATATATATATATTTTTTTTTGTTTAGCTCCTTAGACCTCCATCTAACTTATAAACCCCCCCCCACCAAACTCTCCTTAAAGATATATTTTACATATTTCGGTAGAAAGTGTCAGGCTCGCTTTCGCTCGCTAGGAATAACAGTCGACACCTAAATGGAACGAAAGTTCTTAATATTGGCAAAAAAATGAGGCAGGTCTAAAATTTGCCAAACTAATTTAGCAGGAATATTCTTCAATACTTCATTATATATTCTGATAAATTCCATACTTGCATCCAATGTCTACGCTCCCTTTCCTTTGGCAATGGTGGTCAGGTTGTTAAATACAGTATAGGTAAAATATTCTCTTGTTAGAGAGAGAGAGAGAGAGAGAGAGAGAGAGAGAGAGAGAGAGAGAGAGAGAGAGAGAGAGAGAGAGAGAGAGAGAGAGAGAGAGTACAAAGGAGTACAAAGGAAATCAAGCAACAACAGTTCTAGCGACCTTTCTAGGCTGCTTCTCCTCCAAAACACTGAGGATCAAGTGTCCAAACAGTGCATTAGAGTGGGTAAGGGAACATTGGAAAGGAAACTACTGCCCTGGAACTAATGTCCGTGGCAGGATTAGGAAGTTAGTAGGGGACAGGTGGGTTAGTAACTGAGGGGGGGATAAAATAAAGTTATTCATTTACAAACGCAGTCAGTCACGGGTTTGATGGAGATATTTGTCTAAGCGGAGTTTAAATGAATCAACGGTGCTGCAGTCTATAACGTCTCGGGGAAGCCCATTCCACAAGTTGACAACTCGATTGAAGAAGAAATTCTTAGATTCGTGTGAGTTAAAAGATTTACCAATAATTTTGCAACCGTTTCCCCGCGTGTAATTAGATTGGTCGATAGTGATACTTACTACAGTTCATATTGTCGATGCCTTTGATGATTTTGAACACTTGAATTAAGTCACCTCTTAATCTGCGCTGGGTTAAAGGAAATAGATTTAATTATCTAAGACGCTCTTCGTATGGTTTGTTCTTTAGGCTAGGTATCATTTTGGTAACTCTACGTTGAACTCGTTCTAGCTTGTTTATATCTTTTTGGTAATAAGGGCACCAGGATTGAACGCAGTATTCCAGAAGAGGGCGGACTAAGGAATTGTAAAGGGTTAGGATAACTTCTTTGGATTTATGCTCAAATGACCTGCCTATAAAGCCAATTATTGTGTTTGCCTTCTTAACAACTTCTGAATATTGTTGACTCGGTTTTAGGTTACTCGATATTGTTACTCCCAGATCGGTTTCTCTGTTTACATTCTTAAGCTGAGTGCCATTCATCGAATAGTTTGCTTTCTCAATTAGGTATCCGATATGTAGTACTTTACATTTATCCGCATTGAAACTCATTTGCCAAATTTGGGCCCAACATGACAATTTATCTAGATTGTGTTGCATATCGTCAACTTGTTCTTTTGAGAGTACGCTATTTGCAATTTTTGTATCGTCAGCAAATTTTGAGATTGTACAGGTGAGACCCTCATCTATGTCGTTGATGTAAATTAGAAAGATAATTGGTCCTAGTACCGATCCCTGGGGTACCCCGCTACTTACATTGGTCCATTTAGATGCCTTACCGTTTATGACTACTCTTTGCTTTCTGTCGCTGACCCAATTTTCTATCTATTTCAACACACCGTCTTGTATTCCATGCGCTTTTAGTTTTAGCAGTTGTTACGCTGGCCAGCTTGCCAGAATGCACTCGTAACTCGCTAGCGCTCGCCAGGGCAGTGAAACGGACTATAATAATCGTAGAACGATGTTCTTTCTTTCATAGTGTTCATGTTGTCACAGACAGATCAGTGGTGATCTTTATTCTTGTCTGTGACACTTGGAAGTATTTTATATCATTGATAGAATATAAGATGCATTGTGTGAAGTTGTAAGGAGAAAGAGAGCGAGCAGCGTGGTGGTAATATGTGCGTGTGTATGTATGTGCTGTCTCCCTCGCTCGGAGGAGTTTCCTACGCTCATGATTGGCTGGCGGGCCTGACGCGTCATATGACGCTTACTCCTCATGACGTAGTCGTCTGTGATTGGGTGCTGCTGCCTTTGTTAGTGCTGAGGGGGCTCCTGCCCGCGTTTCTCCTGCAGAGCTTGGCATAGCGTGCTTGGTCCTACATCTCCTTTGCAATCTGTCCCCCCATACAACCCCCTATACTACTATTTCTCTCTCTGAACTTCTTCTTTTTCATACTTTTCATCTTTATTCAATTACTTATCCCTTCTGGTTCTGCATACGACTTCCATAGTCGGCCAGTCGTATTACCAGCACCAGTACTCCATATATGTTTGCACTAGCTTTAGGGATTATTAGAGTCATAGTCATATGGTAGCCTAGTGTTGGGGTGCTTCTAATTATTGAGCTGTTCTTTCTTATTATTTAATGCTAGACAGTGGAAGGTATCTTTGGCCGTTGTCTGAGTTATGTACATGGCAAGTCAGAGCTTGTACAACATCGACGAAGCTAGCTAGCCTGTAACCCTTGTGCATATTTTCCTTTGCGAGTGTAGCAGTATACAGGTGAAGGGCTTTTGCCTACACTTGCCTGTATGCTTGCTACCTCATTTTGTTGACCTTTGTGGAGTGCCAGGGTAAGACCAGATACTTGAGATCTGGACTTCCCACGAGAGCCTCCAAGTCACTTAACGTAACATAAGGGAAATCTGTTCAAGGGGAGACAGTAGGCTACGAGCATGCTTGCGCTCTGCCTAGTTTCCCAGTACCTTTTATGCCACTGCTAGACTTTATTAGAGAGAAAGACAGCATTGTGTTTATTAACTTTAATTGGGTATGCTTTAGGAATTTTTCACGCCTTATTTTAGCCTAGGTTGATGCATAGTGCACAACCCATTTTGGCTGTTACGTTGGCTAAGGAAGTACTGTTTTGAGTGGCGATTAATAGTGCTGTCACAGAGTTGTTGCACTCCCTTGTTATATATATGTATCCTACTTTTTGATGTATTTAAGATACACACTTTGGTGTCCTGCCCCTGCATTATTTCTGTTGTATATTAACGAGCATCTTAGAGCATCAGACGTTTTCAGAAGATTCGTTATCTGATTGCTGTAGGACTAGACTTCCAGTGTTTTCATAGAGCATTGTAGAGGTTAGTGTTGAGTACAGACTCACACTAAAGTTAACGTAAGCATATACTCCTTTATTAAATCTTGTTATAGTTTATTCAAGCATTGTTATTACTTAAAAGCATTTTATTAACGTAAAGTACTCCTGTTGTGAGTAGGCTTTGCCGTCATCGGCAAGCCTTTGTAGAAGTGCACTAAAACCCAGTTAATTGATACCCAGTTATCCAGGAGATTAACTCTGGAGGGTTTAAGTGTTTTTGTTCACCGGCGTAATAGTTCGAGTGTTTGGAATTAGCGTACCGTTGTTGCAGATATAGCCTATCATCTAGTCCATTCTTAAGTGCCCTTGTTTATTTCGTAGTGCCGGTCGTAACACAGTAAATGTTTGTGGGGAACTTTGTCAAAGGCCTTTTGAAAATCAAGGTATATAATATCTACAGCTTTACTCTCATCGTAGAGGTTGAGGATATCGTGGAAGAAGTCTAAGAGGTTTGTTAAACAGGAACGTTTTTTACGAAAGCCGTGTTGAGTATCTTTAAGTAAGTTATTTTCCTCTAAGTGATTTACGAGTCTGTCTCTTATGACCGTTTTTAGCATTTTACATACAATTGAGGTTAAGCTAATTGGACGATAGTTACTGGGTAGGGATTTGCTGCCTTTTTTGAATATCGGTGTTACGTTGGCTAGCTTCCACTGATCAGGCATAATCCCAGACTGCAAGGATTCATTGAATAGCAATGTCAGTGGTTTGGAGAGCTCATCCTT